>CAJHZI010000457.1:2645000-3057500 GCA_905160935.1 Enchytraeus crypticus
ATAGCATCATCACTTCTTATTACCAATTCCAGCAATGTCTGTTTGCTCGATCGATCGAATGTAAGAAATCTATTGAGCATTTAGCAAGCACTAGAATGTTTCGAGACTTCTTGTTGAAGCAACAGTTCCATATGAATCGATATAGAATGAAAGATATTCCTTCTTTAGTTGAGTTCTTTAAACATTCATGTCACTACGGATTCTATTGACTGATCATGTCACCCAAAACACTCCTCTCATTATCTCACTCCTTCATACCACCCAAAGCACCCTCTTACCCCTTCTTGTCACCCAAAACACCCCTCTCATTATCTCACCCCAAAGCACCCCTCTCATTATCGCACTCCAAAGCACCCCTCTCATTATCACACCCCTTCAGGTCACCCTAAAGCACCCCTCTCACTATCTCGCCCTTCACGTCACCCCAAAGCACCCTCTCATTACCTCAACCCTTCATATCACCCAAAGCACCCCTCTCATTATCTCACCGTTTCATACTATCCCAAAGGACCCCTCTCGTTACCTCACCCTTTCCAGTATCTCTGCTGTAATCACTTGTTAAGAACTATTTTAGTCAAGATTAAATGTTTGAAATGTCTTACAAGATCTCATTACTGTCACATTTATGAATATTTTTATTGTCACAATTTATAAAAGTTTAAAATCCTCCCCTTTGAGCATATCTTGCTAAACCTTTCTGAAGGTACTTTTCAGAAACTTCTATAAAGTCTGCTTTCACTACTATATTCGCAAGTTAATACTAGTATATTCTCTTTGGCAACTCCACTCGGATTACATCTAAATTAAAATATATTAGCATCATCCATTCAATTGATATATCTTCTAAATTGACAGATCACGGTAATACAGGCGTATATACGAATGTATAAAGTGATGAAGACAGGGAAAAATCACTCAGATACCATATTATTACTCACCTCAAGATAATATTATGAACCGATAGATGGATAACCTTGGCGAAGGATATTAATCTTAATTTATTGGTCGATTGAGTGCTCTTTAATGAGCGATTAAACAAGAATTTTTGTATTATTTCAGGAAATTTACGAGTTAGCACAAATGCTAAAGAGATTACGAAATCTAAACGCATTCGCTCACTTTTTCAATCTAAATTAACAGCTCTATAATAAGGATTGTAACACTGGCTGGAGCCAGTGGCGACGTCGGTAAGATATTCGACTGCGGATCATTAAAATGTGGGTTCAAATCTTGAGCTCGCCCGTCACTGACATCGCTTTCGAGTGAGGCGTGAGAAACTGACGTTAACCTTAGCTTTACAGATTTATCCTTATGGTAGTTAATTAAACACCTTATGTTAGGAGTTGAACATTGTCACAATTTTGACACGTTGACGCTGTAGTTATTGATCTACTAGTTATGATCTATTATTTATAATCTACTAGTTATCATCTATTATTTATGATCTATCTATTTTTATCTTATTAGTTATGATCTATTATTTATGATCTATCTATTATTTATTATCTTATTAGTTATGATCTATTATTTGTGATCTATTCTCACATTTTATTTGCTGCTTGCTAGTAAGATTCCGTTTCCTAAATATTTAGGGGTATGTTCCCCCTGCCTATTCCAAATGATGTCCCGGTTGGCCTCCCTGTAAGCGGTCGACCGAGGGACACAAAGGTTTCGGGATCGATGCGCTATTGAGTGGCTTTAAGACCGAACAGTTAACCAGGTGACTCGCTCTCATATATACTTCATATTCAAAGCTCGTTCCGGCCTCTTGACGTAGGAAATAAGAAGTATTGATGCGGCCGATCGATCGGTATAGTATCTGTGGATCGCTAAGCAATTGAAATAATAAAATACTGGCATGAAAACTAGATATCCAGTATGCGGTGTTTGATTTTCTGTAGCGTTATATAGGTATATAGATGAGAATTAAGATTCTCTTCTGATACAGCATGAAAAACTATCGATGTATTTTTAAGCAGCAATTGAGAAATACTATTTTAGGGGTAACTTTTAGTATTTTAGATACACTATAAGCAACCGAGCTAGAAGGAATTTAAAAACCGCCTCAGAGTTATATTTTTCTCAACTAAATCCTATATTCAATGTCCCCTCACACTGGTCGAGATGGAGAGAGAGAAATATGTTTAAGTTCACTAATTTCACAAACCAATGACATCATTGAATATGTGACGAACATGCGAAATAATTTTTAACAGAAACTATGTAATAAGTGCATTTGTTCATAATCATAGCCTTTTTAATAGTATTAGAGAAGTATAATTTTTCTGATGGAAACGTTTGTTTTTTTAATTGTTTCAAATTTTCTTTAACTGCTAGGCTACTTGTTGAAAGATGATGCCACTACTGAGGTCAAGAGGTCATAGCTATAAATTGATCAAGCCTGGAGTGAGGAGATATTTAAGTTAATTTTTTGTACTATATGTGGTCAATTTGGAGGACTATTTGAATGAGGTGGTTGTAAATGGGATGTTGGTGAAGGAGTTTAAGAGTAAATGGAATTGTGCAATCATCTTTGATTGAAAATTTTAAGAATCTCAGCACTTCTTTCCCGGTTCGTGCAAACCAAATTACGGATTTATCATTTAGGCTATGTACATAGAGAGATTGCGGTAGTTTTGGTAACTTCTGATGAAATTGTTAAATTATAGTTAAATCCAATTATTTTCTCTACCTCCTTCTCTTCACTTGCTCTTCTCCTCCCTCTATCATTTTCCCGAGGAAGGGGATGACACAAGCGGGAGAAGGGGAGCAAGTGAAGGGAAGGAGGCAGAGAAATGAATTGGATTTAACAAAAATACCCCCTCCCCCAATAGTTCTTCCTCTCCTCAGGCGAGTAGTGGTTTAACTGTTGAACTGATTTTAAGAAACTTAGTTATTGTCTGTGACATCTCGACCGTCGACTATACAGATCATTCAAATGTTTTCATTCGTCGCTCTTCATTGTTGCGCGACGCTCGTCAACAACTGCACGTGTTTGTTGCGGTCGTTCGAGCGTGACGTTGTTATCGATACAGACTACTCGTCGATTTTCATATCTGCGGTTATGATGCGCATAAAGATAGGTGATTTTCCCTTGTACGTGATGAAAATTTGAAAAGAAAATCTGTACATGATTGCTAAGAGACGACTAAAGAGGTAGTGGAAATCATGTTGTCATGAACAACAGTGGCACTCTAATTGTATTGTTGCTATTGTTGTTGTAGCGAAAATACTAGCTAGTAGTTATGTGACAATGAGTTGTGAATTACAAAAATTGGACTCTGTTATAATTCCAGATATGTAGTAGATAACTCTTGGTTTATTTGATTAGCTACTGTTTGCTACTTCTTGGCTACATGATTAGCTACTGTTAATTATGATGAGATGAGTTAACACATACATGTATGATTTTACGTGCAGTCTCATTGCATTCTCACATAAATGTATGATTGTATCTTGCATTCACACACATTCATATTGCATATTCAAAAAGACTTTTTATGGTCTTCATATGCTTTTGTTACTGATCAATAATGTTTCAAGCTAGATTAAGTTTGTAAACTTAAAAATACATTACTTTAGAAATTAATGAATAGAATCTAAGGCTGCTTCCTACTTTTCGACCAGTTTTTATTTCATATTTCTCGATATTGTCACAAACGAAAGTAGCATTCTAATAGCATTGTTACTATTATCAGTGAGCATATTTTTAATCAGTATATGCATGGTTATGCGCACACAAAAGGTTTAAATGGCAATATTCATGTACAAAACAAGCTGTGCATTTACACACATATGACCCCTATGATACTGCTATGATAAATGATACTGCTCATAGATCATAGTCCTACTGGTTACACTAAAAATGAAATTTATCAGAATATCTTCAGATCATACATTTAGTTTCAACACTAGTCCAGTACCGGAGCGGTCATTTTAACTTCACTAGCAAAGCATTGAAATAAAAAGCAACCACATTACAATGGTACTGTTTTAGTTACTGAAGGATAAAAATATTTGCATATATAGAAAAGTGATTGTACATGTTTTATTTATTTTTCTTCTTCTTCTTTTTCGTCTTCTTCTTCTTCAGACCACTGCCAAGTGGCAGGTTCAAGGTAAATATTCATACTCAAAGTCTGTTTTCTCGTTCCATAAGAGCACTCCTTAGATCAACAAGTTAATCCCTCCACAAAGTCCATTCAAGCACATATCCATAACTTATGTAGTTCATAGCTTGGGGAAAGTATGGTTTCTGAGGTGGTTTCCCGTTGCCTTCCTCAGTTAGATGGATTAATTACCACTTAATCCTGGGGGAAAATATGTCATGGTGAGGTGTACATGTTTATATGCGATATATTTTGGCTATGTTTGTATTTTAGTTTTTATATTATTTGTGTTTTAAAATTTCAGCTGTTCAACACGAAAGAGGACCACGGCGACCGAAGTACAGAGTGGGACCTCAACTATCTCAGCCCAATCCCACCTCGATGGATTCCCACACCCGCCCCCACTCTCCTCACACCCCTCCGTCCAACCCCTCCACCTCCTGCCACTGTCCTCTCACCCCCTCTTCTAATATATCCACAAGTCCACCCGGGGGCTCTCCTGTAGATCTTAGAATTAACGTTAACGCCATCCAAAATCTCTGCCAGCCTCCTTTAGCTCCGGGGTTTTGGCCCTCAGACCTGATTACGAGGGGTTTTCCTCTGACGCCGCCTTCGATGTTAGCAGAGATATCGAGGAGAGATCAGGTTTTAGCGTCAGAGCTTGCCTCGAGGCTTTACTCCAGATCTAACTCAGGTCACAAGCAGCTGAGCCTGCTGCAGATGAGCTGTGCAGCTGCTGCTGCTTCAGTTGCCCTGAGGCAGCAGCCGTGGCTAGGTGGGAGTCCGCACTTCAGAGGACTTATGAGTCCCAGTCCCTCCAACAAGGAATCTCTGTGCGAGTTGTCCGCGAGGTTGTTGTTCAGCATCGTCCACTGGGTACAGATGATACCGTCGTTCATGACACTCACGTCACGTGATCAGGTGAGACTGGCTAGGATAATGTGACTTGCTTTTATATTAACTATCGCGAGAGATAGAGAAAGAGAGAGAGAGAGAGAGAGAGAGAGAGAGAGAGTAAATGAAACTAGAGATGGTTAGAGAAGCGAAAGATAGTTGAGAAAACACTAGATAAGTAGGAGAGCGAAAGGTAGGTAGGAGAACGAAAGATAGTTAGGAGAAAGTAAGATAGTTAGGAGAACGAAAGAGAGCCAATGGAACGATGGGAGAGTTACTGGAACGAACGACAGTTAGTGGACTATTGCTATTACGGACTGACGTTCATGCTATTGGTTTTTCTCTTAAAAATAACAAACTGCTTCTTCCTGTTCGGATTAGACATTATACTGCTAAAACTTTCATTATTATGTGATTAGATTCCGATTTATTCAATTCGATACCTCATTTGTGATTTTTATAATTGATTGATTGGTTAGATGACACTGTTAGAGGAATCCTGGAAGGAGCTGTTCCTAGTCAGTCTCGCTCAGTGCGGAGCCAACCTTGACCTTACTGAACTAATCAGAACAAGCCACGCCTCCTCACTCATGACGTCAGTGAGCGGCTATGTAGGCCTGTACGGGATTGGAGGTCAAGTGTCAGCCGTTCAGACAACGAACATGTGGGAACAGCTGGAGCGCCTGAAGCAGATGTGTCTGGATGTCACTGAATACACGTGCATCAAAGCTATCATTCTATTCAGAGCAGGTACTCAATAAAATGAAAGAATCAGCTAATCAATCAATCTATCAGCCAATCAGTCAATGAGCCAATCAATCAAGCAATCTCTTTACCAATCTAATAATTAATATTTCTTTTAGTTTTCGCCATTTTTTAAACAAAAACTCTTGGTGTTAGAAGGTCTTAAATCAGTACCGTCTTCAATCGGTGTGCAATGAAAATGTAGCGTTCACTAATAACCAAATAGTGGAAATAACGAAATAACGAAAACTATAAAAACATCGCTTAAGCCAGGAAACTCAATAACACTTACGGCATGACATGCGTTTAAAAACAATAAATAAAAATTGCTATTTATTGAACGAATGATTGATTAATGACGGATAGATGTACGTATTGACTGATCGAATATCAAATAATAAGTAAATAAATAAATAAATTGACTAATTAATTGATTGATTGATTGATTAGACGCAGATGGATTGAGTCAGTCACGGCTGATACAGAGTTATCAGGATCAAGCCCAGCTGTTGTTGGGTGAGTACATCAGACATCAGTACACCTGCGCCCAGCCATCCACTCGCCTGGGCAAGCTCTTGCTCACCCTGCCCTGCCTCAGGCTTGTACCCTCGACCCTCGTCACCCAAGTCTTCTTCCACGAGACTATAGGCAGCATGCCCGTAGAGAAACTGCTCTGCGACATCTACCAGAGCACATCCGCTTATAACAGCAATAAATAACACGTGATTGTGGTGTTTATAGAAGTTGTAGTGAAATGGGTAAGCAAAAATGAGTAAGCATTTATGGAAGAACAGAAGGATGAAAAAGAATAAACATCGAGGAAATGGCAAAGAATAGAGTTTTGTGGAGGAACATCATAGAGAAATCTTTGGATGGAACCAGCCCTAGGAAGGATGATCACATGACATGACATGTAGTGAAATGACAATACATGATGATAGATTTACTCTTAAAGTATCGTATTTAATATGCAAACAGGAAACAGGATTGATTGGGCAAACAGGATTGTTTTCTCATGGAATGACGCCACTGCTCAATAAATGTTAGTCGAAGCTGAAGAAGGCATAGAAGCTATGAGACATCATGGGCTGAGCCTGTGACTTGTTATCAAGTTGTTCGACAGCGGATGAGTAGGTGCAGGGTTTAAATCCATTACTCCTCCGTCAAAGACTTGCTATGCGAACAGGAAACTGAAGTTAAACTTGACCATTTGGCCTAGAACTATGAACTTTCATTCTAATAATAGAACCACGGTGCCGAGTTATATTTTATTCAAATCCGTACTTAAAACTTATCAGGAGTAATTTTTAAATTTATTTTTTATTCAGAATCGTGGGCTCGCCAGTCACTGACGTCGCTTTGGACTGAGAAAACTCATGTTAATATTAGCTTTACCAGAATGTAATTAGTTGAGAAATCGAATTGTTGGAACTCAAATTGTTATTATAATAATTTTAAAAAATTATTTTTATTATTATTTTCTTTTTACTCCGGGCGTAAAGAACCCTAGTTCGACAAAAGCCATTCGCGCAATACATGCTTAATCGCCGACCGACTACTCGAGGTAATCTAGCTGTTTAAAAGAATTGCTGAAGCAGACTGCATTAAATCTTCGCAAAGTCACAGAAAGCATATCATCAAAGAAAAGAAATCTTTCGTTTATGGATGGTTAGCTCTGCAATTAGCCTGCCTATGCCATCAATGAAGTCAACTCTATCGGGATTCATGGGGACCATGGTTTTAATGGCCACCTGAACAACTTAATAATTGGACTATAGTAAATAATTGGAATATACCAAATAATTGTACTATTCTAAATAGCCTAATTGGATTATTATAAATAATAATTGGACTACTCTAAATAATTGGACTTCTAAATAAATTAACTTTTCCATAAGTTGAACTGTTCTAAACAATTTTCTCTATTCTAAAATATTTATCTAGTCAAAATATTCTGAATATTCTAAATATCTGACTATTAAAATTATTTTTAATATTCGAATTTTGACTTTCTTAATGCCGTCCGACAAGGAGACAACGATTTTAAAGATCTAAGAGATATTAGTCATTTAAAGATCTAAGAGATATTAGTCATTTAAAGATCTAAGAGATATTAGTCATTTAAAGATCTAAGAGATATTAGTCATTTAAAGATCTAAGAGATATTAGTCATTTAAAGATCTAAGAGATATTAGTCATTTAAAGAACACAACATTACACATATTTTGTCAGCTAGCTGATCATCATCATCTTCCGTTGAATCTAGCGGATAAAATTTCGTTAATTATTCCTCGTCTATATCACTTTAAGACTCTCTCTCTCTTTGATTCTCTATCCATTGCTATCTGTGGAACATTGTCAAGTGATCAATTTAATACATTTATTCTTTTTCAGATACACCAGTAATCTAAAGTAAACTTTCGTGTCTTAGTGCTATATTGAACTGCTAATTAACAAATAAGCCCAGTCAAATCAACAATCACAAACTCCTTCACTTTTAACTCCAAACTCCTAAGTCTTGAACCTACAGTCAGGCTGTGACACTGGTACGTAATTAGACAGAGGTCTTTGTATCGATACGAAATCCTGTCTAATCGAATACCCAGGTGAACTGTTTGGTCCCGTATAAGACCTATTACACAAGGACGAGGAAGTAGAACGAATAACAAGCGAGGAACTATGAGCGACCGCTCGAGGGTTGGACTGGAACCTCTGGGTCATCTCGCTGACCTCGACAGCGTAGCCGTGGGTAAGGTGAGGTCCAGCCCGTCGACCGGTGAGGTAGGTCGTGGCCGCGGTGCCGTAGCGCAGTCGATATCGGGCAGTCTCATCCAAACAGCGGTAACAGAGAGTGGACATGAAGGCTTGACGGTAGTTGAGAGACATGATGCTGTAGAGGAGCGGATTCACAGTACAGCTTAGGAAGTAGAGTATACCTGTGTGGTAGATACAAGTGATGAAGTATACCTGTGTGGTAGATACAAGTGATGAAGTATACCTGTGTGGTAGATACAAGTGATGAAGTATACCTGTGTGGTAGATACAAGTGATGAAGTATACCTGTGTGGTAGATACAAGTGATGAAGTATACCTGTGTGGTAGATAAAAGTGATGAAGTATACCTGTGTGGTAGATACAAGTGATGAAGTATACCTGTGTGGTAGATACAAGTGATGAAGTATACCTGTGTGGTAGATACAAGTGATGAAGTATACCTGTATATACCTGTGTGATAGGTACAGGTTATTATATATTATACTGTATATATATATATATATATATATATATATATACAGTATATATATACAATTATACATATATAATATATATACGTATATCTCTCTTAGTGCACAGCCTACTGGCAGGTCCATGGTACATAACGCCTCCACTCTTCTCTGTCTTCCGCCTTCCTCTTCATTTTCACATATGAGTGGGTCTTTAAATCATCTAACATACCTAATCTCTGCCTGCCCCTGCCTCTTTTTCCTTCCATTCTACCTTCTATGACCTCTTTTAATAGACCTTCCCCCCTTAGAATGTGTCCTATCCATCTCTTCTTCCTATTTCTTAATACATTTATCAACTGTCTATCTGTGCCAACTCTCTCCAGGACTTCCTCATTTGTAACCTTTTGAGTCCAGCTAATCCTCTCCATTCTTCTCCAAATCCACATTTCCAATGCCTCCAGTTTCCTAATATCTTCCTTCCTTAAGGTCCATGTTTCACATCCATACAATAGCGTGGTCCAAACCAAAGTTTTCACTATATTTATCTTTGTGTATATCTATATCTTTAGACTTTTTGTTAATAGTTCTTTTCTACTACCAAAGGCCGCTTTTGCTTATATGCGTATATATATATATATATATATATATATATATATATATATATATATATATATATATATATATATACATATGTTTCATTTTGGAGATATTAGGCACCCGGCAGATTGGCAGAGGTTCCATAAATTATCTATCAAACTGTCTAAAAAGTTAACATTTCATACATTAACTAACCAAATAACAATGCACATTATTTATTCCTAAATTATTAATTCCGTGCAAAAGTGGGTTAGATGAACACTGAAACGGGAAAATAAAACGCGTGCAAAATTTGATCTCATAATGGAAATGAAAAACTACCCAATAAAGCAAAACTTCCATGCGGAGCACTCTGCGTCATTTGTACTTCAAAATCACTCAGGAGTGAGTTCGTTGTCAGAAGTCAAACGAAATGCTTTTGGAGTCTAATCGCCTTTTTGTTGAGATAATTAGAAGAAATATTCTCAATAAATTCGTTTTACTCAAAGGTTTTATAGATGAGATTTAGAAATTTCGTGTTCTATTTGCAAGTCGTAGCACTGCTTACTAATCAGGATTGAAATCTACGTGAGATCAGGAAGCTGCGCGCGTTAGGAAAGTCAGTTAACAAAAACGTTAGAAATATTCACAGCTAAAAATATAAAATCTTGATCAAATTTACAATATCTTTACATTATTATCTCGATTTCTCTTGTGGCCTCTGTGTACTCAGTCGGCATCGTGTAGTGCTTTGGCGCCCGCTTGTGTAGAGTCTACAAGAGACGTCCCTGACATGGCCTTATGATGAGGAACCGGACGTTAAATTCTTATTGATTGATTGATTATCTTAAGGTGAATTTGATGAGATTTAATTGTTCTGGGACCTGACACGTAGAAGAGCACAGACTGAAGCTCGAGTAGGGCTGGAGTCCATTGACCGGGCCTCACGTAGACTGTCAGCAGTCTCTGAGAGTGGAAGGGCGCCCAGCACACACAGAATGCTGTCACCACTGCGACTAGTAGCAACAACAACAACATAATAGAAAATAAAGCTATAATTATCATTCAAATAGCTGTTTACCTTGCTTTTTAAAAATACAATTGTGAATGTCATATCTAGATTATATGTCATATTTGATTATATGCGTATATTGTGTTAGTTAAGTACGTACATGTATATGGATTCTTGTTAGTTACTTGTGTAGGCCTATTTTTATTAGTATTTAGCATGAGTCTTAAACAAGCTGTAATCTGCTTTCTGACTCAGAAACTGTTGTGTCATATTATGTTATAACATAACATAACTTTACAGAGTCTGGAAGCTATTACTTGCTTGTTTTTTAGTTATTATTTGCTTCACTAAACACTTAACTAATGCCAATTAATATTAATAACACATCATAGTTCAATATAAGACTGAAAACTAAAATAAGACTGAAATTTTACAAGTACATTTACCAAAAAGAGCCAGTGACCAACTAGGCCTATAACTATTTGTATGAAATTTCAAATCTATATTTCTATTTAGGTCTAATTTCACCTAGCTGTACACCGTGTGAATGTTGACAATGCGTTGGATTCGATATTAACATCGTAGGATACTATCCTACTGTAGGCCTAACTAATCGTACGACTGTTTTCACCTATGACACGGCCATTATTATTAATAAGATTTAAAGGACTTTTTCGCCTATATTGTATGTTTTAGCACGCAAACCTCCTTTGCTTTTTTGGATTTTCGAATATGCACCGTTTTAGACTTTCTTTTGCTCACCGGCATGGATTTGATTCAATAGTGCTCGATGTTGTCATGGACGACAGTAGCACCTTAATTGTTGATAATGTTGTTATGTTTATATGTTGAATGCAACCTGCTTTTCGAATCATCATATTGGATTTAAGCAGATATCATATAACGATGTCACCTAATAGGCCTCAAAGGTGCATTCCCGAACGTTCTCTAATTTCGTGTTATTTACTTCAACATTTTCAATGACTTAGAAAATCAATTTCTAAAGCCAAAGATAATATCAACTTTAACACCAATAATTTTATAACAACTTTAACAGCAGCATTTTGCCTCAAAAGTGCAACCTTTAATATAGCAACCATTAGAGATTAGAATCAGTCGGACAACGAACTTAACCGATTTTCGACCATAAAAAACCTGTTTCTAAGAATAGTTGCAATTTCTGATCCAGTAATTTTCAACTGAAAAGCTTAAAATAAAAGTGTTTATAGGTCCCTATATGGAACAAGTAAAGATGTTTGCAGGCGATTTCGTACAACGGTCGATGTTGAAAGCTAGAAAACATTCCAATAGGTCTGTAGCACTACGATGCTAATGCGTTTCATTTTTACGATAAGTGCTCTGTAATCGAGTTATACAAAGGTTTTCTCATTGAAATCATGAGTTAGTGGATTTGAGCTTCAAATATTTAAAATATTATCGAATAGTTCCGCACGACCTTGAAATATTTTAAATATGAATGTCTAAATAACGTAGGGGTAACGTCATGAAGTTTTAAATGACAAATCCTGAGGTGAATTGAACCCTCGTGGGTTCGAATCCCGCCCGCGCTGATCTGAGAGTAAAATCTCGGACATTCACTGGCCTGGTTATACGGAAAATTGCCTAACGGATTAAACATATGGTATTAAAAGTGATAGATATCAACGTAGTTGATTATTCACTATAATGCGTGTTAACTTTTTAAAATAAGTTAATTTAGATTATGTTAGCGTAATGCGCGTCAATTTGATAAAGATTTAGGTCTTGGCTTAGGTATTGGCGCGCCATTTTTAATATAAATTCTGCTAGTTTATACATGTACGTAAATAGAAGTTAGAGCCTAAATCATTATATATAGAAGCATGAGAGTAATAGGTTAACATGTTAACTAATAGGATTCCTCAGCTGTATCTCAGAGGCCTCAATAATATCTAATATGAGCTGTATTGATACTCACTGACTGATTGATTGATTATGTAATCAATTAACTGACTGCATTACCGACTAACTGATCAACTGACAGACTGATTGACTGTTTGACTGACAGACTGACTGATTGACTGCCTGACTGACTGTGCGACTAACTGGCTGATTAACTGACTGCCTGACTACCTGACTAAGTGATTGCCTGACTGACTGATTAACTGGCTGCTTGACTGACTGACAAAGTGACTAACTGACTGACTAGATGACTGACGGACTGATTGACTAAGTGACTGACTGACTGGCTGACTGACTGACTGCCTGACTAAGTGACTGACTGATTGATTAACTGACTGACTGGGTTGCTCGCTGACTCACCCAACATCTTGAACATGGCTTGTCTGGACTGAGTCCTTGCTGGAAGGATTTGACCAGTAAGTCTCTGGGACAGCAGCCTCTGTTTCTCGGATCGATGCAGAGCCAGTCCTATCTGTAGATAGAGTGCGCTGATGAGTATCATAGGGGCGAGAAATAAGAGGAACGTCGATATCTGTAACGATGCATAACAATTAATTGTACATTAAATACAGATCTTTATAGACTAAAGATCTGTATTTAGTGTAATAAAAAGATTCTGAACGGTATTTCATATATAATACGCATAGAATCTACAAGTATTATATATCTCTACACGTGTTATATATGTATCTTCAAGTATAATATTATACATATCTACGCGGTAGATACATATATAATGCGCATAAATACATATATAATACATGTAGCTGCATATATTAGGCGTAGATACATATATAATATGTATAGATACACATATATTAAGTATAAATACATAACTATATAATATACATGTATACAAAATTTGTAGATATATACATAAAATGTGTAGATATACATGTATATTTAACCAGTGTAGATACACATAGGCCTATAAACGTGTGGAGACATATACATGTATATTACGCGTAAATACATCGTGTAGACACATTTAATACGTTTAGATACATCGCGTAGATACATATAATACACTTAAATATACATGTATATCGTATATAATAAGTATAGATACACATTGCCTTTATTATTTTCCTATATTTGCCAGAGCTGTACCATTTACATCCGGTCACACATGTTCTTTTGAATGAATGCATTTATAAATGAGATATGTCGTGTGAACGTTGTTGATATTTTAATCCTAGGCTCTCTACATGCATATATTAATCCTATATATAACATATACATGTATGTTATAATTAAGTATAACGTAGATGTTATACATGTATACATGTATAGCATTCCTTTCTTTATACAATGGAGGAATCTGAAGACAATTGTGTACGAATGGACATTGTGAATGTAATTCTACAAACCTATTGGCCGAAAATTAAACTGTTGAAATATAAAAAATATTTATATGACCTCAGTTTAAGTTTTTATGTGTTGAAAATCATAAATTTATTTATTTATTTATTTATTTATCATACGCACATGATATCACAATTTGAAGACACAATAGACGGTTAGAGCGCAAGAACGGAAATAAAGGCCCACAAGTGGCACTTACATATTCCGAATTTAAAAATAAAAATACAAACATTTGCATTAACTATTAATTAATAATGTTCAATGCCATAATTATGTACCAAGATAAATTTAGCGGAACATGTAATGACATTGTTAAGGAAATCAACAATATACACGCACAAATATCTGCACACAATGACAATGAAAACATACTAATTTAGGTCCTTCCCCTGATCTACTCATAAAAATTCAATATTAAAAACGGCAAATGCACTAGAATACTTACGACAGTTAAAAGTTAGATTCTTTTGTAGAAAAAAGAAGAAACAGAAGATAAAAGAATGATGTAAAGCAATCACTTTAATTCTTTAGGTATTTGCTTACATTAATACCCTCCAGACATCTTTTAAAAGAGTTTAGGGAAGGCGCATTTACAACATTAGAGGGTAGAGAATTCCAACAAGAAATGCATCGGTTTTTGAAATGATATCTTTCAGCATTAAAATAAAATTTATTCATGTACAAACTTGAACCATTATTTCTTGTTATCCCATTTTTGAAAGCAAGAAACTCCTCTATAGGTAGATCGACCAATCCAGTGAAAATTTTACAGTATAAACACAGGTCAGATTTAAAACTTCGTTGCTCTAAAGATTCGGAAGCCAAAACTTTTAATCTCTCCGAATATTGCAATCCTATCATGCCACTTAGCCGTTAAGTGAATCTTTTCTGAATTGATTCTATCAGGACAACATCACATTTTCTGTATGGAGACCATAGATTAGAACAATACTCGAGAATCGGGCGTACAAAAACTGTGAACGCTTTAAATATTAACAAATGATTTCTGGACTTAAATTGTTTTATATCTTTTATTAGTGTCTAACATGTTAAAATATACAAAAGTTTGACATTCACATCACGTACATATTTACATGTATTTACATTTATAATACATATAATCCTGAGGTGAATTGAACCCTCGTGGGTTCGAATCCCGGCCGCGCTGATCTGAGAGTAAAATCTCGGACATTCACTGGCCTGGTTATACGGAAAATTGCCTAACGGATTAAACATATGGTATTAAAAGTGATAGATATCAACGTAGTTGATTATTCACTATAATGCGTGTTAACTTTTTAAAATAAGTTAATTTAGATTATGTTAGCGTAATGCGCGTCAATTTGATAAAGATTTAGGTCTTGGCTTAGGTATTGGCGCGCCATTTTTAATATAAATTCTGCTAGTTTATGCATGTACGTAAATAGAAGTTAGAGCCTAAATCATTATATATAGAAGCATGAGAGTAATAGGTTAATACAGGTTAATTGTACAAGCATATTTAAAATGTGGTCCTGGGATCAATTCCCGGTAGAGCTGATCAGAGAGTAAAATCTCGGATATTCGAACGACTGATAACATGGATAAGTGACTGAACTGACTATTGATTAAACATGTGATGCTAAAAGTGATAGATATCATCATTGATGCTCATTCACCGTAACGAGGATGATGTGTTTATGTTATACAGAATTTTTTCTGAAAAATTATAAATGCACTAAATAAATAAAAAATACTGTAGCAAATAAAATACTATAAATACCTTAAATACTATAGCAAAGATGAAGATGAATTGGATGGGACACATTCTAAGAGGATATAATTTACTAAAAGAGGTCATAGAAGGTAGAATGGAAGGAAAGAGAAGCGAGGTTGATCGAGATTATGAATTTTATATGAGTTGAAGATCCACTCGTATGTGGACATGAAAATGAAAATGGAAGACAGTGAAGAATGAAGGTGTTATACTATACTACGGACCTGCCAATAGGCAGTGCACTAAGAGAGAGAGAGATTATAATGTATAACATGTAGACGTCGTCAATGGCTAGGACCAGTGACGATGTCGGCAAGATATTCGACTGCGGATCAGTATGTGCTTGGTTCAAATCCTTCAAATCCTGGGCTCGCCCGCCACTCCCATCGCTTTCGAGTGAGGAAACTGATGTTAACATTAGCTTTACCAGCTTTTACCCGTTTCTCTTGTGGTCTCTGTATGCTCAGTCGTCATCGTGTGGTGCTTTGGCGCCTGTTTGTGTGGAGTCTTTACGAGACGTCCCTGACATTGCCTTATGGCGAGGAACAGGACGTTAAATTCTTATTATTGATTGACTTTACAACCTGTATAACGTATTTCATGACTCCCATCCACTGGGGTGGCACACTGCACACCAGTGACTCGTTCACCAGGCCGCCGCTCCCTGGTCTCTCCAGGTAGTGGAAAGCCCTGGTGTGGAGGAGGTACGGGAGGGACGTCAGTCCAGCCACGACCCATATGACCAGGATGATCCTGACCGCTCGGGACAGGCCGGACATCGCCTGGGCCCTCAGTGAGTGGCAGATCGCCAGGTAGCGCTCTACGGTGAATGCGGCGATGGTGAGAACCGAAGCCGAGGCCGTGAGTTCGGTGACGAAGGTTTTGACGAGGCAGTAGGTCTGACCAAGTCGCCACGGGTAGGCTTCTATCACTGTGTACAGCTCCGGAGGCAGGCCTGGAAGTCAAATAAGTAAAGACGCATTATAGTGAAATGATCAACTATGTTGATATCTATCACTTTTTCATAACACATGTTTAAACCGTTAGGAGATTTAGTCCATTGTCCGTGTAACTGGTCCAGTGAATATCCGAAATTTTCCACTCAGATCAGCGCGGCTGGGATTCGAATCCACAAGGGTTCAATTCACCTCAGGGTCTGTCATTTAAATCTTCATGACGTTACCCCTGCGCTATTAAGACTTTCTATAAATATGAGAAATATGAGAATGGTGTGATAAATGTGCAAATATAAATGCGAAAGTTTGAATGAATGTGAAAAGTGTGTAAAGATCTGAACAAAATCTAAAAGTAATGCTTGCCTGAAGTGATGCATGCAATGTTTAAACAATTATTTTCCTGAGCCTGCAGTTTTGTATTTTAAGACGTTAAAGCAACTACATTGGACCACGATTGCATGCTACATTACAGTATATTATGCAATTGCTAAATCACTCAATGTTTAAGTAAAAGCTGATAAAGCTAAGGTTAACGTCAGTTTTCCTCACCCGAAGGCGCTGTCAGTGACGAGCTAGCCCAGGATTTGAACCCCGCACATACTGATCCATAAGTGTAACACATACTACTGATCTATACATAAGTAGAACTGTTTTAACATGTAATTTGTATATATTTTAGGAAAGAACTGTCAAAAAGTTCCAATCATCGAAAGACTATCTGTTAAGTTCTGCTTAGTGCTTCACATTGAATTCTTGCATTAGCTGGATGACGGAGATGATTACCAACACTCCTGAGAAGCAGAGACCATGGATTCAAATTTCAACCCTACCGTCTCTGAGAGTATCCTTGCGATAGAGAAGCACATCCTAAAGTTTGCATAAATTATTTTGGATCAATAAATTTGTCTCGTACGAAAAGGAGCAAATTGTAATTCAGTTGTAATTAAATTGAAATTCAATTGTAATTCAATTGTAATTCAACTATAATTCATATGACACTTTTCTTTTATTTGTTTCATTTTAAAAATTCGGTCGAACTACGAATTAATATTATTTCTATCAACCTGACATATTTTAGACTTGACGTCATTGACTTTACAATGCTTCATTAATATTTTCTACATCTATCATTAAAGACTCAACGCAAAAGCTTGTGACAAATGACCTTAGAGCCTGGCTGGAGTATAATGATTAATGTGCGGGAGTGGTAGAAACAGTAAAGTCAGATGTTGCTGTGACTTCCATGCAGGTGCTCTGGTAAAGTTCAATTTCCGCTTTCAGTGTAATTAAGTCAACAGCTAAACAGTATGTCTCGTTGTCTCATCTTAAATAGGCACCCACACTAAAAGCATTTTAAATGTTCCACGAGTTGATAATCATTGAAACATTTCAACAAAACGAGCTACTCATGATGCAGTTATAATGACTATGCCTTCACAGCGCATATCACTGCAGATAAATTCACCCAGACCAATCTTAAAAGACATTGTAAGAGAACATATAGACAGTTACTACATATGCCATAATCATTTTAACTTTTTGCAGTACTAATTTAAAATAGCGATTGCTACAATATCTTTAGAAGAGGTAAGATTTGCAGATGACAAAGGAATGGTAACGGGGAGCGAGACTAGACTGCATGAGATAATGGATAGTCTGAATGAAATAGTATTGAAACGTTAAATGAAGATTAACGTCACAAAGTAAAAAGTGATGAGAGTGTCCTAGAGTAGATGTGAAGTCAATATTGTAATCATGGTGCGAAATTGGAACAGGTATTTGAAACAGGAGTTTCAGATATTTAGGTCAAACTATAACATATGATGGGAAATGTGAGACTGGAATATGCAGTAGGATTTCCTAAGCATTATAGGCTTTCTATAATAGGAAACAACTTTTATCAAAAAGTCTAAAAAAGACACAGAGACAGTAGTGTAAGCATTGGTATGGACAAAGCAATTGTAAGGATGTGAAACATGGGTCTTAATTAAGGAAGGAAGATATTAGTAAATTGGAACTTTGAAAATGTGGATTTGGAGAAGAATGGAGAGGATTAGCGGAGGAAAAAGGTTACAAATGAGGAAGTTCTGGAAAGAGTTGGTACCGATATAAAGAAAGTAGGATATAATACATTCTAAGGGGTAAAATCGACAAAGAGATGTCAGAGAAGGTAAAATGAAAGGAAAAGAGGCCGTGGCAGTCCGAGATTAGGTATATTAGATGCTTTAAAGACCCACTCATATGTGGATATAAAGAGGAAAACGGAATACAGAGAAAAGTGGAGGCGTTATATACCGTGGACCTGCCAGTAGGCAGTGCACTTAGAGAGACTATTATTTAATAAGAGATGCTTTGGTCAGTGAATGTAGAGCGCAAAAATTAAGTTTTCTATTGATTTAAGTTATGGTTGTAAAATTTCTATTGTATAGGTTTATATTGCACTTATAATGACACAAGCAAAACAAGCTCTATGTGGAGCTGTTACTTTGTATTTTGTGAGAAAAAATCGATTTTGTAGTACAAGAGAGCAAGTGAAAATAAGATACTGCAGTCAGCAACAAAGTAATCTTTAAAGATATGAGGCGTTGCTGCAATAAAAATTTAACAACAGCCTAAATTCAAAACAAGTAGAATCTTTATCGTTTTGTGATAGTTTTGCACATATTCATACTCACAGTTTGCCCTTAGAGCACTCCATTGATCAAGATGTTTACCGAAACACTAAATCTAAGCTCCTATAAAACCTACAGGAGGCAATTAATTTGGAAACTATGACCTGAGTTGGTTTCCATGGTCTTCCTTAATTTCCTTATTCTTAGTCTCTAATACGAAAATTAAGTCCAGATTGCGCCTTGTCTATTACGTTTTGACCGTTTTCGACTTTGCCTATCACTTACAACTCTGACTACGGTAGGTTGTACTGTGTTTAACGACAATGTTCAGAAGTACAAGGCGTCTCTTCAAGACGACTCGACACACTCGAGCTACAGTTACAAAGATTATTGTAACTGTAAGTTAGGCCTACTGTTAGCAAAACTTGTATTTAACGATTCCGTCGAAAAATTCAGACAATGAGTACAAGCTACATGTAATAAGGACGTTTGTGTAATGAAACAAATCTAAACTGAATGCATTTGAGAACGACAGTTTTCTTGACGACTCTGCGTCATTAACTATATTTTATTTTAGCTAAAAGTTTTAAGAACTTTTAAAACCCGCAATCGAAATTGTTATAATTTCTTTCTAGTCTTGTGAGAATGTGCACATATTTCTACTCCCAGTCTAATGACACGCTCAGTAAAAGGAGCACTCAGTTGACCAAGAGGTTTACCAAAACACAAGATCTAATATCCTATCAAACCCTAATGGGGAATTTAATTTTTAAAATATAAACTGAGTGTTTTTAGAATTTGTAGAATTTGTAGAATGTTTATCAAAATCAGAAAGTTACTCTTGACGAAAGGTTAAGAATCAAAAGGGTGAAAAAATAATATACGATAACATCTATTATTTTAATACCACATGCTTAAAATATTTGTAGATATTTTATTATTTTATTCAGATAATTTTTGCACCAGTCCGTTGAATGTCCTAAATTTTACTCTCCGATAAACTCGCTTTGAAGATTGAGTGGCTTGTTGATATGCTGTTCGACTACGGATCATTTGGTGAAGGTTCAAATCCAGTGCTCTCCCAGTCACTGACATGCAGTGGAATAGGAAACTGACGTTAAACTCGACTTTGCTAATTAATGCTTTTGAAATCGAATCTACAAATTTCAATTCATCTTTAATCAGTCATTTAAAAATCTGTGACCTTATTTGACTCTCAAACAACTCGAAATATATTTCACTGTAGACCTTGATATATTTGCTATTTCTGAGCTATTTAAAAACCAGATTGTGACACAGAAATGATATTTCCACAAAAATTTAAAGGCCAGATCTATATAACTGTAGGCCATAAAACTAAATAAAACAACATAGAAAGTCAAATAATTAATTAATGTAGTAATGGCATGTATAAATATAGCTTGATTATTTGCAATAAAATTCTGTGTTCACTTATGATATAATAGACAGCACTTTGTGAAGGGATTAATTTGTTGATCTAAGGAGTGCTCTTATTGAGCGAGAAAGCAGACTTTGTGTATGAATATGTACCTTGAACCTGCCACTTGGCAGTGCACTGAAGAGAGAGAGAGACAGCACTAGACGTAGAGGCGTTGGCTGGACAGAATTCTAAAGATTTTTTTAAAGAATTCTATACATGTAGAGAGAGAGAGAGGTCTCACTCAAGCTAATTAAGGACCGTGACGAACGATTGAAAATTTCTATTGCTTCGCATAGTGTACTTTTTCTTTTAAAAACTGAATAAAAAATCGTGTCTAAATTTAGATTCAGTTTTCTGAGATACACGGCTAGCTATAATGTAATAATTGTTATGGAATCAGTTTAGGAGTTTATTTCAAACTTATTTCTTGCCTTGTATTTAAATCATATAATCGAGTAGGTCTAAATTTCACATAATATAGTTTCTCTCAGTGTACTGCTTACCGGCAGGTCCATAGCATAGAGCCTTTACTCGATAGCTTTTATTTTATAGCTTTTACTCTTCTCTGTCTTCCATTTTCCTCCTCGTGTCCACATATGAGTGGATCTTTATATCATATAGGAATACTAATCTCGAATGTCTCTGATCCTCTTTCCTATCAGTTTACTATACCCTTTAGGCTCTATGACTTCATTCAGTAAACTCTCTCCCATTAGAATATGTCCTATCCATAAAGTTTTCCTCTACTATTTCTAAGTGCTTCTATCAACTGTCAATTTTGCCAATTAAAATTTAATAACTGTTTAATCTCAAGAATTAAAATTATATTAGTATGAAAGTTTCCAATAAATCCAAGCTAAATGTTTTCTTCAATGAGATAGTAGTGATTTCTCACACTTGATATCAATTGTTTATCAATTGATTGTATATCAATTTATTAAATAATGCATATGTTGAGTCAGGGTTGCTGAGGAATACACCAACCGTGGACTGCACATATCGTGAAATGCAACAAAGTACTAAGATCCAAACCAACGTCAGATTTGGGCATTCAGTCGGTGAGCGAATAGGATCCAGAAATTTGCATACAATTTTATAATACGAGTGAAAACGAAGATCCATTAGTATTTCGACCCTAGTTTAACGGGGGTTCAAGGAAAGATGAAGATGATAATTATGGTAACTAATAGACAAACAGTGCTTTAACCAGCTTTGATGAACTATTTGAAATTGATAACTTTCATTCATATAATTTATCCTTTATTCGTAATTTTTATAATTATTATTAATTTAATATATCTCCTGTATTTGAACGGAAACATTCAACTGAGACTGAGCGCCTAAATTCCAGAAATGATTACACAAAGTTATAAACTCGACCCTAGTTAAAGTGTGATTCAAGGGATGATTATGACGACGACGATGATGATTATGATGATGATGACGTTGATGATGGTGACGATGGTGATGATGATTCAAACTATGCGGCTCCATCTGAAAATCGCACAAAATGTGTGATGTTAGGCAAAAATATCTTTGATTCTGGAATAAAATACATAAATGAATTTAAAAAAATAAAGCAACATAAAAAGTTGACTAATTGTGAAGCTTTACATCTCTTTTAATACAGAAATTTCTAGAGCAAAGCGCACCTGAATCTTAGTATCGAGAAAAATGCTTTACTTTTACAACGACGGTTGTTTAAACTTGAATTTGTCCAACTTAATAGACGGCATTGTTCCATGTAAATCTATATCACTTAGATAGTGTACAATAGCTTTCATTAGACCCTGTTTGTCTCAGTATTTAGAGCTACGCGTGACTTTATAAACAAAAACAATTTCACTCTTTTGAATTCTCTGCACGTCTCGAGAAGCGAGAGACTAAAGTTATAGTTTATACTTCTGTGTGAGAGATGTTATAAGCAGCTTCCTATTCATTTAATAATCAATTGAAAAAGTCATTGATGAGAGGACTTCTAGAGAGTTGATGAGTCTACAAAGCTTGATAAGCCACATTCTAAGGGAGACAGTTTAACAAATGAGGTCGCAGAAAGAAGAATGGAAGACAAGAGGCAGACATAGATTAGAAATATTAGATGATTTAAAGACCCACTCGTATGGGGACATGAAAATTAAAACAGAAGAGAATGAAAAGAGGAAGCAATATATACCATGCCAGTGGACGGTGCACTTCTGCTCATTATCAGGTCAGATTTATGACTTCCCTGACATCATCCTTGGGTGAGGAAAGGGACGTTAAACCTTTATTATTATTACTATTATTTATGTTAATATACAGTACATCCTGCAATGAGTGTAACACCAATCGCAGGCTTTGAAAGGAAGCAATGAGTCCATTATTTATCTAAAGCGGTACATTTCCTGAACCTATCTTTCTTTTGATCATTCAAAGCTTATTTATTTAACTACAACTTATAACAATACTCTATTGTTATCTCTCATCTTCTGTTTACTGCTTAAGTAAAGGTTTCTTTGTCATCATTATCTATGCGAATGCGTTATTAATTGCCTTTGTCTGCAATTTTTATCTTCGTATAGCTGCACACATGACAACCGCATGTGTACATAGTTTCTTTCTTTTGTTGCTGCTTTTGTAGTTTTCTTTATGCCCTCCTCCATGGTTATCAGTAATCGCTGCCTTTTGTTGGCTCATCAATTACATCAATTATTATAAGAACAATGAAGACGATACATTAAGATTATACATAAATATGTCTAAGTATATTGTATACATTGGGTAGTTGGTAATCTAGATTTTCAAGTTTCAAATAGATAATTTAGAATATAATTAAAATTTTCTTGAAAGGAAGAACACATAAAAGAGGCGAAGTTTCTAGTTGAATGAAAGATTACTTGCAGTGAAATATTACTGACTAGAGCCAGTGGCGATGTCGGTAAGATATAAACCGCGGTTCAGTATGTATGGGTTCATATCCTGGACTCTCCCGTCACTGACATCGCTTTCGAAAAGAAACTGACGGTAACATCGGCTATACGGCTTTTGAAATGTGCAATAATGCATAATCTGTATAAATCAGAGAGAAGAGATTCTCTCATGAATCTGAATGATCGGCGCACAGAACATGCGCCATTCTTTGATTCACTTTGTAAGCGCGAGATGACAGCTAATATCTCTCCTAAGTAGCTCTTTGTCTCTAACACTTGCGAGATTCGTAGCTCTGTGAACAACGCTGATTCACCGTTTCTTATCGGATTTAAAGAAAATAATAATAATTGTACTCTCTATATTTTAATTTTTCTGCAGGAAATTGTGAATTGCGAATAATTGCTATAGTTAAAAACACTAAACTAAGCCAAGTTTAAGGTAAGTTTCCTGCTTGATAGCATATCAGTGACTGGCAGGGCACTTTAATCATGCACCTACAGATCCATCAGATGTCGTGTAATATGCCAACAAAGCAACGGCTTATCATCAGCCCAACATCTTCCTTGTAACTACTTAGCGCCTCGCATAACTGCTTTACTGTGGTTGTCAGATTAATATCCGATACTATATTGGCAGAAATAAATTCGTGCTAAACATTACTTATGGTTGCTCGTAACACGGGCAATGTTATTAATCTTTATACCTCTTCTCTTAATATATCTTCACTATGTGAGTAATGCAACAGACTGAACAAAAACTATTGTGTAGAAGTTAAAGCTAGACAAATTTGATTATAGGAAAAAGAAATTTTTATTCATAAAAAAATTGAATACACATTGCAAACATTATGAATGAATCTAAATAGAAGGGGGCACATGGTTCCTGGTGAAAACCTGCCTGTGGATTGAAAGACAGACGTGGTGTGTCTTTTCGAGAATGATGACTCCTTGAGTTCGACTGGCAAATAGAGAGAGAGAGAGAGTGAGAGAGAGAGAGAGAGAAAGGAGTGTCCATCTGAGTGTTTACACATTATGATAGAATGTGAAATATCAATTTTTCGTTGCACTTTGCATGACATCTATAAGCCTGACATGTAATAATTATTGTCTACACGAAAGCATCAACAAAATGGAAAGCATAAACAAAAATAAATTCCACCCCCAAACGCGTTACTCTAGTGCGCCAATAATTTCAATTAATTAACTGGAAAGTGGAACAGTTTGAATATCTCTGTTTTGTACGTCGAAATTTGGTCCAATATTTGATAGATCCATAAAACTATGGCCTAACATTATCACCCACGCACCTTCACGAAGGAATTTGATTTTAGAGCGACATTTATGTGAGGAATATTCTGCGAGGTTATAAGCTACGCTGAACACGATGTGCATTATACACTTTCGTCGAAATATAATTACATAAGGAAATGACAGGAATTCACCCAGAATGCGGGTTTAATTCTGCTATTACGGCTGCCAGAACTTAGTGCATTTCAAATTGTAACTATATGGTTTCTTATCAGCTTTCACCATCTATTACCCATACAGTAGGGAGGTTATATGGGTAAAATAAGGGCTTAATCTGTAATGCTCCCGACTTCAGACTAATTGGAACTGTGATTTCGTACTAACATTACATAATCGTTCAAATAGTATCTTTGTATGAAGTATCTACATGTAGATAGACGAACGTTAATGCCCATTTAGACTGATTTACAGGATCCACGATACATAATCATAGTGATTCACCGCTCATCATCCATTATCCATCATTCATCTCATCATCCATCACCCTTCATTCATCATCCATCAACTAGCGTCCATCATTCATCATCTATCATTTATCATCAATCATCCACCACTCATCATCGTCATCATCATCATCATTATCATCATCATCATCAACAACAGCATTCATCATATTATCCATCGCCCATCATCCACAATCCATCATCCATCATCCACAATTCATCATCCATCATCCACAATCCATCACTCATCATCCACAATCCATCATCCATCATCCACAATTCATCATCCATCATCCACAATCCATCACTCATCATCCACAATCCATCGCCCATCATCCACAATCCATCATCCATCATCCACAATCCATCACTCATCATCCACAATCCATCGCTCATCATCCACAATCCATCGCTCATCATCCACAATCCATCGCTCATCATCCACAATCCATCGCCCATCATCCACAATCCATCGCCCATCATCCATCATCCATCACCCATCGACCCTTGTTTCTGCACTACAAGTGTTTTATCAGAGATGGTGGCTTTTTATAACTCATATCTCTTGAAAATCTTACATGCGCGCTACTAAGTAGACCACCAACTTGAATTAGGAAGAATTATTGTATATTTAGATTCTTAAGTGTAAATTATGATGGAGTGCGACTATTTATGGAATTAGATTTTACAAAGGTCTGCAAAATCCAATCAGTCGAATGAACATAAATAATTAATTAACAGTGTATTATGTCGTCAAAGTAGGTCAAATCTATAACGACACCTGCTTTCCACAACATATCTCCTGTTAGACCAAGATTAAACTCAGTCATCGAATGTTGATTGGAAAGGCATTTTATCACGCTATCTTAGGTGGTATGGTACACTGCAGATTAACAGAATAAACAGTTCCTCTATTACTTTCGTCTTGGACCTACCGATCAATTGTATGCATCGCAAGAGATGAATGAGGATTAATAAATAAATAAGCATTCATAAAACAGTTCTTATTTATTTCAAATTAAATGTAAAATTCGTATGTGTAATTTCCTTATCTAATTCTCTCTTAAATGTTCTGACAAGTGGCAGGTCCAAGACTCCAAGGTACATATTCATACTCAGAGTCTACTTGCACTCTTAAGCAAGAACACTCCATAAATCAAAAAAGTTAATCACCTCACAAAATACAAATGGCCGTATCTGTACCATATGTAACCTATAGCTTTGGAAAAATATGGCCTCTGATGTGCTTTCTGTTGGTTTCCTCAGTTTTTCCTTAATCACCTCCTACAACACGTGCAGTTAACTCATTCTCTCTCTCTCTCACTCTCTCTCTCTCTCTCTAGTGCTCTACCAATCGGCAATTCCAAGGTAAATATTCTTCTTCATCCGCTGCTTTTCACGCTCCATAAAGAGCATATCATCGATTAACGAGTTAATCCCTTAACAAATGGCTATAGCCATGTATCCAAATTGTAAGGTAGTCTATAGCTTGGGAACAATATGGATTCTGAGGTAGTTCCCCATTGCATTCCTCAGTTCTATAATGGATTAACTGTCATTTAATCCTTGGGAAAAATTTCATGGTGAGTTGGGTCCCCTCTACCTTCCTCTGTCCTCAGCCACTGCCTTAGTCGCCTCTTAAGTACACGCGTCAGCTTATTTGCGGTTTCTCTATTCTGCAGTGGGCCTAACCACACCCGGACTCAATACGGGGAAATTGTGTATGTGATATGATATTTTAGTTGAGAGCATGTTCCTTAAAAAGACTTAAAACTGGCAATGGAAGAAATATGAACCATGGAGCTACACTTATCAGAACACTGGCGAGACATTAGTACAATTACTTTTGCGGCTTAGTTATAACTTGACATTCTGCCTGGTTCACTTGAAGCATAGTCTATTATGAATGTAGATCATAAGCATTTGTCCTGCCTAAAAATTTTACATTTTATTTCAACGTATGTCTACGAAATAAGAGAGAGGAAATAAATCACAATATGAAATAAGAACGGATTCAATATTGACGTTATCGATATTATCGGCTGAGAGTTGTGAGACTCGTGAAATCTTTTGTAGCTCTGAATCAATATATCATTTCCTGCATTTTAGCGATAGCAACTTGGCAGAGAAACTTACGTTGAGCTTTTTAGCTAGCATTTGCTGCATTTGTTAAAATGTAAATTAGTGGTTAGGAGGGGAGATACTGCATCCAGGAGATAAATAAGGAGACATTGTACGTTAGGCCTACAGAGGGAAAAAATTAAGGGAGATTTATTTATTTATCTATATAATTATTTAAAACACAAAATGGTTGGGCAGCCAACACTATACAATCCGCAAGCATTTAGTTACAATTTCATGCAGATACAACTTGCACGTTAACGAGTAAACTATGTTTAAAATGGCAATGATGTTAGGCTGAGCTGGTGGCTTCCTAGTAAGTTGTTCGGCAGCACAGCGGATCGATAGATTCAGGGATCAAATCTATGCGGAATAAAGATCTCTCCCGTCGCTGACATGCTATGCTATCGAGCAGCAAACTGATATTAAACTTGGTTTTAGCAATGGCGTTGAAGAGAAGATCAGATGTTTTGTGTCTCCAGTAGGCGTGAAGAATTCATAGAATTATAATTATATAGTAAAGCTTTAATCACATAGTTCATAGTGAGAAAATACAAAATGAATTGCAGCGTCTTTGTAATTGACATTTTAACCAGTAAAAGCAAACTTTTAAGATTTTGAGACTGAGATGAGAAATTGTGTTCTAACAAGGAGCCATGAAATGTATTTTCTAATCACTGTTGTAAGGTCTGAACAAATATAGCCATTTTCTTGAAATATTGTAATTATATGCGTGAAATGTTCGTATATGAGCTGTAGTTTTGAACATGTACTTAAAACTATACAAAATTAAAGAAAAATAAATTTCAGTTTTTTTCTTCCTGACCCAGTCTGCCGTTATGTTATGTTATGTTATACTCTCCATTTTTTGCGGAATTTTAAAGTGAATCGGGATTTATCAACAGCTTGCTCTGCTGTTGCTCTATAATGGACTCATTCCAGTACGGTTATTGGACGTATGATTTGTTCACGGTTGAACTGCTGAAGCAAATGAAACGAAATATTGGAACATGTTGCCACAACCACGTGATCTCATTTCAATCTTGAACAATATGTGACAGATTCGCGAAGCATGCACACATTTTTCCATTTGATAGTGCTAATTTCAGCAATATTTAATAGATATTTCATTTAGAATAGTTTATTAATTTCTTGAAACATTCATATACTGTACTCAAATCTTTATATATTCCGTTAAATATATAATATAATAAAAAGAGTTAAACATTTTACAAGCATATATCTGTTAGAATAATTTAAAATTATGAAACTCCTTTTAAGAGTAAATAGGTAACGTTTACTTCAGTTAATGCCGGTTTTACCTGGTCACTTCAACAAAAGAACAAAATTTCTCCCTCCCCGTGGCTATTTTATCCAAACGCTTTCACAAGTCATTTAATCTTGTAATATGTTTTAAAACTGAAATATTGTACTTCAGTAGATGCTACTTCATGCTTGTCGCGCTCATTGCTTAAATTCACCAGATCAGTGAACTATATTAATTAAATAATCGCAAAATTAAACCTATAGTTCGTTAAAACCCGTTCCAGGAACTGGTTAGCACGTCCCACCATATCAAATTTAATCTTCGTTCGTTGATGCTGAGTATCAAATACCAAATCTTGAAGAATTAAAACTCCCTCATGTTCAGAAAAATTCAAAGTACAATATATATATATTTGTAACTCATATTACTTTTTAACTGTCATTATGAAGGTCAAAGAAACGAAATAAGATAGGACACATTCTAAGGTTGGAAAGACTATTCAAAGAGGTCATATAATACAGGATAGAAGGAAACAGAGTCTGAAGCAGGCCGAGATTAGGTATGTTAGATGATTTAAAGACCCACTCATATGTGGATATGAAGAGGAAAGCGGAAGACAGAGAAAAGTGGAGAAGTTATATACCATGGACATGCCAGTAGGCAGTGCACTAAGAGAGAGAGGAACGTCAAATGCGGATTAGTCATATATCTGGTAATACTACAATAATGCGGGTACGTGGAAAGAAGCTGCAACAATTGCAACCGGCTGAAATGATTACTGGAATGCCTGCCTTTATGTGTTCCAATCGCAAGGAAGATGTTGATTGACTTAAGTTATTTTGATTGACAATCAGATTTCGTTGGCATATAATACCAGGCTCTCCGAGACCAATTATTTGTGTGCTAGACCAACCTCAGAATTTTTTTAATCTTATGCCTATAAGTATGTCAATTCTTGGAACCAAATACCTCCTGATATCCGCAGTTCGAGGTCTCTAGTTAAATTCACCAAACGTTACAAATGCATATTGTTTGATGGCTTGTAAATGTCTATATATTCGTTTTTTTGTGTAAATGTTCAGATAGAATTGTGACTTAGCTAACTGCTTTCTAATCAGATTAATTTGTAATTTATTTTCCTTTCTTTTAGTTTGTTCATTAATTCTGAGATAAATTTTTATTTCGGTTGATTTTGCATTATACATATATATGTCATTAATGAGTTATAGACAGTGGTCAGCTAGATAAGATGTGTATCATCTTCCCTGACGTCCATTGTTCTGGTGTTTATAGACCGTTTGACACACTGTGTTCCTGGGAATTTTCTAAATTTCATTTCATTTAAATGTTTATTTCTGTTTGCATTTGTCAGTGATTCGGTGTTGATGCCGAAATAAACACACACACACACACACACACACACACACACACACATATATATATATATATATATATATATATATATATATATATCTGTATATATATGTATATATCAGATGAAGATGATGATTATCTAGAAATTTTGTTATTAAATTAGGATCAGAAAAGTTTACAAAGCTTTAGTTGAAGCGGTTTCAGCTCTCTTGAATATCAACATTATAAACTCTATTCTGATACAAGATTCTCAAATATATTTCGTTAAAAATTTCGTTAAAGCAGTTCTCTGCTAATACGTATCTATTATACGTGTGATATTAAATGTATATAGTACTAGTATGTAGTTTATGCACAATAGTATAAAAACTGGTAACCCATATGTACATGTACAGTATCTACACCACCGGTTGGTTGTGTAGTTAGTAACAACCCAGAGACCAATGCTTCGATACCCGCTCTGACCGTCTACAACAGTAAACTCTTGGCACAGAAAGAGATTTAAAAATTAAATTCTAAGAAGTCAAACAAAAAACTAATTCGTATGGTACTTCAGTGACATTTAAGCAGTAACAACGTTACAGAGAGTCTGGCAATATGTCACATTAACTTTATCATCTCATAGAAGCTCTATGTATGATGCCAGACTAAAGCTTCCCTACTGTGATAAGGTCGTGTCGTCGGATGCTCCCTAGAGTTCGGCGCAAATGGAAGCGTCGAGACTTTATTTCATCAGCATAGAAATATATGAATAGTATGATGTGGTATGTATTATTTTCCCAGTACGAACTTGGGTTTAATTCTAGGTTCAGGATAAATATATTTTGATAACTTTATTATTTTATTTTATTTCACCAACCGGATGGTAAACATATATACATTAGTTACAAAGGAAAAAGTAATCCACAGAAAAACACGTTCAGAAATTAAATTAACCGTGACTATATTGTCAAATACACCCAGTGGTCAGCATATGCATGCAAAGTTTGAGATAATATACATGTATAGAGCTAAAGATAAACTAATTTTAACGAAACTTGGCAATAACATTCATATATTCCTCTTGTATGCATGTATATTAGAAAAATTCATATGAAAACTGAAGCGGCCAGAAAAGAATAGAACCATTTTATCAATTTTTACCATTTTTAACCTTATCTAATGCTGTGCCCGAGCTTCTGAAGAATAGACTGACCACAAACTGAACTACAATCCGCGACTACGCTAAAACTGAGGAAGGCAAACGGAAACCACACTATTCATAACCCATAGGCGGCAATAAGGTGTGTATAAAGGCATAGCTTTTGTGAAGAATTAACTGGTTATTCGATTGAGAGGTTTTTAAGTATCGTTAACGCGGAATGTGAGTAGGAATATGTACCGCGTACCACGCATATATATGTATATATATATATATATATATATATATATATATAGAGAGAGAGAGAGAGAGAGAGAGAGGGACACTGGCTACAACTAACCGATAAGCAGTGTTACCACATCAGATACGGCCAATGAGAACAGATAGTAGTTGGTAGCTGTGTGCAGACGTTTGTTGTACACAATGACCAAACAAGTGCACACGTTACCCACAACACCCGTTACAAAGATCAGCGCGTACACTACGACCAGAGCCAGGGTCTCAGCTGTAGAGCGGTGTCTGGGTCCAAGGTACCTCTCCACGTATATTTCCAGATCCTCATGAGTCCAATTATCTCGTGATCCGCGTATGCCCACTCCACTTGAGTCATTGTAAAATGTTGACTCATCGATTAGAACGAAAGAATCAATTTTCTCCGATAGGACATTGAGAGATGTCATTGGAGAAACTCAGAAATTAATTACAGTCTGTTTCAGTAAAAAGTGTCACCAAATGTTTCCAATAACCTTCTTGTTATTTGGGAGAAAATTTAAAGAAATGATAGTTCATGGTTTTATTTGGCAGTTATCTAATATCCATTTAATGCATAAGTTTCAATCAATAGGTATTTTTCTATTATGACTAACCTGCACTTTGATTGTCCTTGATGTGGCTCTCAGTTAACCCAAGGGTCTACCAAATAGAACATCAAATACAGTCTATCACGTACAACTCCATAGCGTCACAAGACAACCAATGTTCTCATAGACTGCAACATATTGTGTCCAAAGGGATAGGAAAAGCGGAAGACAGAGAAGAATGGAGGAGTTGTACACCATGGACCTGCTGTAGGCAGTACACTAAGAGCGATTGTATTCATTTGCAGATGGAGTAAGGAGGAAGTCTAATTGAAATTATTGGTAACGTGAAGTTGTTTCCTTATTGTTTCATGGTTGTTGAAGAACAGACCAACCGCAGACTGCGTGTGTCTTAAAATGCATCAAGATATAAACCTACGTCAGAACGAATTTTCAAATGGTGAGTGCTTAAGCTCCAAACATTGCTACGAAATATATTAACTAGGAACTCCTGATCTTAAACTGGGATTCATGGGAAGATGTTGATGATGATTGGCTACGTTATGTTAAAAGCCGTGGTAATGCTGGGTCCCATTGAATTGATCAATCTTAAATTTTCTGAAGATAATAGATATTGATATTCATTGCGTATGTGATGCTTCTAGTTCCAATGTGAACTAGTTTTGTGATAGAACTATGTAAAAACGTTATATATAATATTATATAGATATATGTATGTATGTATATACATGTATATATATGTATAGCCTTATATAATTAGGTTGGACTTGTAATATTGTCGATAATTCGAATGATATATATAGAGGTCAATAAAAAGGATGTGACGAAGAGAAAGAAAGAGGGACGGAGAGAGAGAGAGAGAGAGAAAGAGAGAGCGAGAGAGTGAGAGAGAGAGAGATGGAAAAGTAGAATATGTGTACAAAAAAGAAACAATTGAATCATACCACTAACAATAAGGGGCTGATCCGGTAGCACGTCGATAAGGAGTCCGAATCCGAATTAATAGTCGCTTGATTCAAATCTAGTTCCGGCCCCGTCAGTCATATGATACGATAGCACAAAACTGACGTTAAACTGTGCAATAGCATTTTAGCCTTTTAGCGACTTTAGTATAAGAGTTACCATAAATCTTCTCACCATCAAAAGTTGACTGAAAGTCATGCAATGATTTTCTGCAATAATTTACTTTACACTCTTATAAAATAAAATCATCAGAATCCAGAATATTCTAAGTCTATGGACTAATATGGTGTGTATAAGGTATAATATTTTGTGAAGGAATTCAAGAGATTAATTCTCTAATCAATGATGTACTCTTTGTAGAGCGTGAAGAGCGTGTAAGTAAGAATATGTATCTTGGATCTGTCACTTGACTGAACACTAGTTAGAGGTAGAGAGTGAAAAATATAGAGATTGATTGATTATTATAAATATCGAAAAAAATAGAGTTCTCCACAAATATATTAACGATGTAGTTTCAGTAACTTTAATTTTTTTATTTGGAGGCCATAAATATTTAACTATCTTCATATACCATCATCACATCTTCTAGTGAACTATAATTACTTAATTAGCAATTATATACCCAAATGTATGTGTATATATATATATATAAGTTTTTATAGTCTATATTATAAAATATACTGCTACCATATATTTTGGCTTCTATTATCTTATGCTCGTAATATGCTCTTATGCTCTAAGCTCTCGCAAGCATAGGAGCGTTAAGCTAAATATATCGAACGTGCTACGCTATATTAAGTAAAACATTAGACTAAGACGACATATTGGAATTAAAATCAGTTACATATTTAATATTACATTATCTCCTAACCGACTTCTACACTCCACAGAATTCCTGGAGTAACTGCGCAAGTCTCAGGTAATAGCGACTAACCTTAACGTGCGGGTTACTGCCATCTACTGCGCTAATATGAGAGTCACTTGAGTGACTCAACAGCGATTTCTTGAGGAAAAGAGATGATTCACCTAAATAGAAAGCTTGCTTTTGTTTTGATAATTAATTGTAATTTCACAAGATTTTCAATTCTTTAATAACCTACAAATAATAATATAAAGTACTAATACATCAAATTATATACTAAAGTAAAATAATATGAAAAATATGGGCGTCAAATAATAAATAAATATGAAAAAAGAATCACAATTGGTTTTCATGTGTTTACGTAAACTTACATTGCATAAGGACTTGCTTTAGGCTTACTCTCATTTTTCTAGTAAAAATTGTGAGTAATTTTTCTACGGCCTTGTAACATACTATGTTTCGCACTGCAGGCCTACATATATATGCGTGCATCACGTATTTATGATAATATAAATAATATATTTGAAACGTTCAATCGTTGCTGTTCTATTACTGAGATACTTACAGGAATAATAGGTACCGTATACTTATTAGGCCTACATATCATTTAAGATACTCATTTAAGAGAAGGCGATGGGAAAAATTATGTAAAAAAGTAAAGTAAACACGCATTATAGTGAAACGATCAACTCTGTGGATCTATATCACTTTTTAATACCACATGTTTAAACCGTTGGCCAAATTTAAACCATTTTCCGTATAACCAGTCCAGTGAATTTTCGAGATTTTTCTCTCAGATAAGCGCGGCTGTGATTCGAACCCACGAGGGTTCAATTCACCTCAGAAACTGTAATTTAAAACTTCATGACGTTACCCCTACGCTATTAAGACCTGTGATTGTGTTTGAGATTTTTTAAATCTGAATTCAATTGCTTTAGAATCTACGATGTTTGAATGTTTTACTCTTCAGCAGTTTACTCGTAATTAATTGCTCAGCTTAGCGACGATTTCGGAAATCTCAACAATCCTGAGATCCACTGGCTCGGGTCTGGTAAGGTCTGCGCGATCATGCGGAATAGCTTTGTTTGGCACAGGGATCTGGAGACAAATTGTCAGAGATACTAGGATTTAGTGGCTTAGGATGGCCTGAGCTGCCCCTTCAGATATATATATATATATATATATATATATATATATATATATTTATATTTATATATATATATACATGTAAATAAATACATACATATATACATATATATATGTATTTATTTAATATAATACATATATATACATATATATTTTACATGTATATACTGTATATATATATATATATATATATATATATATATATACAGTATATATATATATATATATATATATATATATATATACAGTATATACATGTAAAAAGCAATACATATATATATATAATATAATAATACAAAAAATATATATATATATACATTATATATATATATACATTATATGTATATATACATTATATATATATATTATATATATACATTATATATATATATACATTATATATATATACATTATATATATATACATTATATATATATACATTATATATATATACATTATATATACATGTATATACATTATATATATATATATATATACATTATATATATACATTATATATATATATATATATATATATATATATATGTATGCATACGTATTGAAAATTACCAACATGATACTGGGGCCATACGTTACTCTTTAAGTTATTCACTTTTCTTTATATCAAGCCACGGGCAGTCTAAAGCATCCTTCTTAATCGCTTCGTACGAATTTTACCAAATTTCACTAATTTAGGCTGATCAGTTTCTTGAATGTAACAATATATCAGTAAATTAATTAGTTTCTATGTTTACCTATATTATGCGTATGTTATTATTTTTGCTATCTCTCTCTAGTGCACTGTCAAGTGGCAGGTTCAAGGTCATATTCATACTCAAAGTCTGCTTTCTCGCTCAATAAGAGCACTCCTTAGATCAACAAGTTAATCCCTTCACAAAGTCTATGCCTTATCCATACCTTATGTAGCCTATAGCTTGGGAAAAATATGGCTTCTGAGGTGGTTTCCTGTAGCCTATATTGTACATATATTCTTATGTTTACCAATATTATACATGTGCATATGATACATTGCCTATATTATACATACAGTGCATTTCTGTTTATCCATAATATGCATATGCACTGTGTTATTGTTGGTCACTACGTTTGTTACGTATTTGCACATGAAGTGTAATAACGTGTAATTAAATTGAGTCAGAGTAGAAAAACAAATCTGAAAATAAATTCGTCTGATATAAAGACTTTTCAGCCCCCACCATTCTATAAGTACGCTACTAGTGGCTATGCTCGCTCCTCTCTAGTCTTGCTCTTTGGTTAAGCTCTGAGTAAAATCCTGTTAAAGATTAATGTTTTATGAGAAATATCTCAATAGACAGCAAATTACTGCAAGAGTTGATACAGATGGACATCTATTAAATGTAATAGTTGATACAGATAGACAGCTATTAAAGGTAATAGTTGATACATATAGACAGCTATTAAAGGTAATAGTTGATACAGATAGACAGCTATTAAAGGTAATAGTTGATACAGATAGACAGCTATTAAAGGTAATAGTTGATACAGATAGACAGCTATTAAAGGTAATAGTTGATACAGATAGACAGCTATTAAAGGTAATAGTTGATACAGATAGACAGCTATTAAAGGTATTAGTTGATACAGATAGACAGCTATTAAATGTAAGAATTGATATAGATAGACAGTTATTAAATGCAATAAGATATACAGGCATAGTACAGAACCGAACAAGACAAAATAAGGGGATTGGGATGGATTTTTTAAATATGAATTAGAAGAAAGATTAAATAGAAATATGGTTAAAGAAAGATCGAGACATGGGATGCTAAATGATTTGATAACATAATCATATCTAGATGTGAAAATTAAAACTGAGAATAGAAATAATTCGAAGACATATTTATCAAGAGAGAGAGAGAGAGAGTGAGAGAGAGAAAGATAGATTATTTGACTAACACGGAGACAACAATTTCTTACTTAATTCCTTACTTACCTCTAAAGCTACTACTTTACACGGTAGGAATATTCAATAATTTGAAGGCTTTAGAAAATATCTTCTTTGTATTTTGTCCTCTCTGTCTGAACAAACTTCAATTCTAGTGTTTTTTTAAATTGTTGCGGATTTCAGTCAAGGTAACGGAATGTTCCTGCTAGAGTCGATGAGGATTTCTCGTTTCATTAAATGTAATCCAGCGAGCATTTTTACGAGCTGTGGGATTTCGAAAGTCATTGTGACTGTCGCGGTATTCGGGCTTTACGCATTTCTAAAATGTCATAGGAATTAGACTGTAAGTTCAGAATAGGTCAAAGGTCGCAGTAGTCAGAGAAGTTGAGCTCAGACATAGATTATCAAGTCTAAATAAAGTTTAGTATCTGTCAATACAGTATTATATGTATGTCAGTACAACATCTGTCAATACAACATAGTAAGACTAAATTCTATGTAAGTAAAAGTTTATGCGTTCAAAATCTGTCAAAGGTCTTGTAAGTAAAGTTTTACTTTCCAAACCTGATTATGCTCGATCCATTCCGTGTAATTTCAAAAGCAGACTTCTTAACTCAGGTTATGTATGTTAAGTGCTTTCTACTTATTACTTTTAATAACGTAAGGTCTAATCAAGTAATAAATTTAGTTAATTATAGCAAATGTGAAATACTGACTATATATGCAGACAACAAGGGTAAGCCTAATTATTTTGTTTTATGTAGATAAAATATGCAATCCATAATTACCATTGTCATAAAAGAAAAACCTATACAGATATAATTAGCCTAATACAGGTCATATACATGTATAATAATAATAGAGATTTAAGGTCCGTTTCCTCATCCAAGGATGATGTCAGGGACGTCCCCACAGCACATATCAATACAGATCAATTCACCCAAACCAATTTGCAAAGAAATGTGCTGAGAAGCTGTAAGCTGTAAATGTATATGTAAACTGTGTTGGATATACGGATTGGAGCGTTTATCCATGGCTATTGGCTCAGGCATGTAATCGGCACCAGGAGGTGACTACAAAATATCATTAGAGATCTCATAAACTACAAACATGTACGTATCACGTTCGGCCTTAAATAAATAATAATTAGTAAACAAGAACATGATGAAATTTTTACCAGCCCTTAGCACAATCAAGTATATAAATTGCTTTTATTTGACTAGGTAAAAAAAGGCTGCACTGAGCAAAATATGACGCAAATTGAACAATTGAAAAACCACTAACGATTTTATTATTTTTGTTTAAAATAATATTATAAATACGGCATTACAAATTACTCTACATTGTTAGAAATTTCAACTTAATCATAAAGTAAGACGAATGGAAATTTATAAAGGTTAAATATAAATATTAAATATTAAATTGCAGAATTTAAAGTATCAATATTTTAGAGAGTTATTTAAGAGTAATTGTTCCGAAAAGTAAATATTTAGTTTAGTTGTTCATAATTAGCCATAAGAACCCCTACCAGAAAGGTATAAATTCTAAGGTCTTTAATTAGAACGGAATATGCACATTAATTTTTCGTACCTTTGCTGTTTCATCAATAGATTTTTGAGTTTTTATTCCCAGATCTCGACAGCTTTTGTTTAATAAGAACGAATCACTGTTTACATTACCACGAATTTCTGCAGAAGGACCAGAAAAAGGGCTTCTATCTTCCGCCTTGTTTCGTGAAAAATTCTTTACCCTCTTTCGAGCCTGATCACCTTGATTTTCAATGCTATAATATCTGTCAGCTTTCTCGATTGGAATTTCTTTACGAAGAGCTTCTAATGTACATGTAGCATTACCAGTGCAGCTACATCGGCTTGAACTATTAAAGTCATTGGCAGAAATCTTATCAAGTTTACTCAATTTATTTACCATTCCGTGCTGAGATTCTTGCAGATTTCCTTCAATGAAATTCTTATCATCACAGCATCGAATTAGGCTATTTTTTTTGTTTCTATTGTCATGCTCGGAGACATACAGCTTATCTTCCTGACCTGATCTTCGACTATGTAAGACGTTGCCTATTTTTTCAGTTTCATTTTCCATATTGTTTAGAAGTAGTCTTGGTAGTTTAATATCAGAATAACATTTAATTGCAACCTTGACTTTATTTTCTGTTTCCTTCAGTTTTTTCTGGGCTCCACTGTTGCTCATGTGTCCCTCAGCAGTCATATACTGAACAAACTCACCCCCAGACATGTGACCTTTGTAAGTTCTATGACCTTTAGCATGTTCCTCAGAACTTATATGAACTTTATTTTGACCATTCCCGTCCCTGGCGAGCTCAGTCCTTGTCGATTGCTCTAATGTTCTTGAGTTTTGTTCTTTCTCTCTTTTTAACTTCCTAGGACTCGGATGTTCATTGGATCTGAAATCCTGCTCAGGACTCGAAGCGACGGAATTATTTGGGGTTCTTATCGAGATAGCAGGCCCCGGGTCATCCATTTTTAACTCATTGGAACAGTCTCGAGATCCGTAAATCATTGGATGCTGATCATTACCTCTCAATCTCCGTTTGTCATCCTTTGGATCTTCGCTATTTCTAGTTCGAACATTGATTGGGTGGCTGAATTTACAAAATTCAAACTTACCTGGAGATCGACCACTTACTTTATTAATACAATTTCCTCTAACTCCAAATCCATTACGAATATTGACACCCCTATCTTCTGATCTACTCAGAGCTGGAAACTGAGTCACGTGACCAATTATTCCATTTTCCTTATCTTTCCGACTAATACGGAAAGAACTCTCATCTTCGTTAGTCCCTTCGTCGACTATATTAGCGTCAACTGTTGGTTCGTTTCTTTGGGAAGGTTTCTCAGTTTCTAAAGCCTGTTGCCTTGGTTGGACAACATTGCGTTGCCTATGTTGTTGCTCTTCTGAGTTACGTTGTTGTTTGTTTTGCTTACTTGTCTGCAACTTAAGCTCGTATATGGTATTCAGAACTCCAGCATCATCCAGCACCCTGAACCGAAACATAACCGGTACGTCGATGTTTTTGACAGGGTAATTCGCTAAATGAAGCGAATCGTCGGGTCGAGACTTTTTACAATAATTTCGATGACTCGATAATCCGTAAGATTGGAGAAAGTCTCGGTATGATTCAGTCCGATCCAGATCATGACTTGATGGATTGGGTGGAGAAGATCCCAGTCGAGGGAGTGAAAGCTCATCCGGGTTGGACGGGATTTGCTGAAGCATAGGAAACAGTTCACAGATATTTTACATTTTAACGAAAATATACCTTGCATGATAACCATATCCCTCTGGTGTCCTAACCGTGTAAAATATGCATATTACTCTACGTTTATTTTTATATCTAATGGTTTGCTTTCGCGTTCAATAAAGAGCAATGAATCGTCAAACAAGTTTATCACATAAAAAATTCTACATACTTATATTATATATTTAGGCCTATATGTGCTATAAAATAATAATGACGTTATATCTTTGTAGTGACACAGGGTGGCTATTGAAATGGTATCCTGCCCTGAAATGATTTCTCACTTCATTCGTTTGTTTCTCTACTTGGGTTTTTCTGAAGGTGCATACAATTGTACATCGGTTTAATTTTATTGTTTCACAGCATATATAAACAAAAATATTATTTCATATTTTCCAGTATAGCGCATAAGCCACAGGCGCAGTATTCATAGGCCATACATTTATTTAGATAGTTTTGAACTGTTATTCATTCATTTATTACTCATGCAGTAATCGGTATATTTAATGATTTTTGGAAATTAATAACGGGATCATTATTATTTAGATGCTCTTTATTTTCCAAGACAACTATGGTGTATTATCACCTCGATCTTATTAGCTCGTTTTTTCAATGGATCCTACGTAAAAATTAATTGGTAAGAGTGTAACTAATCCTAAGCTCTTTTGATTTCCTTGAACAATTTCCCACCATTGCTTTCTGCTTGTGTTAATTTTCTAGAAATTATATAACGACAGGAAGTTGATAAAGGCGCTTATAAAAGATAGAATCGAAATGAATATCATTTGAGGATCCTCAAAGATACGAAAAATACATGAAACTAATGAAAATGTGAAAAGTACATGCGTACAGTTTAGTCTATAGTAACTGATTAGGGTATACTAATTAAAAGAACTAACATTGGTAGAAGATAATTCTTGAACATGCCTTTATCAGATCTTTGAGAGAGAGAGAGAGAGAGAAACAGACAGAGAGCGAGAGAGAGAGAGAAGAGAATAAAAATGATAGAGTAGATGATAAAATCATGTGCCATGGACAATAGGTATGCCGGACCTTATTATGCCTTCAGGCAGTTACATAGATTAGGAAGAAGTTTGAGAGAAAATTTGGATGGACTTGTAGCATGGCGGTAAAGTGTCCAAATGCGATTCAGGAAGTGTAGGGTACAGATCCAGGTTTTGTCTAGTCAATAAAGCATTGGAAGAAGAAAATTTAGGTTAAACTTGGCTTTAAAGAGCTTTTAAAGGAGACACAACTAATTACCCTATCGTTAACGCTTATAGGATATGACATAATTCAATGTGCCAATCTACCCTCATTTCAAGTCTGCTGCATTCACTTCTTCGTGGTTGACAAAAATATTAATATTTTTTAATATCTTTACGTTCCTCAGCAGCTTAACTGATTTAGTCGCCGGTTATGAACAAATTCAGATAAATTCATTAAATTTAAAAAATAATAAGCGCAGACAGAAATTATTTAAATAACTGTTACAATATTCAAGAACCTCTGCAGGTTGCTGAATAGACAGTCTATTTTCCCTTCCATTACTTGTCATTCCAACCTTCCAGTAGCTTCTAGGGCTTGAGTCCAAACTTCTTGTGTTTCGATCAGGCTGCAGCTTATACATGGACACGATGGTCGTAGATTTTCCATATGAAGCTTTATGTTGCTGAGAAATCCTGGCGGAATGGGATCCAAGCGAAGATTCCATAGATATAGCTATGAATAAACCTGGAGTTGATCATCTGAAGTGAGTGTGTAAAGTTCGCATAGGATTAAGTGACATCTTAAACTCACCAAGAATGTTTATTTCTTCTCGTAATTCAAACGTTTGATTCCTAAAATATATTTCGTATGAAACGCATGATCGAGCTTTGATATCGACTTACTATGAATAATTAATAGAAAATAAACATAGAAAGCGAACATGAAATTCATTCATATTGATTAATTAATGATGCTAAATCAATCAACCACTGACTGCTAATTACAGCATTCAATAGTCGTCAAAGTATGCTAAAGCCATCAATAATATTCATTACTCAGCATTCTTAATTGAGTAGTACTAATATTGTTATTATGATTTTAAAACACCAAAATTAGATTCATTTCGAAATTGATCATTCTATCATAATGTTGGCAAACCTCCTTTAGTGCATGTAAAAGTCAGCTGCTCTCTTATGAGCTCATTCTAATTTATTGAAGTCTACGATTTTCAAAACGTAGCACATGTATATTGAATTTCGCGAGAGTCCCCGCCGTGAGAGTCTCGGCATAGAGAATATTGCCTAGATAAGTGTTTAAAAATTCCTAGAAAAGTGTTTAAAAATTTCTAGAGATGTGTTTAAAAATGCCAAAAATGCCAAAAATGACTAAATCTTTTGTCCTAATTAACTAGGTAAATAATATACTAATATATACGTAATTAGAAGTAAATCTAAAAGTAATTCTAGAAATAATTTATTGATAAATAAATTTAAATTCAGAGATTAAATGCATGTACTTCCATAGCATTCATAAAATAATCAGAATGAATTCAGACACAACGAATTCAACACTGTCACTAGGACGACTAAGTGCTGCAGTTTGCTTAAATTTAATTTTTAAAACAATAGAAGAATTCTGTTGGAATTACGTGACCCAAGCGTACATGCGTGTGTAATATCCTGGGTAAAACTGTCGCAATTCCTGCTGAATAGAGAGAGGGGCTTATAAACCCTTCCCTACTAGAAATTATTGTCTACATGCATAAGGTTCAGTTCATTGCTTCTGCCAGTACATTGGCTTTTAATTAGAGCCTTGGCTATTTAGATTTTTCACCAGGAGTGATAAAAAAGTTAGAGAGAATTAGAGAAATATGTTTCATTTTTACAAAATTTCACAGAGTAATCACATCAATGAACGTGTGACAAACAAAAAATTAAAGAAGCGTTATCAGAATCTAAATAATAAGTGCAATAAGTCCTGCAAGTGCAAAAAAATTAAGTGAGTCTCATGATCCCCAAATGTTTTGAACAGAAAGTGTGAAATGCTTTAAGTCGTAAATCAGCTTAATTCTCAGATATTCTTATTCTTAATTCGACACTTGTCAGAGATTTATAAGATTTATGAATAGCTGTCCAGTTCAAGACAGCTTCGTACAAATTCGTTGATTTTGGTCAGACGTAATCCATTCGTGCTTTTGCGTGCGTGCCCTGAATATAAATATACCTAAGTCTTCGAGCACTCAAAACCAGTGCAAGTTTTGAAAAAATGAATAAGGTTAAATTGGCGATAATCTACATAATTATGAAATGCAGAATAAAATATAATATGGCCAGTAAATATGTAAATATTAATGTTGTTAAATGTTCGGCCAAATGGGAGGTCTAAAATAAAAATTCTGCTTAATATTTAAACTCAGAAAAGATCAATCTACGTTGATCAAATTCCAAAGGTTAGGCTTCAATAGACATACAGGTAGGCTTAGTTTGAAATATACAATGTAGTCTCTTAGTTTCCTTCTCAATGCCTTCCTCAGACCCTAATGCAAATTCAACAGAAGCTAAGATAGAAGTGTAATATATGTAGCATTTGAGCATTACATATTGTGTATTAGCTATCATTCTCGCCTAAGGTACACCGATGCAAAAGTATCTATTTATACTCATAAATGCCACTAATACAGTATATCAGAGACGTTACCTAATCTTACCTAATATACAAATTCTCTACGAGCTGACTATATAGTAGCTAAAGTAACTCAACAGCCGTGAGCACTTAACACTTAATCTATTGATTATAAAAGCGACTAAAGTTATGGGCAGCAATATAAATTATCTCTAAAGAGCGTGAAGAGCTTAACAATGATCATATACATGTACATGTTTACTATATTCTACAATCTATATATATATATATATATATATATATATATATATATATATATATATATATATATACTATAATCTATAGTCAATACATCACTCTATACCATGATTATATGTAAGATTATATGTAAGAATTTAACTCTCTTCATATATTTCTCTCTTTCTCTTTCTCTCCCTCTCTCTCTCTCTCTCGTTTTCTCTCCCCCTCTCTCTTTCTCTCTATTGTTCTGCCATGCGGCATGTCCATGGCACCTAGTCATACTCTCAAGTCAGCTTTCACGCTCCGTATAGAGCACTCCACAGATCAACAAGTTAATCCCTTCACAAAAGGCTATGTTTTACCAATATCTGATGTAGCCTCTATCTTGGGAAATAATATGACTTCTGAGATGGTTTCCCATTGCCTTCTTCAATTTACGCTTCTTCACCTTTACGACATCTTCTGTTAACGCTTGTCTATTCTTTGTCTTGGTCTATTCTTTAGTATTCCGCACACAACATGGGAAAGGGATGTAAGGGATGTCTCTCTCTTAGTTTCACTGCCAACTGGCAGGTCCATGGTATATAACGCCTCCACTCATCTCTATCTTCCGTTTTCCTCTTCAAGTCCACATACGAGTGGATATTTAAATCATCTATAACATTCCTTTTGATATGTCATTATTCTTTGGATTCTGCTTTGACGAGGCGGGCCCCCTACGCCTTCCTCAGATTCGACTAACATTTACAAGACAGGGGCGTCATTCCCTTAGAAAACTATCCTGTTTACACGTATTATTATCTAATAGTAAACAGTGCATTGCAATAATTATGCGGGTATGGTGGGAGCAGCAGCCCCTAAGATGGGTGATCTGTAGGACCATACTTCCAGAAAATTCCCGAACCTCGTCACTAATTCCAATTTCATGAACAATTTATAGGTCATCTATTGATGATTATAAATACTTAATAAATAGTATGAGTCCAAATTGCGGTAATATGAGCTAAATTATCCAAAATAGAATATTATTATTGATATAAAATTTTATTACGAATGTTATAGCTGCCAAGCCAACGTGACTGAGGCGATATAATGTGAATGTGATTACCCCTGATGATAAAATCCCTTAGTAAGAGGTTTTCAAACAAAAACCGGATATAGCCGGTTATACCCTCCTTATACCGGTTATAAATAGAAGAATCACCCGAAAGATCATATTTTCCAAGTATGGATTATATTTGAGTTCGATAAATGAATGTTTTGAGATAGCGCAGATACAGAGAAATTAAGATAAAGAGAAAACACGAATAAAAAAGTATAGAGTGAGAGAGAGAGAACTATAGAGAGTAGGAGAGAGAAAGAGAGTGAGAGAGAAAGAGAGAGGCTGAATGAGGGCAAAGTCGAAGAAACTTACGCCTCGTCTAAATAGATGAAACGATGCGTTGTAATGCAAGACGAATTTCTTGGCAAATAAGATTATCTAGATTCTAGATTCTAGAACTAGGTAATATAATAGCCGATACATGACTCGGTTTTTAAAAGACGTATTGCTTGACTGGAGCCAGTAGCGATGTCGTTAAGATAGCCAACCGCGGATCAGTATGTGCTGGGTTCAAATCCTGGACTCGTCCGTCACTGATATCGCTTTAGAGAGATGAAGCTGACGTAAACATTAGCTTTACATCTTTATCTGTAATTCTCGCCCTGAATATCATTGCTTAATTAAATATCTGCTATCGTTCAAAGAGATTTAATATACTCTTTTTTCTTATGGTTACACACAAGAATACGTTACATGTTATATTTTTTAGTGTCGGTTTATATAATTTTCGTTGTTTCTTCCTCCCCGTGGCTATTAGCAGCCTTTTGATAACCCATCAATTGCAGACTGCGCGGATTCAAGAATAATCTTCCAACATCCTGTGTGTTTATTAAACGTGTCAGCAATCGATCTTCTAAGGTAGTCGCGCATCCAATTACTAAACTAGCAACTAGACGTTGCTTAACTCCGTTTGACGAAGCACACACTTGACCATGTGAGCTAAACACGGCCGCATTATAGCAGTTTAAATAACCACTTATAGAAATGTCTGCATATGTCTGCCAAAATGAATGCCATGTACACGTATGTAATGTATGTCAGAGAAAAATAAGTAAAAAATACGTGTGTATTAGTCGTGTCGTAAGAAACTACAAAGCTCAAATTAATGAAGCCAATTGTAAGTCACTTCAGAAACTATGCTTTCTCTATCTATAGGCCTTATGACAGTTCGACAATAGCATCGTAACCTCCATGACTAAATAAACTCGATGATCTAAATCCAGTCTTTGCAATTTTAGAATGCGTTATTGGCATATCTTCTCTTCATAAAATAATAATTAATATCAGATATCAAAATCAGGATACTCCTTTGATGTTTAGGCATTTAACGTATAAAAATGAAAGTCAAATTTGCCAAGACTTTCTCAGAGCCTCAAGTAGTGAAATTTGTAATACTTTCTCTCTTTTATTTGTATAGTTTACACTGCATTCAGGTAACCTGTAAATTTAAGGCTGTATATTGACTCGATTTTTAGAACACGGCAGTAAAATCATTAGAAAAATCTTTCAATAAAGCTAAAAACTTTTATTAAATATTTCTAAATTCGTGAGCAATTTTTGCAAAAGCAATAGGCCTAGATGCGGATGGATAAACTAAAAAGATTTAATAATCGGGTCATTGTAAACATATAGCTACCAATATATATATATAAACTTTACTGAAAATATTAGCATTTTTACTATTAAATCTTAAAGAATGCAAAACAAACACCAATAGAAAATACATAGAATATTTAGTAGCCATTACAACAGTACTGAAAAAGAAATATAAAATCTACTAATATGAAAAACATTACAAAATCTACATCAGCGTTTAAAATTTAAGAGACACATCTATTTTCAAATTAAATTGACAAAAGTCAACATTTCAAGAATAGTTGAAGTTATTGTGCGAATTTGATGTCTTCATTTTAAACTAAAATTAGATAATTAATCAGACGTAATGTATACAGGGTAGGATATCCATCACCATTGGACTCCTAGATTATAGAGTACGGATTAATATAATATTAATACGTATATGTAATACAGAATATTAATTCTGTATTACATATTCGTATATAGTATATAATTTATAAATATGTATATATAGCATATTAACATATATATATATATATATATATATATATATATATTTTATATATATACATATATGTGTATATATATAGTATATATATAATATATACATAATATATATATATGAATATATTATATATATATATAATGTAATATATACTATATAATATAATATGTTAAATGTTATATATATAATATATTATATACATGTAAGATAGAGACAATTATAGAGAATAGGCCTATAATATATATATATATATATATATATATATATATATATATATATATATAATCACATATATTGTCCTGTATATAATCTATATAATACACTCTATGAATATACAAATACACTCTTTTTTTCTATAAATATGTGCATAGTTTAATTTATACTGCATGTACATGAGTTTATAATATAGATATAGGCCCATATATGTACATTATTATGTATGTAGGCTATTCTACATGTTCTAAGAATAACATTGCTTACATTGTTAGGCGATATGAATAATCTCAATTAGTTTTAATTTCTAATTATAAGATCATACATGCACAAAATAATAATCATTGTTTATAGAATCTTCTCAGTGTCATCTCGGATGATTTATTCAGCTTTGGGTGGTGCTGGTCCCTCATATTTCGGCGAGAATCCCTTTGAGTTAGCCTGCAACAATAGAAAAACATCTATTCACATCTATTGTCGTTATAAAGACTAAAAATCTAGTTTTCCGTAAGATTCTCGACCACGGAGCAGTTTGTGCAGGGTTCAAATCCTGGAATCGTCCGTCACTGACAACGCTTTCGAGTGAGGAAAGTGACGTTAATCTTAGTTTTATCAGCTTTTAAAGTCCCCATAGTTGGATCAATACTATGACGAATAAATCTTTTTACGCTAAGCTAACCTGATCGCTATTATGTCAGTGACCGTTGCTTTCATTTGATTTGAACCCGGCACCTACTTATCTTCAATCGAACAACTTGCCAACATGCCACCGCTTCAGCTCGGTTTTCCAACATATTATGCATTTTGTATTATTTAGGTATAGCAGTTCAAATTCTACATTTTTTATTCTCAATTTCTAGATTTTTCCATTATCTTATCAATGATGAAAACATCAAACTACTGCATAACAAAATTAATAATAGAGATTAAAATGTGAAAAACTAATTTGTAATCGCAATAGAGTGCTCAATATAAGGAGCTATTTCATCTTCATCATCACCCTCCCTTGAATCCCACTTTAACTAGGGGTCGGGATACAAATAGACTGTCTCAAATCCTCTCCGTCCTATACCACACCACTAGCCTATTTGAGACTTTTTCATTCGTTTACATTTTGATAGCAATTTCTGGAGCCTAGGCTCTCACCAACCGAATGCCCTTTCAGACGTTGATATGGATCTTAGTGCTTTAGTCGCCTTCTACGACTTGTGCAGTCACCGGCTGGTCAATTCTTCAGACAAGCCGGACACAACATGGGGAAATATAAGGAGCTATTTAAATGTGTAAAGAAAAGCGATAAAAAAAGAACAAGACCAAGAGGAAAAGAAAGGAACAAGAAGACTTTGAACTTTTTTGAAGACTTTCACTACTTACAACAAATCCCAGTTGGTTAAGACAGTTGATGACGTTAAGTAGAGTGGCTTTCCTCGGCTCGTAAAGATCTGGGGTCTGGAACAAAGCTGTCTGAGGCACACCGAAGTCCCTCGCGCCGTTGTTAAAGTTTTCTATGTTGCTCATGGCAACGAAGCTGCTCGTTGCCTTCTCCTTGAATCCGACGGCCGGCTTGCCAATGTGGGCGCTCAGCTTGTTGATCAGCCTGATCAATCAATCAATCAATCAACCAATCAATCAAGTAGTCTTGAACATACATTTCATGGATTTGCAACTAGATTAGGCTGGCCGAGATTACGTATATTAGATGATTTAAAGACCACTCATTTGTGGAAATGAAGAGGAAAGCGGAAGACAGAGAAGAGTAGAGGCGTTATATACCATGGACCTGCCAGTAGGCAGTGCGCTAAGATAGACAGAAAGAGAGAGAGACAACTACATTGAGATGCATATCACAGTAAGCCAGGCCAAGCGGGTGGAAGGTTGGTAAGATGTTTGACAGCGGATCAGTAGGTGCAGGGTTCAAGTGCTTCGCCAGTCTCTGATATATTCTATCGAGCAAGAAGCTAACGCTAACCCTGACTTTAGCTTAGTTTTAAAAGTAAAGGAAAAGTAAACAAGCACTATAGTGAAAAGATCAACTATGTTGATATCTATCACTTTTTTAATATCACATGTTTAAACCGTTGGGCAAATTTAGACCATTTTCCGTATAACCAGTCCAGTGAATGTCCGAGAATTTACTCTTAGATCAGCGCGGCTGGGATTCGAACCCACGAGAGTTCAAAGAGTTCTTTAGCTTTAGGGGCGAGCATTTTCTCTTCTGTCTTAGGGCTTCTGACAAGAAAGTCAATAAATATTTAGATCAATAGAATATAATAGCTAAAATGCGGAGTAATCCAAATACTGCTGCAAGCTTTCATTCTACGCGTTAAATTTATCAGCGTAATTCTTTAATAATTATTATAATACCTTGTCAGTAACATTTTTAAATAAAAAGAAAAGCAGAGTTTATTTATCCTGCGCTCAATAGATTCTGCTTTAGTTTTATTAAAAAACTTTCATTTTATTTTTGTTATCTAGGTATAAGTCGGTGCTTAACGTCAATGTCTGAATATCGTCGCCTCTCTTCAAAGTAAATATCTAAGCTCTAGAGTAATTTTTTTTCTCTCTCTCTCCTAGTGCAGTGCCTACTGGCAGGTCTATGGTATATAACGCCTCCACTCTTCTCTATCTTCCGTTTTCCTCTTCAAGTCCACATACGAGTAGATCTTCAAATCAGCCTTAACATTCCTTTTTATATACCACTATTCTTGGGAGAATTCTGCTTTGACGAGGAGGGCCCCTATGCCTTCTCCAGCTTCGACTAACATTTACTTGGCAGGGGCGTCCTTCCCTGAGAAAACAATCCTGTTTACCCCAACAGAGTAATTATACAGGTGAGAATTTGCTTTGAGCTTGCGGCACTAGATGGACTAGAATTATTACTCCAGTTAAACTTCTTGAAGATTTTCCGGGAGTTTGGATTTGGACATCAGTTGAATGCTGATGGAAGTGGTTAGAGTTTGATAAATACAAGGTAAATAACTATTGTAGTCACGACATTTCTGCTTTGTAGGTAAGTTTTACTGATAATTCTAATAATATAATAATAATATTATAATAATATAATAATAATATAATAATAATATAGTAATAATATAATAATAATATAATAATATAATAATAATAATATAATAATAATGCATAAGATAGTTATTATCATAATCACCTTCCCTTGAATCACAGTTTAACAAGGGTCATGATTGCAAAATGTTGTATCAATTTGGCTGGAGTCATTGGCGAAGTCAGTAATATACTCGACCGCGGATCAGTTGGTGCGGGTTCAAATCCTGGGCTCGCCCGTCACTGACATCGCTTTCGAGTGAGGAAACTGACGTTAACCTTAGCTTTACCAGCTCTTTTCTGGAGAACTAAGTACTTTATCGCCTTTTTCGTCCAGTGCAGTCTACGGTTAGTGTATTTATTATTCGACTTCCCGAACGCAACACGTGCCAATGATAAGAAAATAAGCTAGTAAAACAATAAGTTAATTCTCTTGCTTTTACCACCTTTTACGACACGTGCAGTCTACTGTAAGTTTCGGCTAATTTTCGGCAACCCGGACACAATACGTGTCAATGATAAGAAAATAAACTACTAAAATAGTAAGTTAATTCTCCTGGTTAAGTAACATACTTGCACAGTATTACTCCATCCTTCAGGTAGCTCTGAATCGTTTGCCAGTCAGTACCAGTCTAACAAATATTGCAAATAATCAAGATAAATTATACTCTCAAGATTAGAATACAAATATAAAAATAAATAATATCTTTGCATCGATAAGAAAATGGCGGCCCTTGAAAAGATTAACCACTAAGAATCCCTAAAAGTTATTAAAGGCATGAATGTCAATGTTCAACGTTCAAAAATCAACGTTCAATATTCAACGTTCAATGTTCAAATTTCAATGTTCCATGTTTATAATGTTCATGTTCATTGTTTAGAGTTCACTGTTTAAATTTCAATGTTTACTATTAAATATTCAATGTTTAATGTTAAATATTCAATGTTTACTATTAAATATTCAATGTTTACTATTAAATATTCAATGTTTACCATTAAATATTCAATGTTTACTATTAAATATTCAATGTTTAATGTTAAATATTCAATGTTTAATGTTAAATATTCAATGTTTACTATTAAATATTCAATGTTTAATGTTAAATATTCAATGTTTAATGTTAAATATTTAATGTTTACTATTCAATTTTGAATGTTAAATGTTTAAAGTTGTGTCATGTCTAATGCTCAATATCATGAAGTTTATAAATATCCAGTTTAGCTGCCGTATAGTGCAAGCCAGAAAAATGATTTTACCCTGAAATAAAAACAAAATAACACTAATGCACAATAAATGAAACATAATTAGGCCTAAGTGAATTCTGTACGCACTTACTTTGAGTAAAGTGTAATTAGGTTATGAAAGGAAAACTTACACAAGCGGGAACGGATCCCCCCAGTACTTTGGCGATCCAGCCCATGACGGCTGCGGGGGTACCCAACTTCTCCTCCTCATCGTATTTCTGTTGAAACAAATTAGTAATGAAGATATTCAAAAATATATTTTTTAGTTTATATTTTTGTAACCATGATGGGTGGGCAACTAGATTGGCTTTTATTACCTCTTTGGCGGCCTAGTGTGTATTATTTCATGCTTATGGTATTTTTTAATTAAAATTTAAACCTGTTAGAGCAATATAGATTCAAGAATACTTAAATAAAAGAACCCAATCAAAATTTCTAATTCAATAATTTAAGTGTTTAATAGAATGACGTAATTGAAACAGATTTTTTATGTAATTTACAATGTAGTTTCATGTATAAAGTACAAAAACGTACATTGCAGTATCATCCATGATTGTATTTAATCCTATTATCGAAACATGTAGGCATTTTGTCAAGCGTTCATTTATTCTTCAAGCATGTGTCTGAGATCCGTCTCTCCGTTAGAACTGCTGGTGGTTTGAACCCGGTGGATATGACAGCATTGTAGGGTGGATCGTCTAATTGTTTATGATGTTACCTGTCGTTGAATAGGTACATGTACTTTCTCGTACATGCCGAGTCTCGAATATGCTGAGGCGTAAACTAAGCGTCATTTGCCTTTTTTATATTCCAACTACATGTATATCAAATAGCTCTTTTAACAACGTCAGAAGAGGCATTCTGTTGGTCAGCGCCTAGGCTCCAGAAATTGCTACACAAATTTCAACGAATGGAAAATTCTCAAATAGGGGATTGGCTGGTGGTGTGGTGTAGGACAGAGAGGATTTGAGACAGTCTATTTGTATCCCGACCCTGGTTAAACTGGGATTCAAGGGAAGATGATGATGATGTTCAAATATCTATATCAATAATTAAAATCAGTTCGTTTCAAAGTATATTAACTGTAAGGTTTGTTCCAGAATTCTCTATGACGCTGATAAGATTTGTGGACATTATTAATTAGTAACAGTATACATTGATTCAGCATCACTTGTACTAGTAATCATCATTTTCCCTTGAATCCAAGTTTAACTAGGGTCGGGATTAGACAATTTTGTAGCAATTTCTGGAGTCTTGGCGCTCACCAACTGAATATGCCTTTTCTGAAGTTGGTTTTGATTTTAACGCTATGTCGTCTTTATGACACCTGGAGTCTACGGCTGATCTATTGTTCAGTAACCGGTCATACAATGGGTAAATCACTCCCACTAGTAATATCTTATATTGATGTTCCATATCTACTGTAAATGCAATACCATGAATTGAATTCATAGAATATTTAACAGCTTCTCAAGGGATATACAATTACTAGACCTTCGTAAGCAATTATGAGTACGTTAATACAACTTAGAGGCTATTTTGCAAGCTTCCCTGACTGTTGATTTAAGAAGCGATTGACTACGAATTATTTTTATTTATTTATAGGCTCAAAACTATTTTCTAAATGATGATTTAAATAATTTCTCAGAAGCCTTACCGCTTCAAACTTGGCCTCCGTCCTGTAGGCATCACCTGCCTTGGTAGCTCTGAATCCAGACATACTTGCAGTGGCTTCTGAAATCATAGTTAGTAAATAAATACATAAATAGGTGATTGCAAGGTGTGCTTGTAATAAATGAATAATAATAATAATAATAAAATAATAAATATGTGATTGAAATAGGAAGAAGAGTTGAATAGGACACATTCTGAGGGGGAAAGTCTACTAAAAGAGGTCATAGAAGGTAGAATGGAAGGAAAAGAGGCAGGGGCAGGCCGAGATTAGGTATGTTAGATTATTTAAAGACCCACTCATATGTGGACATGAAGAAGAAAGCGGAAGACAGAGAAGAGTGGAAGCTCTATACATCATGACTGCCAGTAGGCAGTCCACTAAGAGAGAGAATGTTATAAATATTGAGAAAATAACATATAGTGTATGTGAACATTGTGTGAAATGGACCGGTCGCTAACTAGTAAACCGAAGGCCAGATATAAAAATAACTATGGTTGATGAACGAATAAATATCCATGGAATGAGTGAGTGAGACGCGAGAGAGGGAAGGGTGAGAAACTTCTAGCTTTCATTCTAGACATTGCATAACATTAAGTAGCGGTTTAGTTTTCGCCTAAATTAGTCTTCACCTCGGCGTCTGTTAAATCTCTCACACAAGTGTGCAGGTGAAGATAATTACGCGCGACCATGAATGCCAGACATGTTACCACGGACTGAACGCATCCGCAGACATACATCTAGCCATGCACCTAGCCATACACCTAGACATACGTCTAGCCTAACCTTCGCTAAACTGGCTGGAGCCAGTGGCGATGTCGGTAAGTTATTCGACCGCGGATCAGTATGTGCGAGATTCAAATCCTGCCTCGCCCGTCACTGACATCGCTTTCGAGTGATGAAACTGACGTTAACATTAGCTTAGCCATTAGCTTTTTAAGCTTTTTGAATAAGTCTGAATACCAGTCACCACAATCATTGGAAAGATTGGGTTTAGCATGTGCAGTCTTTGGAATTTGGAGGATTAATTACAAAAATTTAATTTTTTTACTCAATTGGATAAGTTATGTTAAAGTCATACTACGGGTAGATCGCCAGTATATAGGTAAGTGGTCCATATGTGGATCAGTAGATTTAGGGTTCAAATGTAGTGCTCTCATCTTAGCTGATACGCTTTTGAGACAAGCATCTAACCCTAGCCTAAGATTTAACTTTTTAGTCTTTATCCCAGTTTCAATCATCTGTTTAATTTAGGATTCGGATACTATCAATCTTTACTTAAGATGAACCTGATGAATGGACAGATGTGCATGCTTAACGGAGAATAGTGGGGCGGGATTTAGCGCACTTGTTATAGCGTGCGCGTAATTACTGAAGTTAAGCAACGTCGGGCTCGGTTAGTACTTAGATTTACGATCCCATTGGAAGACAGAGTGCTGGCAGGTTTGCACAAAACCCCGGGACGGTGAAAGTCATTCGTATTTCTGCGCTAGCTGCAACTGATGCACTGTCAAATAGCACGACGATTACTTAATAAGTCATGGAGAGGAGGAGGAAATACTGAAAACTTCAAAAACAACAATTAAGCAAGGAAATTAGCACGTGTAGTGTAGTGTATAATGTGTAGCTAAGGGAATCAAAATTGCGCAATTGGACTTGCTCATTATCGACTACAAATTTTTTACCTTTTAGCTACTAAATTTGATTTCTGAAAGTACACATGAAGTATTCATATAAGCACAACAAGATTATCAAAGACAGTATACAGCTATACAACACTATATATATATATATATATATATATATATATATATATATATATATATATATACAGTATATATATACATGTATATACATGTATATATATATATATATATATATATATATATATATATATATATATATCTATATATATATATATATATACATGTATATATAAATATATATATACATGTATATATATATCACGCAAGAACAAGCACACATACAACTAAAAATTAGCCATATACTACAGTCAACGGAATAGTAGTAGTAACGTATACATGTACATGTATATTATATTTATGTGCTCTGATTCCTCTCTGATTTTGACAATTAGAGTACGACACCCATCTCTCAACATTAAGTTCCGATATTTAACTTTTTCGACTACTCCTCAACCACATAAATTTTTACATGAAATCCTTTGAGATTGCGTCCTACATCAACAGTACTGCCTTTAAACCTTCAAGGTATACCTCTTTCATTTACCTGCATTAGATTTTAAGGTTTAATTTCGTTTTTAATCAATTCAGAACACGCTCGTTTATGTCATATGTAAATTAAAAGTAAAAAAGTAAAAACAAATTATAGTGAAATGATCAACTCTGTTGATATCTATCACTTGTAATACCACATGTTTAAACCGTTAGGCATTTTAGAACATATTCAGTGTAACTATTTCATATTATAATAGAGTGAATACTAACATGAGATAGATAGTTTATCAGTCTATTATTATAATAGGGTGAATACTACCATGAGATAAGCTTAGACAGTATCTCAGTCTCTTATTATAATAGAGTGAACACTAACATGAGATAGACAGTATCTCAGTCTCTTATTATAATAGAGTGAATATTAACATTATATAGTATCTCAGTCTCTTATTATAATAGAGTGAACACTAACATGAGATAGACAGTATTTCAGTCTCTTATTATAATGGAGTGAACACTAACATGAGATAGACAGTATCTCAGTCTCTTATTATAATAGAGTGAACACTAACATGAGATAGACAGTATCTCAGTCTCTTATTATAATAGAGTGAACACTAACATGAGATAGACAGTATCTCAGTCTCTTATATAATAGATATGAGATAGACAGTATCTCAGTCTCTTATTATAATGGAGTGAATACTAACATGAGATAGACAGTATCTCAGTCTCTTATTATAATAGAGTGAACACTAACATGAGATAGACAGTATCTCAGTCTCTTATTATAATAGAGTGAACACTAACATGAGATAGACAGTATCTCAGTCTCTTATTATAATAGAGTGAACACTAACATGAGATAGACAGTATCTCAGTCTCTTATTATAATGGAGTGAACACTAACATGAGATAGACAGTATCTCAGTCTCTTATTATAATAGAGTGAACACTAACATGAGATAGACAGTATCTCAGTCTCTTATTATAATAGAGTGAACACTAACATGAGATAGACAGTATCTCAGTCTCTTATTATAATAGAGTGAACACTAACATGAGATAGACAGTATCTCAGTCTATTATTATAATAGAGTGAATATTAACATTATATAGTATCTCAGTCTCTTATTATAACACAGTGAATACTAACATAAGATAGACAGTATCTAAGTCTCTCATTGTAATATAGTGAATACTAACATGAGATAGTATCCCAGGGATATATCACGACTTCTAGACTCTTCCGTGTCCGACACTCGAATGTATCTACTCAGTATCAGAGCACGAGCTCTCGCTTGTGTGGCTCCAGCTTAATTCTCAGCGTGGTTTGTTTTCTTCTATTTTAGATCTTTAAACTTGCACATTCGCAGATTTATTTTACTACCTTGAGCTCATTTTTGAAAGAATAAAGCACTTTGCATAGTATCTGCTAAACCAGAATGAACCATGTCAGTGGCCTTTAATTTACATCTTGCTGACTTAGCAATTAGTTTCACATATTTCTGAAGAATAATCACAAATTATAATTAAAATCTGTATACAATAAATAAAAACCAATTAGCTCCAAATAGTCAAAAATCTAACGCTAAAGTCTGTTTCCTCACTCGAAAGCGATTGCAGTGACGGGAGAGCCCAGGATTTGAACCTTGCATATACTGATCCGCGGAAGAATATCTTACCGACATCGCCGTTGGTTTCAGCCAAAGTATCGAAACTGTATATTAATAAGGGTTAGTGGTTGTCAATTAAGTACTTGTTAATAGCAAATGCGTAGTTGGGGTAGTTAAGTGCAAGCATTCGTATTGTTTGTAAAAACAATGCTTGGTGCCCGTGTGCTCGAAAGAAAAAATAGGGGATTGAATGATGTCGCTATATGGTATGGGACAGAGAGAATTGTATGAGAGAATTATATGGTATGGGACAGGATTAAATGGTAATTAATCCACCTAACTGAGTAAGGAAACGGGAAACCACCTCAAAAGCCATTTTTTCCCAGGCTATATGCTACGTAAGGTATGGATAAGGCATAGACTTTGTGAAGGGATTAACTTGTTGATCTAAGGATTGCTCTTATGGAGCGACAAAACAGACTTTGAGTATGAATATGTACCTTGAACCTGCCACTTGACAGTGCACTGAAGAAGAAGACATAAAGTGCAACTTAGTGGATAAATAATTATGAGAGCATTTTTCGCGTGGTTTTACTCCTGGAAGAAGTTGACGAAAACTTGTAATAATTCACAAGAGAATTCTTGTGTTTGGAGCAGCGCCAGGCTTCCGTTAACTCAGCTGTTATATTGGGATGAGAACAGCGGCTTTAACTAATAGTTGGACCAAATAGCTATAATTATGCCTTACGGTAAAGCGAATCCCTAAAATTCTTGAGGAAGGCAAAATGATGAGGGAATTCGTCAAAAGGGCGCGTCCTCCTATCTATGCCTAAAAATGTAAATTTGCCTTTAATTCTGGGTGTGCTTGATTCCTGGTAGGTGTTCGAGAGATTTTAGAAATGAAATCACCGACATCTGCACGTGCTTTGTTTAGAAGCAACTGACGCAAATATGGAGGTGGAGAGTCTTGTAATCAAAATGACAATTATTTTTTAATGTTGTGCTTTTTTATTGCGATCGCCTGCCACTAGGTTTCTAGAAACTTCATTGTTCATTTAGAGATACTGTGGCCTTTTGCAAAGAGTTGTGATTGAACGAATAAGTGCATTTAAAATTCATTTATTTGTTGATAATAATTATAATTGATTTCTGTTAATGTTACTTGAAATAATGTTACTTGAAAAGAGGTGGACTTCATCAAAGTGATATTATATAATGAGCACGATACGTCCTCCCGTACTAATTAATTAACTGACTTGAAAAATTTAAAAAATCACATTTCAATTTCAATTCAGTAAGAACACCATTTCAATACGTTTCAAATGAAATGTATTGAAATTCGACAACTTTGAATGACTTCGCTCTTCACGCTATTTTTCTATTCTGCAGGTTCAAGCAACATATTCGCATTCACGGTCTGCTGTTATTCTCCATAAAGAGCACTCCATCCATCAACAAGTTAATTCCTTCATGGTAGGTTACTGTATATCTATGACTTCATCTTCAGTTATTTAATGCTTTGTTCGTTGGTAGTTGTAAAACAGAAAAATATATATCTTTATTTTCAAATTTCTCTTTTGGGTCAATGCACATTGAACATCCGTCCAAAACGAAAGTGGAAAATAGAAAGCAGACTTTCATCATAATCCGTTTTCAATGCTAGAGGCCAGCAGAATGATTCTGTAAAAGAAATCCATTGTGACTGAATCAACTTTCTTTTTTAGATTGAGATTCGAGTTTTCTTTAGGATATCGCAAAGAAAACAAAGATTAAGAATATATACTTTGAACCTGAAAATTGACTGAATTCTAAGGAGAACGGTATGGTTAAGGGAATCACTTGCTTAACATGCGCGCCTGTAGTAAGTAGTCAGAGCATAGATATGCAGCATGTTTATCTGCAAAACATTCAGCATACAGATGCTCCTGGCTTGATTTAGGAATTCCGTTGAGTGAATATACATAAATCATTGAAGAAAAAATAACTTTTACGCATTCCCGAAGCTCAAGTAATCTTGTATGTCTATGGCAGGATAATTTTAACACTTACTCAATCCTATTCCATGGAACGGGTAAGATTCGGGCATCTAGATCAAGAATGAGAACACCTTCGATGTGGTGGAGTAAACTGGTACAGCTAATGTTAACATCAGTTTCCTCACTCGAAAGCTTTGTAAGTGACGGGCGAGCATAGGATTTGAACCCCACATAATCATTGCCAGTGATAACAATGATAGTCATTCACTGACTCGTGCCAGTGGCACGACGGTAAGATATTCGACTGCGGATCAGTATGTTAGGGTTCAGATCCTGGGATCTCCCGTCACTGATATTACTTTCGAGATATGAAAGTAATGTAAAGAGTTCAAGGTTTTTAAAAATAATATCTGTCAGTTTTAATCACTCTTTTTCCATTGTTCGGCCCAGTGGCAGGTTCATGGAAAATATTCGCACTTACATTAGGCCTTCACTTTACCTTCAACGAGAGAGTGCTCAATCGATTAAAGAGCTAAACTATTAACCAAAAGCATTACTTTATCAACACCTCAATGTGGTATGAAGCTTAGGAAAAATATAACTTCTGAGGTTGCTTCTTTTTTGCCTTCTCCTATTTTGCTCAGTCGCCTCTTACGACCCGTCAATTTTGAAGTTGGTCTATCCCTCAGTGGTCTTCACTCGGGAGTCAGTTTTAGTAAGAATTGATTAAATCGTTGCAAGCAGTTGGTTCAATTTTCCTCTTCCTAAGTCTTGCAATGTCCGAGATCCTGAGGTTAGAGATGTAAATTAAATGTTCTACATAAAGATCACAGCAGGCAGTAGCTAGATATCAAAAACAAGTCCACTACCCCATCGTAATACTCATCAGACCTGCAACCGTCCCCAACTTATATTCCTCCGCCTACCAGATTATAACAAATTAGATAAAAGTACTTGAATTAAATCGATTTGTAAAAATTACAATATTTAACAGATTGTATAATATTTTATAAAATTTATAATATTAAACAAATAAAACTATTTATATAAAAACAGAAAAACTGTAATTAAATAAAAGTAAGAGGAACAGTTCAGCGTAATTTATCTAGTTATTTTTTATAGATCCCAAATATTCACAGGTACCTCAAGGCCGAGTCCAATACCATGGCTCCACCCACATGACAATTGACAAGGCACTGGCTTAGCGTCATTCGCTAATAAGTGCTCATTCCATGCTGCCTGTCTATACCTCTGACTTAGTATAATAATAATAATAATAATAATAATAATAATAATAACCACACGGTGATAACCATAACGGTAATAACCATAACGGTGGTGCTGCTGTTCATGCCGCCTCTAGGAAGTTGGATAAATACCGTGATCTGTCCTTAGGATATGAAGTTGTTCCTGTGGCCATTGAAATCATGGGGCCGATGAATCCCGAAGGAGTTGACTTTATCAATAGAATGGGCAGACTTATTGCAGAGCAAACCGGCGATAAGCGAGAGACCTATTTTATTTAGCAAAGGCTTTCCATGACTTTGCAAAGATTTAATGCAGTCTGCTTCAACAATTCTTTTAAGCCGATTGATGACCTCGAGTAGCCGGGCGGCGATTCAGCACGTATTGCTCGAATCGTTTTTAGCAAACCCCACGTTCTTTACACCGGGGTAAAATAATAATAATAATAGTAATAATAAGAATAACACAATAATAATAACATAATAATAATAACACAATAATAATAACACAATAATAATAACACAATAATAATAACGCCAAACCCCGGGGTCTTTTCGCACGATTATTTTCTGAATAATCACCCGAGTATTATTATTATTCTTACACATCATCATCATCATCATTGTAAATTATAAATAATAATTGTAATTATAAATATAATTGATGGCTGGAGCCACTGGCGAAGTCGGTAGGATGCTCGACCGAGGATCAGTATGTGTGGGGTTCAAATCCTGGGCTCGCCCGTCACTGATATCACTTTCCAGTGAGGAAACTGACGTTAACCTTAGCTTTTTTAGCTTTTAATTGGAATAATAGATTGATTCTTTACACCCGATTATTATAATTATTATTATGTAATCGGTGTAAAGATACAATAGCAATGACAAACGTTTGACGTCTGCTTCTTCGACTCACATATCCATCAGTGACTGATGGTTAGCAGAATGGTTGGATTGTCTAGCATTACTGACATCATGCACTGAGACGGCTATTGGACTGACGCTGTTTATTTTAAGCTCTCGACAGCTGATCTATTGTTTGTTCGCTGTTTTTACACGGATTGTTTACAAGATGCGACTACAGGAAGCATTTGTCGCTCGTCTTCAAATGAACGGGCTTCCTTTAGGAGTAAAATTGACGATGTTTCCTTATTGCTTACTGAAGCTACATTATCGTTCACCATAAAGACATTCCGAATTATCGAAGCATTCCAAAGAGTGTTCACATCACTTGTATATGTGCACTGCGCAAAGTATTCGTAAATTAAAGAACTTGTAGCTTTTTTCCCGTGTTGTGTCCGGGACACCGACTAAACAGACCACAGGTTAACTGCGCGTGCCGTACGAGGCGACAATGCCAAAATTGAAGAAGGCAACAGGAAACCACCTCAAAAGCCATATTTTTCTCAAACTATAGGCTATATACGGTATTGGTAAAGCACAACTTTTTGTAACAGGATAAACCTATTGATCTATGGAGTGATCCATTCGGAGCGTGATTTCAGACTCTGGGTATGAATAATGTATGCACATTGGACCTGTCACTTGAACACCTGCCACCTACCACCTTGCAGGTGGTTTCCTGCAACAGGAAACCACCTCAGAAGCCATATTTTTCTCAAACTATAGGCTACATACGGTATTGGTAAAGCACAACTTTTTGTAACAGGATAAAAAACCTATTGATATAGGGAGTGATCCATTCGGAGAGTGATGAAGATCCTCTGGGTATGAATATTACTGGCACATTGGACCTGTTCACGTGAACACTGCCACATACAACCTTGCAGGTGGTTTCCTGCAACAGGAAACCACCTCAGAAGCCATATTTTTCTCAAACTATAGGCTACATACGGTATTGGTAAAGCACAACTTTTTGTAACAGGATAAACCTATTGATCTATGGAGTGATCCATTCGGAGCGTGATTTCAGACTCTGGGTATGAATAATGTATGCACATTGGACCTGTCACTTGAACCCCTGCCACCTACCACCTTGCAGGTGGTTTCCTGCAACAGGAAACCACCTCAGAAGCCATATTTTTCTCAAACTATAGGCTACATACGGTATTGGTAAAGCACAACTTTTTGTAACAGGATAAACCTATTGATCTATGGAGCGATCCATTCGGAGCGTGATTTCAGACTCTGGGTATGAATAATGTATGCACATTGGACCTGTCACTTGAACACCTGCCACCTCCCACCTTGCAGGTGGTTTCCTGCAACAGGAAACCACCTCAGAAGCCATATTTTTCTCAAACTATAGGCTACATACGGTATTGGTAAAGCACAACTTTTTGTAACAGGATAAACCTATTGATCTATGGAGTGATCCATTCGGAGCGTGATTTCAGACTCTGGGTATGAATAATGTATGCACATTGGACCTGTCACTTGAACACCTGCCACCTACCACCTTGCAGGTGGTTTCCTGCAACAGGAAACCACCTCAGAAGCCATATTTTTCTCAAACTATAGGCTACATACGGTATTGGTAAAGCACAACTTTTTGTAACAGGATAAACCTATTGATCTATGGAGCGATCCATTCGGAGCGTGATTTCAGACTCTGGGTATGAATAATGTATGCACATTGGACCTGTCACTTGAACACCTGCCACCTACCACCTTGCAGGTGGTTTCCTGCAACAGGAAACCACCTCAGAAGCCATATTTTTCTCAAACTATAGGCTACATACGGTATTGGTAAAGCACAACTTTTTGTAACAGGATAAACCTATTGATCTATGGAGTGATCTATTCGGAGCGTGATTTCAGACTCTGGGTATGAATAATATATGCACCTTGGACCTGACACTTGGCAGAGCACTGGAGAGAGAACTTTTATTTAGCTCTTGAAGAATGTAGTTGCCTAATAGGCGAATTTAAATTATTATAATAATTATTATTATAACTTTACGAATTTGGAAAGTATTAGCCGTTTTGGAGTTGGATATAAATGAATGTGCCTCTGTACCTTTAGTGAACTCGGCTAGTTTAGTGTAAGCTTCGTTCACCAGTAAATTTATGGTAATTTATTTTTATTGTTGATATTGGTTGGCTATTCCATATCTGTCTCAAATACAGCTTACCTGGATATTTGGGTATGAAACTGCTTCTGCACTCATGGTTTGGATTAGGCGTGCGTTTATGCCTATAAGTAAGAATGCGCGCTTGGTTATTAGGCCTCTACTACATGCCTCTAGCATAGGCCTTCTGCATAGGCCTGACGAACTCACGGTATAGGCATACGTGTGGTATGCAGTAAGTTTCAGTAAACATATCTCTCCTACCCATTCCTAAATTGTTTAATCCGCCTGGCGCGTTTATGTTTATGAAGTATGAGTTCCTTTTTCTTCTCTACCTATCTCTCTCTCTCTCTCTCTCCCTCTATCTTTATCTGTCTGTCTTTACCTCTCTCTCTCTCTCTCTCTTCTCTCTCTCTCTTTCTCTCTCTCTCTCTTTCTCTCTCTCTCTCTCTCTTTCTCGCTCTATCTCTCTATGTCTCTACCTCTCTCTCTCTCTCTCTCCATTCTCTCTCTTTCTCTCTCTGTCTCTATCTCTCTCTCTCTCTCTTTTCTCTCTCTCCATCCCTATTCTTCCTCTCTCTCCACCGTTATTGTTTTATCTGCGAAGATAACCAACAATTGACTGGAATGACTGGAATGAATATGAATCGACGACGACGACGATGATAATGATGACGACGACGACCATGATGATGATGATGATGACTATGATGATGATGATGATGATGATGTAGATAAAATGATGACAAATAAAATATTAACCGTACAAAATATTCAACATTTATTTATGCTACAAGTCTAAATAATTGAATCAGTAGTAGGTCTACGGCGCATCAATTCAATTTTCCTCGGATGCAAAATTAACTTTATTTTGCTACTGAATTGTTGATTCTTACTTCTGTGTAACTGACGTAAATTTGGCGTTTGGTAGGTTTATTTTTTGCGAAAAGTCTAGGGGGGACGCCTTGTCCTATCAAATATTAAATTCAGCAAATTAGCAGTATAGGAGAAGAGAACTGTGGTTCATAATGTTTTATCTATAATTTAGAATCAGCAGTTCATTATTAAAGGCATATCACGCTGATAAACTGCTTGTAGATATCAGTTATGATTCACAAATCTAGATATAGGCATACAGTGTATAATGCTGTACATAATTAACTTCTCTAATAAACTAATGATCTCATTCACATTTTTGTCACTACAATGAGTAATTATAATTCGTTGCTATAATAATTTGCTGTTAATCTTTCAAAGCTGTACAAACGATAAGGCTCAAAAAGTTCAGTAATTAACTTTTCATTTACATACATGTTTTAGAAGTAAACGCTAACGATTTAAGTATAAGTTTATTAAGTATACGTTTTTAAGTACACGCTTAAGTGTAAGATATTAGGTATAAGTTTGTGTTTTAAGTATACATTTACGTTTTAAATAAACGTTTATTAAGTATACGTTTGCGTTTTGGATGTATAACAACAACCTGAATTAAAATATTAGCCCATAAATATTTGCAGTTTGGTACTTGATCGGTTTTTATTCAATTGCAAAGGAAAAAGTGTGAATAAATGTCCAGAATTAGGTTTCAAACATTTGCTCGTAGGCCTAAAATGCTCAAGATGATAATTTATACAATATTAATGATAATAAGATGGAAGATTTTGGTTTGTGTAAGAACAGAAAACTATTTGTTTCTCAAAAAGATCAAATCATCGTGTTTACTGACTACATCCTGGTATATCAGTCTCTCACTCTCAGATTCTACTTTTCAAGCAACAAGCTATCATACCTTATTACGATTTACAAGACAATTTCTATCACCCTTTCACTGAACTATTGAGAAGTAAAAATCAGATTAAATAATTGTCATATTAATTTTATTCATAGCTCAAACAAAAATTCAATCCTAGTGTATTCTTTTATGTTATAAGGCATAATATTAACTCATTTTATTTATACAAATCATTCGTTGCTGTTTTAGTTAGTCCGCAATCTTTAGCTCTTTACTGTTTAAAGATTATTTCATCACTAATGTTTATTATCTTTCATTTTCTGCGATACTATGTTGCTATGTTAATATGTTTCCAAGCTTCCGGTTATCAGCTAGATAGAGCTCAATTGTGCTCATCCTGACGGCCGTGTGTTCTTTCTCTCTGTACAGACTGTATGTGAGTTGTGTACATTTTGATTCAGTTTCAAATAAATGATCGTAGTTCTCTTTCAATCTAGTTTACAAACTTAGCAATTAAGCAGTTCGTCATTTTGATTATTGCAGAAATTACTAAAATCTAAATTGCGTGAATTCATTCTAGTTTAATTTAGCAATATTTCGTTTTAATTTAACTAAGCAACACCTGTATTCTCTGAGCATCAGCACTAAATGTTACATTACTGAGATCATTATTTCTCTTGCAATCGCTCTTGTTCAGCCAAGCTACAGGTCCATCCATACTCAGAGTCTGCTTTCAAACTCCATGTAGAACACTCCATAGATCAACAAATTAATCTCTTCACAAAGGCTAATCCATACAATATATAAAAAGCTAAAGAAATCTGGTAAAGCTTAGGTTTAACTCAGTTTAACTCACTCGAAAGCGATGTCAGTGACGGGCGAGCCCATGATTGAACCCCGCACATACTGATCCGCGGTCGAGTATCTTACGGACTTCGCCACTGGCTCCAGCCCATTACTTAGGCTATTACTTAGATAAAAAAAGACTTATAAGATGGTTTTTCATTGTCTTCCTCAGTTCTTTCGTACCATTAGTTGCGAACAACACAAAACCTCCTTTTAAATTTCCTGTTTATTTCATGGGACTGATATTTTGTATTTGGAATTTGCACCGTTTTGAACCATATTTTTTCTTACCGGCTTGGACTTTTCTCAATAATGTTCTATAGTGTCATGGACGACAGTAGCACTAAAATTATTGTTATTTTCTTAAGTGTATACACTTTTAATTAAACTTTTAACATTTGTTATATATTGTAAAAGTTGTAATATCTGAAGTGCCTAACTGCGTTTTAGTTCAGAGAAAATATAATTAAGGTGTTCTCATTTGTAACCAAGCTACATGTAAGTACTAATTATAGTACAACTAGCTAAGAGCAAGTCGCCTATCCCGGCACTGCTGAATTAGCATATACTTAGAATGCTGACTTAAGATATCCGCTTTGCGAAGTTATTCCCAATAGCGTTGTATTAACTTTGCCGGGGCCCTCTATCTCGCTGGTTTAGACGGTTTTATTACTGTTCAATTTTATCATTGCCTGGTTTCACATGAATGTATACTACGCTAATTCTAAATATTTCCCATGACTGACACTAGTAAGTCGATCTATGGAAGGTTGCTACAACCAATTCTAACTTCTAACTCAAAAACTTAAAACAGAAACAAAATTTAAAACACCCAAAAGAATGATAGTGAGTTTATTACATGTATACATGAAATGTTATCGAAATTGTTATGTGCAACCAATCATTTTATTCTCATTTTCATAGTTCTTTTTTTTACAAAATAGGCCAAATGGCTAGTTAAATTATATAGTCTTGAGCCATCCATGATCCGAAAATGTGTTGTAAAAAGGAACGAAATTCTAATATTTTAATGTAGGCTTAATGTGAAAAAATTTCGATTTGAAGTTGAGATATTTATTTTATGGCATTCACTGTAATATACGTTTGAAGGAGCAACGAGAAAAGTCAGAAATAGTCACCCTATCTCCCTTCCCTCCTCCCCCACCGACACCGACAAATTTTAATAGTTTTTCTAATGCATTACGCTACTTTACTGATGATATGATGTAGGACAGAGAGGATTTAAGGCAGTCTATTTATATCCCGACCCTAGTTAAACTGGGATTCAAGGGAAGAAGAAGATGATGATGATGATGATGATGATGATTACTCTATAGACGCAAAGTGAAAATACCTGTTGTAAAATGTGTTACTAAATCATGTGATGCCAATAGGAACATTGTTGATTCGTGGTAGACGACAAGTTGCCTACATAAAGGCCTCCCAGGATACTATTAGTTAAGGTAATTATCAAAGAGTAATTAGCAATGTTAGTAATTAAAGACTTACACTTATGGGCTTCATTACCAGAATTTAGTAATTGATACTAATGTATGATTAACAACTCACGATCCGGTTAGAATGTTTTACCATTGTTAGAATGTTGTACTGTTGTTAAAATGTTAGACTGTTGTTAGAATGTTATACCATTGTTAGACTGTTGTACTGTTGTTAGAATGTTGTACTGTTGTTAGAATGTTGGACTGTTGTTAGAATATTGTATCGTGCGATGATGTACCGTGCGATGATGTTCATGTCGTATCCCGTAGGCTATTAGTTACTAATGATGATGATAATGATGATGATGATAATAATAATAATAATAATAATAATAATAGTAATCATAATAGTAATAATAATATTAAAATAACAAAAAGAATCCCCTTCTAAGGGAGTTAAAAACAAAAATAATAAAATAAACATTTAATGACCGTTTTCTCACAATGGTGGTGTCAGCGACGTCCCCCATCACACGCCACTACAAATCGACTCAACAAAACGATTTGAAAAGCCATGTGATGAAAAGTAATAAGAGATTCTAAAACGGTACATGTCCGGTGGTAAAAAAAGCAGTCAGGCAAGAGGTTATAAATCTATAGCGGGAGGAGATGTGTTTTAGCCTACTATTGAAAGTAAAAATAGTAGAACAAGAAGCAGAGAGTTCTAAATAGTAGGAGTTGAAAAAGAAAATGAGCATCTACTTAATGCGGTGGTGAAGTTATATATAGAGTTTTTAGCGGATTGTTAGTAGAAGAACGAAGTTTACGAAAAGGTTGATATGGAACTAAAAGATTTGAGAGGTAAGAAGGTTTTCCAAAGATAAATGTCCGGAGAGTTAGCAGAGCAATTTTATACTTGATTATTTGAATCACCGGAAGTCAGTGAATATTATTAAATAGGTAACTAGAGGTGGCTTGAAATCTCGAGGACCGACAAACAACACGTGTACAACAAATAACATGCGTACAACAAACAACATGTGTACAACATACAGCATGTGTACAACATACAGCATGTGTACAACATACAACGTATATACAACAAACAACATGTGTACAACAAACAACATAATTATGTGCAACAAACAACATGTGTACAACAAACAACATGTGTACAACAAACAACATGTGTACAACAAACAACATGTGTACAACAAACAATATGTGTACAACAAACAACATGTGGTACAGATTTATGTACACGTTACAGACGCATGAGAGACGAAACAGGCAAAACATATAAATAAGAGTTACAGCAATCAAGTTAAGAATATAGCTTACTGTTTGTCATGAGCAGACCGCATCTGTCTGCTTGACGGATCTGAAAGCGAAAGAAAGCAGAAGTTCGCTTTATAGCTCTCTTTATTTTCTCTCTGTCATTTCCACCCCCCCCCCCCCCCCCCACAAGAAACTAATAACCGATATAAAATTCGGAGCAGAAATCTATATAGGCTATATTTTAAACAACACAAAAACTGGAATAGATATGCAGCAATAGCGAAATGTGTAAAATAACCCCACGTAATGCATCAATACGTGGGGCTATTATTTCACCTGTACACTTGAACTAACAGCTAGTTATTATAGGATCTTTAATACATGTAAAACTTCCTTTCAGACGTGCCTTTATACCTTAATTTTTGCAGTCAACATAGAATGGTATAGATTGAAATCAGAACCTTAAGGTCCGCTATTCTTCGATGTGACACCGTCAGACAAAAGGGCTTAAATTAGCCCCATTGCAAGAGAAAAGCCCGTGTCGACACGCAATATCGACCGTGCGACCACCTGCTCGAGAGTCGAGCTTTCTGCCATTGCGCCGTTAGGCGTATTCTTGCAGGATCTCTAAGACTGTATGATCAAATAGCACTTAATACAACAGCTTAACAAATCTTACATCCGGCTGGGAACCACTAATAATTGATAGCAAGCCGTTGAGCCAGCCTCTGGGGTTGAAAGCTGACAGCTGTCGCTAATTGACAGGGAGGTAATTAAATATGAACATTGTTGTCCAATGAAATCTAGCTCAGGTTTACGGGACGCAGTTACTAGTACAGCTTGTTTATCTCGCATTAAGTACATGTGTAATTCTGCTCCTACGCGGGTGCTGAAACGGATATGTGATTTAAGTGACAAGCAGTAACCTGTGTTCAAATTTGCGGAGGACTAATAAGTATGTCAGGCAAGATATGAGTAGTTATACAATGAAGTATTAGCATTACAATGGAGTATTAAAAATTTCAATACTAGGCTTATCCATAGATTTAGTATCGATTCGTTTCTAGGGAAAAAATGAACAATATTTAATCAGTTAGGGTTTCGGTAGAGAAACTACAATAATAGTTAGCTCTCTGCTTTCAGTTTATTACTGTATAGGTAAATGTAGAATTGGATACAATCATTCAGACTGGGATATCATCAATTCATTATAAACGGAGAAATTCAGAGGAAGTACTGAGGACGATTAATGGAAATGGAGAAGAAATTACCTGAAAAATTTTTCTTGTTCATTTTGATTGTTAATTCATTATTATTGCAAATCTACGGGATAAAACGTAATCAATTCGCAAAAGGTAATCACAAAATTTGTCAATCAATTAGTTAATAATGTCAACTAGTCAATCAGTAAATCAATCAATTGATCAAACGGTCTCTCAATCAATCAGTCATTTATTATAGTAATTAATTAATCAATCAATCAGTCACTGACTGCTAATCAGACAGGCAGTCAATCGATCATTCAAACGAAGAATTAATCCTACTCGTGTGTGGTTCTGTAGTTTTCTTTGATATTTGTTTAATTTTTCCATTGCTACATGTCATGGTTATTGAAGATTTCACTGCTTCCAATAGTAAATAAAGCATTTAAAAGCCATATTTCAATCTAATCTATCATTCGTTTTATTGTCAAACAGAATCAGGAATATTATACGCCACCAATAACATAATATTATTAATTATTTTCTGTTAGCATTGTGCCCAATTTTGTATTTTTAATACGAAGAATAAATATGGAAAAATACAACTAACAAACAATCGTATATCAATTAAAAGCCATTTAAAGAACAATCCCTTTACACCATTCCATCTTCAGTCTGAATTGATTCTGATATAAGGCCGACGTTGTCGGTAGATCTTTCATTAGCTCTTTATACTAAAGCCTAAGACCTGATAAACCAATAAATAAAGTGATCAATATATAACTTTAAAATATTAAAAAATTGTTGTTTTTTCTATATTTTTATATTTCTTGCTTAAGTAATAGTTACCCTCAAATTCTGCCCAACAATTGCCTATTATATATTTACTAGATAAAGTACCATTGTCAAGTTTACACTCAATGGTATTAACATTTTATTATTACTCTATGATGAACTTTTTACTCATTTCACATTTTACTTATTTCACATTTGACTCATTTTTTTTACTAATTTCACATATCACTCTATGATTAACTTTTTTACTCAGTTCACATTTCTATTCTAACTAAAATTCGTTATCAAGTCGTCTAAAATTCACTACATTGATATCTCTCTAATCCATTTTACTCTTCCAACTGACACTTCCTTCAACAAAACCTCACCCTAGAACATTTTGCCCATGTTTTCCTATTCTTTATTTCTTGTTCACTTGTTCCTCTTTGATACTCATCATTACTGTCATCTTCCCTTAAATCCCAGTTTAGCCAGGGTCGGGATACGAATAGACTTTCCAAGTTTATTCGTTCGTTTAAGTTTATGTAGCAATTTCTGTGTCCTAGGCGCTCAACAAAACAATGCCTTTTCTGACGTTGGTCTGAATCTAGTTTTTATGTCGCCTTCTACGACACGTGCATATTTAAACGGTTGGTCTATTCTTCAAGCAACACGGGGAATTTCTCTTTGATTCTACATTGTGATATTACTGTTCTGGTTATTAACGTTGGTTCACACTGTCTATTTGAACTCGTTACATTTTGTCTGCATTCACAGTTATTTGTGCTTTATTTCCCTTTTATGTTTCGATGCTTAAAGACTTTGATGACTTTCAATAGATATATATTCAATCGTGTTAATAATGTAACCGAGGCAATTAATGCCTAAATTAATTAATATTAAATTAGCCTAAAAGAGGCATCCATTTCACTTCGCCTATTTCTGTCTTGAAAGATGATACAATTGAAGTATGCAATGTGTGTTGAATATTTTAATTTTTGCTAAAATAGTTAGTTTTTTACATTTTTATAGTTTTAATATTTGCTATATTTTTTATTTAACAACGTCAGAAAAGGTATTCAGTTGATGAGCGCCTAGGCTTCAAAATTGCTAGGAAATTTTTTAATCCCTACGTTAGGTGAAATTGGGATGACGATGTTGATCATGATTATTATGATGACGATGATGATGACGACGACGATGATGATGATGATTATAGTGATGATGATGATAATGATGACGATGATGATGATGATGATGATGACGTTGATGATGATGATGATGATGATGATGATGATGATGATGAAGATGATGATGATAATCATAATTCTTGTTGTTGATTCAGAATGCGAAGGTTCTTCGCTACAGTTAAGCTACACGGCTACAGACAACTCAAGCCTGCATTCTCGCTACATGTCCTACGTCAACCAGTACAGCAACTGCACCGTCATCACCAGCAACCTCGAGATTGTCTCCCTAAACCTGGATGACGCTGCCGCCAATGAGACGTACGACATGAGCTTCTTGGAGAGCATCGAAGAGGTACGATGTGCAATTCTGTAGTTCTGATGTCTCAATAGCGTAGGGATAACGTCATGAAGTTTTAAATGACAGATCCTAAGGTGAATTGAATCCTCGTGGGTTCGAATCCCAGCCGCGATGATCTGAGAGTAAAATCTCGGACATTCACTTGACTGGCTACACGGAAAATGATCGAAATTGCCTAACGGTTCAAACATGTGGAATTAAAAATGATAGATATCAACATAGTTGAACATTTCACTATATTGCCTGTTTACTTTTTTCTGTAATTTAACCGTAATTTGAATACATTGATCGCAGTTAGCGTCCAAAATACACTATTTCGCTGCATGGAAAAAATAACTTATAATAATAACTAATTATTTATAATAATAACTTATAGTAATAACTAATTATTTATAATAATAACTTATAATAATAACTAATTATTTATAATAGTAACTATAATAATAACTAATTATTTATAATAGTAACTTATAATAATAACTAATTATTTATAATAGTAACTTATAATAATAACTAATTATTTATAATAATAACTTATAATAATAACTAATTATTTATAATAATAACTTATAATAATAACTAATTATTTATAATAATAACTTATAATAATAACTAATTATTTATAATAATAACTTATAATATTCACTAATTATTTATAATAATAACTTATAATAATAACTAATTATTTATAATAATAACTTATAATAATAACTAATTATTTATAATAATAACTTATAATAATAACTAATTATTTATAATAATAACTTATAATAATAACTAATTATTTATAATAACTATAATAATAACTAATTATTTATAATAATAACTTATAATAATAACTAATTATTTATAATAATAACTTATAATATTCACTAATTATGTGTGGAACTGTTAACTTCCGAACGAAAGATGATACGATGGCTTTGGATAACTTCTGAAGACATTGGTTATGAAGTCTATATCATTTTATTAAATCATCTTCATGTTGACAAGTTCGTATGAATTTTTATTGAGGGAAAACATATTGGAAGTAGATTGAATTTTTACTAATAGTAAGTTATAAAGAGTTATAATAGAGAATTATACAATTTATACTATAGACAGATTTTAACTAAGATCATATTTGTTAGAAAAATGAAACTCTTCCAATATATCTCTTTTTTCCAATATATCTTTTTTCTATAAATCCCAGTATGAACGTGTGATATGATTGGCCAGGTTTACGGATACGTGCTGATTGCCTATAATCAGATTGAAGAGCTTCCGTTAACAAATCTTCGTGTGATACACGGCAGAAACCTCTACAACACTCGCTACAGTCTCTTCATCTCACACAATATTAAGCAGAATTCCAGTGAAGTCGGTCTAAAAGAACTGCGTCTCAACTCACTACATGGTTTGTTGAAATCTTCTTAGAATTTCTTGTATTTGTATTCTATATCTTATGTTGACGTTGATAGGTTTCCTGTAGCGACAGCTTACCGCTGGTGTCGTAGGATGAAACCACTTAATTTACTATAGGGTGGGTCTCCTCAGTGCAACATAGTGAAGATTTATAGCCCGATTCTTTATCCAAAAGTGATGTATGCGATACCAAAATAGGATTTTTAGCCTGAACCAGTTTTCACAACTGCAAAATTAGGCAATCATTTTAAATGCAACCGCCTTTTGCAACCGTCATAACAGTAGACTAATCTGTAAAAGAGTATGGCATTACGAATCTCCTTCATTTTGTTTATCATATCTTTTTTATCATAATTTTTTCATTAAGGTTTGAGAATATGGCGACAGGGAAGAGAACTTGTCTACGCCAACAGTTAGTGACTGAACAGCTATAAAGCCGAAAAAATCAGTATTCAGGGATGAAACTATGAGCTACAATTTCTAATTTGTATTATTAAATAATAATCTTAATTCATTAGCTACGAACGATTAATAGTGCATAGGTTTGGTTTGAATTTGACCAGAGACAGTGACAAGTCCGCAATTCTTGAATTTCTAAATTCTCAAAGCAATGTTCAATGCTGGTTATGGCGTCATTTGAGCCGTAAGTTTAGCATTCAGTAATTTATCAAATTCTGAAGATTAACTGGAGATCAGTCAGATGATTTGGAAAGTGGTCTAACTCTTCTTTGTACACTATTCGTTTGACGAATACTAATAATTTGATATTTGGTATGTTTGTTTCAGAGATTGTAAGAGGAAATGTGTCGATAGTTGGCAACAAGCTGCTCTGTCATGTGGATACCATCCACTGGCATGACATCCTGTCAGATCCGGATTCCACCGTGGAAAGGACTAAGTCCCTTGATTTCAATAAGAGGATTTGTAAATATTGAATCTTTTCGTTTGTTAATTACATTTCAACTTCTAATTGCTTATTAATTTATGCAATACAGATTTTTCGCAGAAGTTCAATTGTAGCATATCGTGAATAGAATTGTGTTGTATGAGTTAATTAATTATCCTGATTTAATTGATATTAAATTTGCACATGTAGATATAATTAAAGTTCAACCTTTCTGTACTCACACAAATACGTGAGAGTTTAAACTTAAAGACGTACAAAATATCATCATCATCTTATTCCCATTAATTACAGTTTAAAATTTCCATTTTTAGAATTCTTTTGGAAATTTCTGAAACCTAGGCTCTCATAAACCGAATGTCTACGAAAGAAAGATATATATATATATATATATATATATATATATATATATATATATATATATATATATATATATATATATATATGTTGTTTTCGGGTTACTAAAGAAGAGATCAATAGGGAGCTGAACGTGTCCTAAACATTTCTCATGTGTATTTCCTAATTCGATTGAATCTTTGTCAGAAGGATTCATATCGAAGCATTCATTCATAAATTAACTGAATAAAGTGTAATTTTAAATTATAAATTAAATGAAAGATAATGCAAAACATTATTGAAAGAAAATGAAAAATCTAATGCAAAAGTAGTAAAAATAGAAATAAAATAAATATCGCTGACATGATTGACTATTTGTGACTAGGTCGAGATCGTTGCCATGAGAGTTGCTATCAGAACATCACTCGTTCAACTCACTGCTGGGCAGCAGGAAGAGACAACTGTCAACTGTGTAAGTAATTGATTAATAAGAAATCGACATCATCATCATCATCATCGTCATCATCATCATCATTTCCATCATCTTCCCTTGAATCCCAGTTTAACCAGGGTCGGGATAGAAATAAACTGTCCCAAATCCTCTTTGTCCTGCACCACACCACTAGCCAATCCCTATTCCATTCGTTTACATTTTGTAGCAATTTCTGTTGCCTAGGCGCTCACCAACCGAATGCCCTTTCTGACGTTGGTATAGATCTTAGTGCTTTAGTCGCCTTCTGCAACACATGCAGTCACTGGTTGGTCAATTCTTCAAAAAATCCGGACACTACACTGGGAATTCCTAAGAATGCGACAATTATTCTATATCTCCACTGTTATATGACTCGTTTTCTCTTCGGTCTTTGCATTTTTAAGTACGTTAAGAATTTGTAGAAATGTTTGGAGTTGTACGCGCGGTTTAGAACGCCATTCGGTGAGAAACCTGACGTAAAAGTTGCTTTGCGTTGTATTGTGTTGTACTGTATTGTGTTGTATGGTATTGGGTTGTATTGTATTGTATTGTATTGTATTATATTGTATTGTATTGTATTGTATTGTGCTGTGTTGTTTTGTGTTGTACTGTATAGCATAGTATTGCATTATATTGCATTCTCTTGCATTGTATTGCATTGTATTTAACGGCTGTTTTCCAATCTTGGTCACATTTCGCAGATGATACAATTATGCATAGCTTAGAGTATTTAATTGAAATTAATTAATGAGAGTAATTAATTGAGAGTAATTAATTATAGAGTAATTAATCGGAAGTACTTAATAGAGTTAAAATTAGTAGAGATTTAGTAATTTAAATTATACGTAAAACTTAATTATTTAACTTATGTCTGACTATATCACTGAAATTCAAGGATTTATGAAGAAATCTACTGAGATAAGAAAATGACTGTTTTATTAATTGATGAATCTAACGATTGGTTAACTTAAAATTTTGTTGATTTATTGATTATTTGATTGATTTATTGATTGATTGAGACAGTTCACAGGTTGACATGCAGTGAGAACTGTGATGGAAATGGTTGTTTTGGCCCAGAACCCAAGCAATGCTGTAGCCCTCAGTGCGCGGGGGGCTGCAGTGAATACAAAACACAGTGTTGGGTAGGTCATAAATACACTCCTTTAAAATTTTATATGAGTAAACAACAACAACAATTAGTGCCACTGTCGTCAATGAAAACATCTAACATTATTGAACCAAAATTTAAGGTCTTTAAGAAGAATATTTTTTAAATGCTTAGTAGTTAAACAACTCTAATCTCCTGCTCTTCTCCTACCCTTCTAATTTTTAGCGTTGTCAAAATAAATATGCTATCTTGTCATGCATTGTTGATGCAGAAAAATACCGATTTTTATTTCATTTTGTCTAATTCAACATACCGATTCCATGATGAACATGCTCTGTAGCGATTTTAAGATTGTTCATTCCTTTTTGTCGTTATTGTAAATGTGATATTATACATGTATTATTCAGTCTCTATTTATTATGTCATTTATTCTTAAATGAGGAGATCGACAACTCGGTACTCAAGGTAGTCGCTTAATATACTGCATATATTATGCATGTATATGTATATACATCTATATATATATATATATATATATATATATACATCTGTATATACTGAGGCCTATATATAATATGCAGTATGCATATATTCATTATATAATATACATGCATATAAGCATTATATATATATACAGTATATATATATATATATATATATATATATATATATATATATATATATATATTCACCAAAACTCAGTAATAGGAACAAAATAATAATTGAGAAATAATAACGAGAAAATTAACAGAAACTACCGAATAACCATTAAATAAACTAAATTTAACTAAAATTAGTCTCTTATCCTAGGATTAACTTCTTTCTTTTTTGTTTAGACCTGCAGAAATTTCAATGATGGGGGTGAATGCGTGGGTCACTGTCCTCCTGCCCATATCTACAACAGCAAAACGTCCATGTTGGACCCCAACCCCCACATGAAGTACGCCTACAAGAGCATGTGCCTAGACAGGTGCCCAGGTGAGCTCTATTAACTCTTATATCAAAAACAATAACAGCAAAAGCAAACAGAATCATTAAACTAAAAATCATATTAATAAGAACAATAATTATGACTAGAACGATGTAGAGCAGTCAATATGATGTATGGTTTGATGCGTTGGGATCTGTTGATGTAGAGTTTGCTTGAAGCGTCCCTGACATTGCCTTATGGCTAGGAACCGGACGTTAGATTGATATTACTAAGTAATTGATTTAAAAGGGAAGATGAAGATGCTGATGATGATGATTGATTTAAATATGCCAACAGTCAATATTTGAGAAGAGAGGAGTATCGCTAATTCTTCAAAAGGGTGTGAGCAAGACCTGATGATGATGATGATGATGACAAATCGTATATACGTTCTTACGAACTGTATAATGTACATTATATTAAATTTCTGTGTGTCTCTCTGCATAGACAACATGTACGTGAGGAACGGGGCCTGTGTGACAAGCTGTGGGGAGGGCTACAGACCAGCTGAGGGAGGGGGTAATGAGTGTGTGTCTTGCGGTAAAGCCTGTCCCAAGAGTAAGTGGAGAATCTAGAAAGTTCAGTCAATCAATCAATAAATTAATCAACAAATCAATCAAACAACAAATCAATCAATCAGTTAAAATTCAATCAATCAGTTAATCAACCAATCAAATCAATCAATTATAAATTAATTAATCAGTCAGTCAATCAATTAATCAGTCAATCAATCACTCAGAATAGTCAATCAATCGATCAATCGATCAATTAATCAAGCAGTCAATCATTTCATCAATCAGTCAGTTGGGCAATAAGTCAGCCAGTGAGGCCTGGAATCACCTAGCTCATAAGTCTAAGATTGCTTCATCCTCTAAGCCAAATCGGCTTGTTTTACCTCTCTTCTACTTAGCTGACATTTCGGAAGCACATACAGTTCTACTTAGATTGTTTAAAAATTGAACTGATATGAAATGAAACAATTTAATACTGCTGTAAAATTACGTTTATCTCCCTTCCAATCTACAACGCCACTGGTTCAAGTAAGTAGCGATGTCGGTAGGATATTCGACCTCGGATCAGTATGCGCGGGATTCAAATCCTGGGCTCGCCCGTCATTGACATCTCCTTCGAGTGAGGAAACTGACGTACGTTAACGAGTTTTTTAGCTTTTTATTGCAGGTATAACTACTGTCTAAGCCATATTAATTTACATATACTGCAGATTGTACTGGAGGAGAAGTCACGAGTAAAACTATTGAGAACTTTGTTAACTGCACAATAGTGGAAGGAAGTCTAAGGTTTCTTAAGCACTCCTTTGATGGGTAAGCAAAATGAATGTGTCTCAATCAAATCACTGTAACGATGTCAAATCACCGTATCCATGTCAAAATTCACTGTAACCATGTCAAAGTTCCTGTAACCATGTCAAAGTTCACTTGCGAAATCAGTCGGCGTATTTTTAATGTCTGATAATATGATATGATGTATGATATCATCATATCATACATCATATCATATATCATATCATATGATATGATATATGATATGATGTATGATATGATATATGATATGATGTATAATATGATGTAGAATAGAGAGGATTTAAGACAGTCTATTCGTATCCCGACCCCCTAGTTAAACTGGGACTCAAGGAAAGATGATGATGATAATGATGATGATGATGATAATACTCTATATAATACTATGATGAAAGCGAAAGATAGAGAACAGTGGAATGCTTGTACTGCTTTTATTTTTATGCTCCGCTAATACTTACCTGCTAGCGCATTCGGATTTGGAATTGAACTTTAAATATTAGTTGTGTTGTATTTTATTATAACTATAAATATTGAGTAAATATTGATTTATTTGTTGCACCCAGCCGATCAGACCGGATAGAGGAAAGACGAATCACACAGTATCTCTGAATGCTGTGATACAAATGAATGCTGTGATACAAATGAATGCTGTGATACAAATGAATGCTGTGATACAAATGAATGCTGTGATACAAATGAATGCTGTGATACAAATGAATGCTGTGATACAAATGAATGCTGTGATACAAATGAATGCTGTGATACAAATGAATGCTGTGATGCAAATGAGTGCTGTGATACAAATGAGTGCTGTGATACAAATGAATGCTTTGATACAAATGAATGCTGTGATACAAATGATTGCTGTGATACAAATGAATGCTGTGATACAAATGAATGCTTTGATACAAATGAATGCTGTGATACAAATGAATGCTGTGATACAAATGAATGCTGTGATACAAATGAATGCTGTGATACAAATGAATGCTGTGATGCAAATGAATGCTTTGATGATAGTAAACAATCCACTGTGATAGTAAACAAGTAACTGCTGCAATAAACAATTAACTGTTTTAATAATCACTTCACTGAAATAGATTTTATTAATTTATTAATTATACTGATTTCTCAGGCAAGAAAACCTGATCCCTCTAAACATGAGTGACCTGCAGATACTGGAGACCGTGGAGGAGATCACGGAATGTCTACAGGTGGAGTTGAGTCCACCTAGCATAGACTCTCTCTCGTTCCTCAAGAACTTGAAGAAGATACGTGGACATAAATCCTGTTCCGTTCAACAGAGGTAAGAGTTTTTCGCTCAGTAACTAATACCATAAACGCAAAGATGGCATTGGAGTGGATTGGCACAGATTTGATTGGATTGAATTTTGCAGTTATTTTTGGCTAGATTGAATTCAATTTTAATTAAATTCAATTTAATAGGAATACCAAAAAGGGTCGTACAACCCTGTTGAGTTCATATACTCAACACAAAAACAAGCAAATGCAAAAGGTAAAGCAAAAACTAAGTGTGAACTTAAGGAAAAATAAAGAAATTATGATACTAGGTGTATTTGTGCATACAAATTTGGCAGGGGTATAATTTTAAAATGAGAATAAAAATAAAATTGAATTAGGTCGGTAAATTGCCGTAGGAAAATCCATATTTTATGGATTTTTAAAGCATAAACTTAGTGATAAATTAATTACTAAAGCTATGGGTGAAAGGATTTTCTGAAGAAACTAAGTGTTGTAATGATTCTAGAATGTAGTATTATCCCGGGCTCGCCCGTCACTGGCATCGCTTTCGAGTGAGGAAACTGACGTTAACATTAGCTTTATAAGCTTTTACTATCAGTTGATGCAATTACTTTTGGCACTGTTTAACCGAGGTTCCGAAAGCGCATACCAAAGAAATAAATAATTTATATTTTTAGGTCTTTGGTTTTGGCTGGGTAGCATTTTTTGTGAGTTGACTGGGTTGGGTTGGATCAGTGCTGTGATGAGTTGGGACGGGTTTTGAAATTTAGACCCGTATCTCTCTTTGGGTTAATGCTTAGCGAATTACCATATAACTAGCCATTAACGGTTTATTATTATTATTAATATCTTTACTAATACCACTACTACTACTAATAATAATAATAATAATAATAATAATTATAATATAATTAATAATTACATTATTATTATTATTATCATTATTGTTTTTTGAAAGTGAAGGTCAAGTAGCCTAGTGGTACAGTGTTATAATCGGTGTATTGGCTAGAAATGAACGATATACGAAAGTGATTTTTGATGATCGATAAACGAATGTGATTTTGAAACAAAACGAAATTCAATAGATCATTGAACACGTATACGTATAAAAGCTTAAATCGATATTTTTATCGTTTTTTTATCGTTTAGTATCGTTTCTTTGTTCATCACAGCACAGATTATACAAACAATAAGAACGTGTATGTAGTTAGATAAACAAATAACAAAAGGCCCTACAAAAGAGGCTATCATAAAAGAGCCATAGCTCTGTTCGGTAATACTATAATTAGTAATGAGAAAACGAGAAACAATAAATTACTAAAATATAAGATGCATATTTATTGTACATTTATATCCAATACATTATAAATATGTATGAAATATGAATATTAAATAAACAAATTATATAAATTTATACGCAGATTTACAGTCAAAATTGTTCAGACAAAGCTGAAAACTCTAGGACTTAGATCTTTGGAATCAGTGGCTAACGGAACCGTTTTAATCCTCCACAACTCCGAGCTAGAGGAACTGGATTTGGTGTCCCTGAAGTCCATTAGTCAGGAGATCAATATAATTATGAACAAAAAGCTTTGCTACTATGACAGTCTCAATTGGACAACGTTGACTGGAAAGCTGATGGATCGTTCTAATGCTAAGAAAGAAGATTGTGGTTAGTATTTACATTATATTCATATTTATTTAGTTACTTTTATTTAGTTATTTTAGTTAAAGTGTTCATGTTTTAACTGTTTCTCACTAGGCACTGCCTAATGCAAGTCCTTCAAATATCATACCGACATCCCATTGTGTGCCTAGCTTTCTCTTTCACCTCTCTTTGCGAATGAATTAGCAAAATAGCCAACGTTTAGTGAAGGCCCAATGAGCCGATGAAGAGGACCTTAGATAAATTTTCAATGTATCTGAAATGCTAACTGCTCTTTGTTAAATTGATATAATTTTGTTAACCTAGATTGGAGCGGCTGAAGAGATGAGTATTAATTAATATGATACCCCTACTCCATATGATATGCTCATAGTGAACGGAATGTCAAGATGTGCTAACCAAGTTTTGAAGTATTTTATAGGATTTTATTGTATATGTTTGGGGGCACATATAGATTCCTTTAGCCCTATATTTTCTTTTTCGCTTCATCTACATGCTTTGCTTGTAGGCCTATAGTTATTTGCTAATTCTAGTTAAATAAACTTCATAAAATTAAATTCAAATTCATTTATTACAGAAATTAATAAAGCAATCAACCTAAAGTTACATTTGGTACTGCTTAAAAATATGGACAGAAGGGTTTGTAGGAAGAAATCATTTTCAGGGGAAGGGCAAAATTTCAGTGGTGGGTTCAAACTTAAAATTTGGTACTATGATTGTCATCGGCATTTCTTCAGAGGCAGCTAGGAAACTGCTAGTAAACTAAACCTTAGTTATTAGTGTGTCGGCTAATATTATTAATGTTATTATTATTAAAAGCGAAAATTTATATAGCAATATCATGACAGAAATCGGTTGTAGATAAAGTATCAGGCTGTATTTCGTATTGCATTACTTGTATTATTATTATTACTATTATTCTTATTATTATTATAGTTTTATTATTAACAGGGTAAATTTATATAGCAGTGTCATGACCGAAATCGGTTTAAGTAAAGTATCGGCCTGTATTTCGTATTGTATTGTACAGAACAAGCGAACAAGACCTGCTCTGAGGAGTGTAGGGGTGGTTGTTGGGGAGCAGGTGACGATATGTGCGTGGACTGCTCGAGGTACCGCTATGAGCGGCAGTGTGTTCCAACCTGTGAAGGTCTGTTCTACGTCGACCGCAACGATTCTAAGCTGTGCAAGAGGTGCCACAGTGAATGTGCTGATGGCTGTAACGGAGAGGTTATAGGACGAAATTATATATACATGTATATATATATATATACCGATGATGGGAAATTTGAGACTTAAATATGCAGTAGGACTGCATATGTCAGTCCCACTGCATATTTCAGTCACGCTAGCACGCTGGCACGCAATTAGGGAATTTCCATTATATTAGGCCAATTATTATACATGTATTTGGACATGGATTAACTTGTACGCAAAGCTGCAGTGATGATTCTGAAATAAAGTAAACTCTCTCTCTCTCTCTCTCTCTCTTTCTCTCTCTTACTCACTCTGTGTGTTTCTCACTATCTCTATCAATATTATATATATTTAAAAGTAATATAAGTATAATGCTTTCATGAAGGAAAAATTGTTTTACTTTGCCAACAGATACACCAGAGCTTTTGGAAAGTTTTTGAATGCTTTGTCTAGGTTAACAGTTTAGCTTTATCTGTCTGAAATGTTTGTTTTATATGCATGGTGTATGAAGTGTTTGTTTATGTTATGGTGTTTGAAATGTTTATGCTTGGTGTATAAAGTGTTTGTTTATGTGTGTTGTATAAAGTGTTTGTTTATGTGTGTTGTATAAAGTGTTTGTTAATGTGTGTTGTATAAAGTGTTTGTTTATGTGTGTTGTATAAAGTGTTTGTTTATGTGTGTTGTATAAAGTGTTTGTTTATGCATGGTGTACGAAGTGTTTGTTTATGTGTAGTGCATGAAGTGTTTGTTTATGTTTGGTGTATAAAGTGTTTGTTTATGCATGGTGCATGAAGTGTTTGTTTATGTGTGGTGTATAAAGTGTTTGTTTATGCATAGTGCATGAAGTGCTTGTTTATGCATAGTGCATGATGTATTTGTTTATGTATGGTGTATGAAGTGTTTGGGTGTCTGTATGGTGTATGAATTGTTTGGGTGTATGTATAGGGCATGAAGTGTTTGCATGTATATATGGTGTATGAAGTGTTTGGGTGTGTGAATATATGGTGTATGAAATGTTTGGGTGTGCATGTGTGTGTATGGTGTATGAATTGCTTAGGTGTGTGTGTATGTATGGTGAATGAAGTGTTTAGGTGTGTGTGTATGGTGCATGAAGTGTTTGGGTGTATGTATGGTGTATGAAATATTTGGGTGTGTATGATGTATGAAGTGTTTGGGTGTGTATATTTTATGAAGTGTTTGGGTGTATGTATGATGCACAAAGTATTTGGGCTTATATGTATTGTGCATGAAGTGTTTGGGTGTATTTATGTTGTGTGAATTATTTGGGTGTCTATACTAAATGTTGTATGAAGTGTTTGGGTATATTTATTGTGTATAAAGTGTTTTGGTGTGTGTATGGTGTATGACGTGTCTGGGTGTATTTATTGGGACCACAGAGTGCCAGTAACTGTATGAAATGTCGACATGTAATGGACGGACCTCACTGCAGAGCTGAGTGTCCGAGGCTCAAATTCCCGGACAGTCAGAAGAAATGTCAGTTGTGTTCCTCCTCTTGTAAACAGTGCAGCGGTCCAAGCAGCATTCTCATGCAAGGTGAGTGATTATATATATATATATATATATATATATATATATATATATATATATATGTATATATATGTATATGTATATATATATATATGTATATGTATACATATATTGTATATACAGTAATAACTGATAAAATTTAACTGGAGAAAGTCTATTCGTGTCCTGACCCTAGATGGACTGGGATTTAGGGGAAGATGATGATGATGATTGTATATACAGTATATGTATGTATAAAAATTATATAAATTTTGTACTACATACATTTATATACGTAATATATATATATATATATATATATATATAATATATATATATACATGTATATATATAGGAAATCTAGGTATGCTCCTTTTTGTGCCATGAACCAACTTCTTTACTTCGCAATGCGGTGTTTCTCTGAATTGTTCATCTGCTTGAAGAGTTTTACCAAATTATTGTTTTGAGTCGCAGGCAACAGCTGGAATCTCCGAAACAATGCATTACTCATCATTTTACCTTATTTTAATTTATTGTATTTTAACGTTGTCTTAGCCGTTCAACTATTGTTGTATTTTAAACGAGCTGTGTCGAGATTCTTCATTGTGCATTCTATACTGGGCCAGATCTATAGGCAGTCATTTTCTATATATCATCTTTACCAAATTTACATCATTTTCAGAGTATTAATTTCATGTTCTTAACCATATTCAAAATATTCTCAAGGAAATTCCATCAGTTAAAATTAATCGTAGCAAAGAAATCAACACTTTTTATCAAATAGGTCGCTGCAGGCGGAAACAATTCTAATCGCCTGTCGACCACTAACTAGTGTCCCCCTGAGTTGTCTTATATATATGCGTATGTCGCTCTCTTTCAAGTATCGTTTAGACAAATAAAAAAGTAAACACCCACTATAGTGAAATGATCAACTATGTTGATATCTATCACTTTTAATACCAGATGTTTAAACCGTTAGGCAATTTAGATCATTTTCCGTATAACCAGTCCAGTGAATATCCGAGAATTTACACTCATATCAGCGCGGCTGGGATTCGAACCCATAAGGGTTCAATTCACCTCAGGATCTGTCATTTAAAACTTCACGACGTTACCCCTCCGCTATTTACATCATTTGACTGTTGACTGTGTTACGAGTTGCTGTTGAAACGAGTACGGCCGCGATTCTTTAAATTAGTTGTGAAATTTAGCCAAATGATTGGTTCTATTCTGCCGACGAAGATCATGTTTGTGAAGTGAAATGTTTCGACTCAGCACTTCCCGAGTAATGTAGGATTACGTGGAACCTGTGCTCACGTGCTCTGTACTATGCATTGACTGACCTGGGCTTTGAACCCAGGCCAATTGCATGGAAGGCAAACACTCTAACCGTTACGCCACATCCCTGTCACCCGGCTATGTGGTATCATACGCTAAATAAATCATCATCATCATCTTCTTCTTCTTCCCTTGAATCCCAGTTTAACTAGTTCGGTATACGAATAGACTGTCTCAAATCCTCTCAGTCGTACATCATATCATCCATCAGTCATAGGCTAAATAAATAAATCTGTTAATAATTTAGTTGTAGACGTTCAAAATCAAGAAAATCTAATTAAAAGCTGGTGTTAAAACCTAACGTTAAAGTCAGTTTTTTTTCACTCGAAAGCGATGTCAGTTACGTGCGGTTCCAGGATTTTAATCCCGCACATACTGATCCCTAGAATAATAGAAAAATGATAGACAAATAACGCGTATCTGTGTACATACTTGAGTACAGGCGGTTGTAATGCATGCGAGAAATACGTGGAGCTACCAGATGGTCGGTATCAGTGCATTGAGGCCAATGCAAGCTGCCCAGACCAGCATTATGAGCACTACATACCGGTGCCATCTGGTGCCAGGAAACACGAGGATAGGAAGAGCGTTGTAAGTATCTGCATTTCATCTTTTGTTGTAACTCTGAGCAACTTTTAACAGCAAGTAATTCTTAGTATGATTACATGTAGAAAGACTCAATTAAATTAGAGGTTGGAAGCGTAAGGTAACATCATGAGATACCTTTAACAGTAATTGCATGTACTTGTAGGTACATGTTGAAAGTCTCAATTAAGTTAGAGGCGTCAGGTAACGTCATGAGATTTTAAATAATCTTGTTCGATTTTGCGCGATTGATTGTTCCTAACATCACCTTAAGATGATGAACCATGTGCTAAATTTATATTGCACTACACTGCATAGTCTGCTCTTTCATTCTTTGAATACATTTTCTGTATTTAGGTGGTCTGTACGAGATGCCACAAGGAATGTGCCAAGTGCCTGAGCTCTGGACCAGAGTGCCTCGAGTGTAAGCACTATCGTCAGGGCGGTCAGTGCGTGAGCGCCTGCTCTCTCGATCACTACCTCGACGCTGACAGTGGCCTCTGCCTGCCCTGCGACAAGCGCTGCCTCCGCTGTCTGGGTCCGACCAACGAGGACTGCCTAACCTGCCGCTACTACAAGCTGTACGCCCATGATATACCCGCAGATCAGACTACGACGTCACGTGATATACTCAGCCCAGAGAGACCTGGAGATGGGTGGAGTTATTCTACCACAGTTACGAGCGTGACGTCATTTGAAGCTTCCAACAATAGCTCACCGAGCGAGCAGGTTGTTAGTTGGGTGCATTACAGTGACGTCTTGATAGTAAAATCTTCACCTGACTTCATATTAATATGAGGCATAGAGAAATGATTTGCAGTAGAATTAAGTTGATGTAATAAACACTAAAGGATTCATGTATCAAACCAGGACTTTGCTTGCAATCTTCCACAGCAGTTGACCACCAATTGCTACCAGTTACGAAATGATATAGTTTTGGTTCAATCAAGACAACCAAGCAGGTTGGTCCATTATATCAGAAACATAATTCTACAGTCGACTCAATCGAAGAAAATAACACCCAAACTTCTCCAAAATTTTAGGGACACTGTTAAGCTAATTACTTAATTAATTAATTAATTGATTACAGTAGTTTATATTTTTAATATATTTTCAGTTCTACTGCATTGAGGAATGTCTTTCTTTTGCTCCGGCAAAGATGAAAGAAATGAAGAATAACCTCACAGAGTTGGTGTGTACCTCCCAGAACAAATTTGATGCCATAATGGGAATTCAAAGGTATTGATTAAATAAAATAAAGATCAACTCTTTCACTTGCGGCTCTAAAATTCATACGGGATTTCACTCCTTGTAGATAAATTGTTTGGATAACGTTTTCAAAAGATATTTTCTTGTCCAACTTGAAGAGAACTAAACAAAACCGAAGTGAACTTTTCAGATAATAATTATGACAGTTTCCAAGGATTCTTTTAATTAACTTATTTCTCACACTTGACAACGAAGCGTAGAGGCACTAACAGAGACAATTTATCAACATCCTTCTCTATAGAGAACTAAATGTTCAAAATAATGTTCATAAAATAGAAAAAGCGACTGTGTGCAAGCAAAAGAGTTGACGAATGCAGTCGCCGTTGTCAGCAACGTAGCATTAACTTTTCAAGGAGGACAAATTTAAATATTCATTTTCAATCTTTATGTTTATTTCTTTATGTTGATTCTTATGATTTTGTATTCATTTTTATATATCTCGAAATATGGTTAGAGCAAAAACCTTCGACCTTTTATCCCAACGTACGCATGGCTTTAAGCTAAAATTATTATGTCTGTTATCACTCACTGCTCATTTCATCACGTTTCACTTATCTTTTAACACTTACTAATTATGCCGTATCATTAATAGCTTATCTACTATCACATAATTTATCACATGACAGTATGTGCGGGGTTCAAATCCTGGGATCTCCAGTCACTGGTATCGCTTTCGAGAAATGAAACTGACGTTAACAATCGCTTTAAAGCCTTTATCACCTGTCACTTATCATCCATCATGTATCGCTTATTACTTATCATTGGGTAACAAAAAGCTAAGGTTAACGTCAATTTTCTCACTCGAAAGCGATGTCAGTGACGGGCGAGCCCACGATTTGAACCCCGTACATACTGATCCGCGGTCGATTATCTTACCGATATCGCCACTGGCTCCAGCCAGTGGTGAAATTAAATCCAGCAAGGGTGAGGGAAATTGAAGTTTCTTGTTGTTGTTGTTGTTGCAGAGTGACACCTAGCGACGTGTACATCTCAGTGGGAGCAGTGATAGGAGTGGTAGCACTGTTGATCGTATCTGCCTTCTTCATCAACAGAACTCGACTGAGGAGGAAGCGAGAGAGGGAACGAATCACAGCCGAACTCCTGGGCATGCAAAAGCTTGAGGTCATTGATTTGATTTACGCATATATTTGTCGATTTATCTTGTTACTAATAGTTTATCTTTATATTTGTGTATTTATTTATCTATTTATTTGTCTATTTAAATAGATACTTATCAATCAATATGAATTTAACGTCCGGTTCCTCGCCACAAGGCAATGTCAGGGACGTCTCTTGCAGACTCTACACAAACAGACGCCAAAGTAGTTTATCTATTTGTAGTTTACCTTTTTATTTATATATTTATTTATCTATATAGTTTTCGATTTATCTAATGTTTTAGGCCTAAGTAGCACTCGTTCAACTCGTTTACATTATTAAGTCGAGTATCGGCCGGGATTCCTTGTAAAGGAATTCGGCCAACTGGTAGGTTCTATTCTTCCGAAATATTCATGCTTGCGAAGTGAAATATTTTGGCTGAGCATGTTCTGAGTTTTGCACTTTGAACCTATGCTCTTGGGATCTAGGGGATTTTCATTCAAAGCTGTCAACACTCGCTCTTCCAAGGCGGTCACCCATCAATTTACTAACATTTATAAAGTGCAAATTGTGCAATTTAAAATAATAATAACAAAACTAATAATAATAATAATAATAATAATAATAATAATAATAATAATAATAATGCACAACAATTGGTATTCAAAGCAACGTTGATACTGTGCAGGCCTCTAGTCCTAGCGCCTATAAGCCGGACCTGTCGACCCTGAAAGTGATCAGCGAGAGTGAGTTACAGAGAGGAAAGATCATCGGCTCTGGAGCCTTCGGCACAGTCTACCAGGTTAAAATATATGCTAATTAAGTACTGAATAATTAATGTTTTTAGTTATTTTTTAAAATTATTTTTATTTTCTTAATTACTGCTCAGTTTTAATGCTTAGTTTCTGTACAGGAAGTGTGCTGTTATGCAGAGACTATCTGGCGGGGCTTTGCTCGATCGATAGATCTATCAACTGATTGATTGATTAATTTATTAACGATTATTTGATTGATTCAATCAATAGATTGATTGACCAATCAATCAATCGGTTGAATAAGAGATTGATTAGTAGATCGGTTTATTGATTGATATACTGATTGAATTATAGATTGATTGATTGATTGATCTATTGATTGATCTATCGATGTATTGGCTGAATGCTTGATTAATTGATTGATTAATTAGACGATTGATCTATTAATAGGTGCGTCAATGACTGATTTAATGAATGAAAAACTAATTAACTAATGGATTAATTTCGTATCCTCGCAGGGTATATGACTAATTAACTAAGGATTTAATTTTGTGTCCTCGCAGCATATATGACTAATTAACTCTGGATTAATTTCGTGTCCTCACAGGGTATATGACTAATTAATTAATGATTTAATTTCGTGTCCTCGCTGCATATATGACTAATTAACTACTGGATTAATAATAATATTAATAATAATAACCTCCGATAAATTCTATAGCTGTGTCATGGCCGATGTCTGGTCTTCGAGACCGCTTTACAGGTTCCTGGCAGGCTATTATTAATCCTTTCCATGGTTAATCATATCTTTGCTAATGATAGCGCCAATCGGCAGCTAGCTCCGATGCAAGATTAACCTTCCATGGGCCCAAGGGGATATACATCATTACTTGATTGACCTGGGCTTTGAACCCAGGCCACTTGTATCCGAGGCGAACACTCTAACCGTTACGCTATATCCCCTCCCCAAATAATATCGTGTCCTCGCAGGGTATATGGACGCCCCACGGTGAGAAGGTCAAGATAGCGGTGGCCATCAAGGTGCTGCAGAAGGGCGCCACTACGGCTGAGATGAACACGGAGCTGCTGGAGGAGGCTCGGATCATGGCCACAGTCCGTCACGACAACTGTATCCGTATCCTAGCGGTCAGCCTGACAGCCGAGCTGATGCTGATCACACAGCTCATGCCCAGTGGCAGTCTCCTCGACTACGTGAAGAAGTACAGAGAGAGGATCGGCTCCAACGCTCTGCTCAGCTGGAGCAAGCAAATAGCTCAGGTATCCTGTCAGTCACTTTGTATATCCTATTTGTACACGCTATTGTGAGAATCAAGGAAATTAATACACGCTATTGTGAGAATCACGAAATTAATGCAGAGGCAGGCCGAGATTAGGTATGTTAGTTGATTTAAAGACCCACTCATATGTGGAAATGAAGAGGAAAGCGGAAGACAGAGAAGAATGGATGCCTTATATACCCTGGACCTGCCAGTAGGCAGTGCACTAAGAGATTGTAAGAATGTGTTGTTAACTAGATGGCAGCTCCTGCACGGTGATGCTTTCTCGATAAAGGACTTGTCTAGTATTAGCTTGTACACATAAACTTAGTCGATTCTGCAGTTTTAAAGCTTAAATATGAGCATACTAATGAAATTTAATCTTACATTAATTAAGCAATATAATTAACTATATATATATATATATATATATATATATATATATATATACATGTATATATATATATATATATATATACATGTAGTCTATACCTGATACCTGATACCTGATACAAATTGTCAATTACATACACGTCTTCAAGAACAGTGCATATATATGTATATATACATATATATATATATATATATATATATATATATATATATATACATGTATATATACATATAGTATATGCACTGTTCTTGAAGACGTGTATGTAATTGACAATTGGTATACTAACAAACCCAAGAATATACCTGATACCAATTGTCAATTACATACACGTCTTCAAGAACAGTGCATATAGTATATGTATATATATACATGTATACATGTATATATATATATATATATATATATATATATATATATATATATATATATACATATATATGCACTGTTCTTGAAGACGTGTATGTAATTGACAATTGGTATCAGGTATCAGGTATATTCTTGGGTTTGTTAGCCTATAGCTACAGGACGAGCTACTGGTTCCGGGTTTAGGTCAAGGAGGTAATAGAGATTTTGGAATAAGTTAAGGTCAAAGTCAAGGTTGCTCATTAATCAATCGATCAGAATTTAACTTTCCGCTCCACTCCATAATGTAATGTCATGGACGTCTCAAACAGACTCTGCATCAACAGACGCCAACGCATCACACGATGAAGACTGGCTGTATAGACCAAAAGAGTAAGTGAAATAAAAAAGTGCATGTGCAAGATCCAAGATACTGTTAGTACTGGGTTTTGTAGAGGGCAAGGTTGATTTAGTTCCACATAATGTTTTCCAATTGTTATAAATATTTCTAAAATAAAGGAGCTTATGATATTTAGGAGAAACAGCTTAAAATGAAAAATAAAAATATAAAAATATAAAAAATTAAAAATTAAAATAAAATTTAGTGAACTCTATATACAATATATGTATATTCTTCAAACTTCAAATATATCAACCTAGCACTGGTTTGAAACCATACCGAGCATAGAAAAATAGCATATTGGTTGCTCTGTGAGCTTTCGTAAAGATCTAATAAAGGAAATAGCAAATCATCATCATCATCTTCCTTGAATTCCAATTTATATTTAAGGAAGGGTTACAAATAGACCTTCTCCACTTCTCTCTGTGGGAGCAATTTTCCTGTCTTTTTAGAATTGTTTTAGCAATTTCTGGAGCCTATGCGCTCACCAACCGAATACCCATTCTGACGTTGGTTTGGATCTTAGTGCCTTGTCGCTTTTTAATGCACGTGCGGTCAACAAGTGGTCTATTCTTCAGCAACCTGAACACAGCACGGGTGCAAAAGGAAATAGCAACTATAAATTAGGACATTAATAATGTCGAGCCAATCTCATAAGATAGTCTCGTGTGTAATTTAAGTTCAGAATACCGCTGAAAATATAGTAAATATACTAATAATGTGTAAATTATACACAATACTATACTATTTAATATTGTAATGCGAATATATACGGAATGAATGCAAGATCAATATCTCTAGGCAAAATGTCAAACTAATGATAACTACATGTAAATATTGAAATGTAAGGAAATATAATTTATATATATATATATATATTTTTATTTATTTATTTATTTCACAAATTCAATGGTAGACAAGTACAAAAGACATATATATATATATATATATATATATATATATATATATATATATATATATATATATATATATATATATATACATCTATAATATTAAATATAAATAAAATAAATAAATATCTTAAATATTAATATTATAGACTCTCTCTCTCTCTCTTAGTGCACTGCCTACTGGCAGGTCCATGGTATATAACGCCTCCACTCTTCTCTCTCTTCCACCTTCATGTATAGACTTGTATTATAGACTAAAGAGCAAAAAACTACTTGCTTAGTTTTTTATTTACAGGGGATGAAGTACTTGGAAGAGCTTGGTATAGTGCACAGAGATCTGGCTGCCAGGAATGTATTAGGTCTGTCTAGCACATTATAGTGAAATGGCATTCCAAGATGATCTCTATCACTTTTAATACCACATTCTTTAATTGTTAGGCTGTTTTAGTAACTTATTTTAGAATATGTTGGAGGTTATCCTGCGAAAATGTCAGAGATTTTATTACCTGATAAGATCGATCTTAGTTTCATGCTTTGGTTTCGTACTTTAGTTTGTGCTTACGTGACTCAGTTAATAGGCCTAGTATAGTAGGTGTTTACGCCAGTTTCATCTTTCAAAGGGAATTAGGAGAACTTATTATACTCAACGTTAATATTTCTGCTACTTACATTTTGCAATCGACTTTATCTGCTGGAATTAATTTGTGAAATATTTCAGTTGAAAGTCCAGAGAGAGTGAAGATTACGGACTTTGGTCTTGCTAAGATTGTCTACAACGAGCACTACCGAGCTGAAGGCGGTAAGGTGCCGATAAAGTGGCTGGCACTAGAGAGTATCCAACATAGAGTGTTCACTCACATGAGTGACGTGTGGAGCTATGGTATGATAATACCTTCAACAACAACAACAACATCATCATCATCATCGTTATCATCGTCATCATCATCATCATCGTCATCATCATAATCGTCATTATCATCATTATCGTCATCGTCATCGTTATCGTCATCGTAATCGCCATCGTCATCATCATCATCATCATCATCATCATCAATATCGTCATCATCGTCATTGTCATTATCATCATCATCCATTATCATCATCGTCATCATCATTATCATCATCCCTTGAATCTCGGTTTAGCTAAGGTCGGAATACAAATATACCTTCTCCATTCCTCTCTGTCCTACATCATATCATCAGTCAATTCCCTAACCGTTTTGGAAATTTTATAACAATTTCTGGAGCTTAGGCGCTCACTATCTGAATGCACTTACTGACGTTAGTTTTAATCTTAGTGTCTTGTCGCCTTCTGCGACATGTGCAGTTCACGGTTGTTCTGCAATCCGAACACTACATGTACAAGGATAAAATAACTTGACAATAACTTCAATACAACTTTAGTATCACCTACAGACTGGGGCATAAAAAAATAATCCTCTAGTGAAATCTCAATAACTTCAAGATAAAAAATAATAATTTTAAATATCTTTACGAAATTTACAGAGTTTCTAGGGGGGAATTTCTGCGTATATCCTGCAAATTTGGTTCAAATATTTTCAGTAATTACGAAATTATAGCATTTCTATGAGAAAAGTGCTAAAATCAATTTTAACAAGGCTTTTTGAAATGACAGTCGTTCCTTTTGAAGAAAATAACAACCATGAAAAGGACCGTATACTTAAGTGGTGGAGTATAAGCCTACACTACCTTGTTAGCTACTCCATTAAAAGATGCTTTAAATTCGTCCTTCTGTTAAAATTATTCAAAATTTTGAAAAAAATTCCGGTACTTTTGTTTAAATAAGCCTTGATAAAATTGATTAAAATTGATTGATTGTAACATTTTTTCCGAAGAAATGCTATATTTTTGTTACTTCTTAATATATTTTCACTAAATTGTCAGGATATATGCAGAAATTCCTCCTCTAGAAGCTCCGAAACTTTGTGTAAAACTATTTTGAGTTTTGTCCAAGTTATTAAGACTTTTGGTAAAAAAAAACCTTGTTAAAATTGATTTTTGCATTTTTTTCGTAGAAACGCTGTAATTTCCTTACTGTTCTCAATAGATTTTCATCAAATTTGCAGGCGATATACAAATATTCCTCCTGCAGAAGCTCCAAAAATTTTGTACAAATATTTGGAGTTTTGTTGAGGTTATTATTGAGATTTCGCTAGGGGATTATTATTTTTTGCCCCAGTCTATAGATGCTGAAACTTTAAAGAAATACAATATTTTGCTGGCCTAGCTATAATGATGTGTGCTGTGGGGACGTCCATGACATTATCCTTGGATGGGAAAACGGACGTTAAACCTTTATCATTATTAATATTAATGTCAACAATTTTGACAGCCTTTTTAAAGTAATAGACTATTCTTATTTTTTACGTATTTGAGTTTTTGCATTGTAACATAAAACGTTTTTCCTTGAACTAGTAAAATGTAAGATAATCACTTGTTGTAGTCTTACAAGTAAACAAAAATTATTATAAATTTAAGATAATCGTTTCATTTAGTGTTACAAGTAAACAATTATTATATTCTGCTAGATAGCGTATGTATTTTAAAGTTTAAGATGTATTTAATCATCATCATTATCATCACCTTCCTTGAATCTCAATTTATCTAGGATAGGAATTAAGAATTTTGTACAACTTTTTGGAGCCTAGGCGCACATCAACGGAATACCATTTCTGATGTTGATTTGGTTATTGGTGTTTTGCCAACACGTGCAATCCACAATGAGTCTATTCTATTGCAGCCCGGACACAACACACACTGGTTATTTAATATTAGACACAATTTTAATATTAAACCTAACAGATTTAATATGTACTTAATAAACAATTAAATAAAAGATATATTTCGATAGCAATTTAAAAATAAAAATATTTAATGCATCGATATATTTAAAATGCCAACGTCAGAAAGGGCATTCGGTTGGTGAATGCCTAGGCTCGAGAAATTGCTACAAAAATTTAAACGAATGAAAAATGTTCTATTCGTATCCCGACCCTGATTAAACTGGGATTTAAGGGATGATGATGGTGATGATGATTATGTATTTTAAATATGTTATTATTTGCATATTCTTTCCTGTCCACTTGGCAGGAGTAACACTTTGGGAGATGTACACATTCGGGAACAGACCCTACGACAACGTCCCTGCCAAAGATCTCTGTGACATGCTGGAGAATGGAGAAAGACTCTGCCAGCCTCCGATCTGTACCATAGATGTCTACATGATCCTGATCAAATGTAAGTTGAGCTAGTACTAGTCAGTCGCATTATCTCTATTATGATGAAATTTAATATGATCTATTGTCACAATTAATCTCATAATCTATATCATGATCAAATTTAATCTGATAAATTGTTAGAAATATTCTCATGATCTATATCATGGTCAAATTTATTGTAATCTATTCTTAATCATTCTGACTTCTTACACTTATGATTTCATCATCCGGAGCTAAATCATTAACCTTGCCAGCAGTGTCCTTCCTAAATCAAATGCCTTGTATTTGTAATGGTAGCTGTTGGCATAGCCAACTCATTGAGTTAAGTTACATTTAATTTCTGTAGACTTTTTTTGGTGAATAATAATTGTGCTTGTCAATAGGACACGCTCTGGCGTAACTGAAATTATAATGGTAATCGTTATTATGCAATTTAATTTGGCCAAGTCCCAAACTTAATACGGCCACACTATAAAATAACCAATAAATCTTTCAATTATTGAATCATTCGACGCAGAAATTTTTTTTCAGTAATTTTACACTTACCACAATGCACAATTTACGGCGATTTTAAGCTTAATTGATTGCTTTAGTAGTTTTGGTTTTTTCCTACTTCCTCTTCAAAATCATTACTAATCTTAGCTATTTAATTGACGTTTGCAACTAGCGCGGATTTAATAATAATAACTTTCCAACGTCCTGGGTTTTATTTCATTTTACGCTTTCGGCACTCGGTCTTCCAAGGCCCTTCCAAGTATCAACCCAGCCAGACTTTGCCTAAATTTAGGCTCTGCCAAGTGCGTTAACTCCGCTCATTTGTTTACATCATATCATACCGAGATGAACTGAGATTCTGCTGTATTGACACATGTTGTTAAACTTCGCCCATTTGTTTACATCATATCATGCTGAAGTGAACGAAGATTCTACTGTTTTAACACAGGTTGGATGGTCGACTCTCAGAGTAGACCGAGATTCTCTGAATTGGTCGAGACGTTCACGATGTTTTCTAAAGATCCCGGCAGATATCTCGTCATTCAGGTATAAAAGCTAAATCAAAAGCTAAAGCTAAACACTCAACTAAACGCTAAAGCTAAAGCTAAACACTTAACTTCTTCTTCTTTTCTCTAGTTCTTTTTACGCTCCGCTAACGCTAAGGCTAAACGCTCCGCTAAACACTAAAGCTAAAGCAAATGATCAGCTAAACATTAAAGCTAAGGGATAAAGCTAAACTCTAAAGCTAACATTAAGTTTAGCGTCAGTTTTTAATCAATTGAAATGATATAAGGAAAGGAAGAGGCTTGAATTTGTTTAACGCATTCAGTGGTGATCAACTTGCACTTGCCGGAATTTGAATTGAACTAATTTGAACCAGCATTAATTTGGCAACTCTGACAACCATGTTCATGCAGTGCAAAACTGCGCAGTTTAAAACCCTGTTCAGTTCACATATTAAGCAGCAAACAAATTTTAGCAGAAGAAGTGAAGTGAACCATTGTGAATCAATTAAAAAACGTAATGTGTTCAAGACTGCATTAAGACGGTCTTCGAGACTGCTTGACACGTTCCTTGCAAGTTATTATCAATCGTTTTCATATTCAACTATTATCTTTGATATTGGTAACGCTACACAGAAACAATCTTCGATACATGAGTAACCTTCTCTGAGCTCAAAGGAATAGCCATGATTTGTTAACAGACCTAGGCTTTGAACTCAGCAATTTGCATCCGAGGCGAACCCTACAATTATTACACCATATCTCCTCATCAAATGGAGGGTGAAAGCAGACTCCGAGTATGAATATAGACCTTAAACCTGTCACTTTCAGAATATTAGAGAGAGAGAGAGAGAGAGAGAGAGAGGTAATAAAATGCAAATAGGATAGGTTTAATGTCTGTTGAGGCACACAAAGAAACAGATATTTTGAGAACTGGCACGGTAATGGCCTCCTGTTCATCAGGATAACGTACCACCAACTCAGCCATCTAACCTGCGATAAGTTATGCAATTGTTTGATTTCTCTTTCGATAAAATGTTTATTTAATTGTTTAACCTTTCGATAAACTTTGTAATTGATTGATTTACCTTCGATAAATTGGCAGGTGGAGGACAGAATGCAACTACCGACACCTGAGCAGAGCTTTCGAGAAATGCTGAAGGGGTTGAGTTTGTTAGAGGAAGACAAAGACAAGATCGTTTCAGCTGAGGAGTACCTAAGACCTCATGATCTCATACTGAACCATCTCGCTATGGTAGGCGAAGTAACGTATAAACGATGAGCATGCTAATAATGCATTAGTGATTGAATCATTGAAAGGTCAAATATACATTACAATGGAATGATCATCCATGAATTCCTATCACTTTTGATACCACATGGTTAAGCCCTTATGCAAGCTATAGTCCATTAGTCTTAGACGTAGTCTTATTAGTAGTCTAGCCACTTGCTGGTTCAGTGTATATCACAAAATTTACTCTATAATTAGCACTACCGGGAATCAAATCCGAGAAAGCTCTTGATTGACCTCAGGATCTGCTATTTACAATTTCGTGGCTTTGCCTGTTACTCTACACAATAGGCTATTTAGACTTTCGAAAGAAAGAAGGATAAACAAATGAAAGAATGTTTGAACGAGTGAAAATTTGTATAAATATATTTAAGTTTAAATATCATTATTTATTCTTAATTTTAATGGTAAATTATTTAGCTGTAATAATAATTATAATTAATGGGTAGGGTACTTAGATTGAGCAAAACAGTGTTACGTGTAAAGTTAAACTATATAATCCGTTTAAGTGATATTTAAATTTGTATAACTTATATTAATTTGCGCATCAAATTAAGTACATTTTACGTAAATGCAAACGATACCAATTGAATTTTTATCATTGCATAACATATAATTCCACGAAACGTTTATTAAGTTCAGTTAAATTTATATGGCAGATATTAAAATTACATTAACATCACTGCATTTTATGTTGCATCATATTATATACCGCATATATCATACTATATACGGTGTCATATTATTTACAATATCATATTATACACTTTGTCATATTATATACTCTGTCATATTATATACGGTGTTAAATTATGAACTATATCATAATTATTATATACTGTGTCATATTATATACTGTAGCATTATTGTCTCTGTCATATTATTTAATGCGATATACTGTGTCGTATTTTTTTCTGTAATACATTGTGTCATATCAATGACTGCAGCACTTTAATTGCTGCTATGTTATTTGTTGTTCTATCATGTACTGTGTCATATCATGCACTGTGTCATATCAAGTACTGTGTCATATTTCAGCAAAGCGAAGTGAACTACACAAACTTTTCTAACGACTCCTCCAGTCCATTGGTCTCACCAGTTGACTGCAAACGTCTAGACTCTCAGTTCGACTCTCAGCAGAGCTCTCACGGAGAGATAAACAGAAAGCGCAGTCAGCGCTACTATCCCGAACCCTGCAACAATCAAAAGCTAACAAAGATGAACTCCTACACTAGTTCTGGAGAGATGGAGAGTCTGAGACGTCCCCAACAAGGGAAGGAGTTTGTTGCAGGCACTGTAATGGACGAGGATGACTATTTGCGCCCTCTGTCGTCAGCGGCCAAGCGTCCAACCTATATAGAAGTGATGCGACAAAGTAATCCAGGTCTGTATCAATCAATTAATTTAATACATAGCGTCCGCCATGTTGTTGGTCTTATTTCGTGTCAAAAGAGCATATGCATAGACGCATTTCATTTATTCAAAGTTTGAATTAAGCATGTTCTTTTATTCAATCGTCAAGAACAAAATTGTTTGCGATAAATTTCCAATATTTGCTTATTTTTATTTGATGTCGTTTAAGACCTAGAAGACGACTACGAGGACAAGGGGGTAGAATATGTCAACAGTCGGATTGGCAACAACAACTCGAGAGAGAATCCACTGTACTTTCAGAATGGCGTCAAACCATACCAGCAGCTGGCTTAGACTGCTGCAAATAAACTGGAATAATTCCCACAACTTAATACCATTCCATCCAGTTTTCTACGCAAGCTCGACAATTTTCTGGATATTACTTCCCGAAACCCTCATTTAATGCTGTTATATGATTTTATGTTGTAAACAAACGTTGTGTGAAAATTTGGATTTGAAATATAACTTTGTTGACAAATTGTCACAACTATTATAATGTAGACTTAATTAGTAGGACTTGAATTAAATCATGATTTAGGCAGAAGGAAACAAAGGAAGTTGGAGAGTAGGATATATATATATATATATATATACTGTATACTATGTACATACATATATATATATATTTATATATATATATATATATATATATATATATATATATATATATATATATATAGGCCTATATATATATACATAAATAGGCCTATATATAATTATGTATATATACATGTGTATATAATTATATGTATAATGTATATATATATATATATATATATATATGCATGCATATATACATACATACATAATTATAGTTGTAGCTACAGTTACCTAATTGTATTTTTAATTTAGTTAATTATATTTGTAATTACAGTTCACTAATTATACTTTTAATTGCGGTTACCTAATTATATGTGATTACAGTAACGTAATTATATTTTAAATCACAGTTATGTAATTATATTTATTTATTTTATTTTATGACGCAAATTTAATAGTAATTTTTATTGGCTGGAGCCAGTGGCAATGTCGGTAAGATATTCGACCGCGGATCAGTATACGCGGGATTCAAATCCTGGGCTCGCCCGTCACTGACCTCGCTTTCGAGTGCGGAAACTGAAGTTAACTTTAGCTTTACCAGCTCTATTTGTTTCAATGCTATAACAACTTCTATGCAGTTTTAAAACTTAGATTTTGTGATAATGTACTCTTTATATCCAAGCTTAATGGCTCTCTCTCTCACTCTCTTGATATCCTAGCTTACTAGCTTTCTCTCTCTTTCTCTCTCTCTCTCTCTCTCTCTCTCTCTATCTCTCTCTCTCTCTCTCTCTCTCTCTCTTTCTTTATTGATAAGTAAAATCTCAGGTTTAAGAACTATATTGTTACAGTTGATCATCATAAACAGGTTGTGTTGCTAAATATTTCTAAGGCTAGTCGTTAGGGTCCTGGTTTTATTACGGAGAGTCAAAACTGGAAGTTAAGACTTTATTCAGGGGGTCAACCATCTGCCAAGGAGGTCGAGCCTCCCGACCCCCTCCCCAGCAAATACAACTCTGTTTATAAGACACAGAAAAGAGCATTTCTTCGCCTACTAGTCATTATTATTATTATTTTCAAAATTAAACAAATAAGAAACAATTTACAAATATATTTACAAATATATAGCGCCAATATAATTTACTAGCGTCCATGTCAATTTCCCAAGTTCACTCCATTCAGAGACTGTTGAATCCCCTTTTATGTTTCATCATTCTGAATTTTGTTCCATTTAGTAAAGATATTACCATAATCGTATTTCTATTTTAAATGTAGAACCTTCGATATAAAGATGCTTATATATTTTGTGTATAATGTTTTATGCTTCTTCGCTCCTATATATTACTTCTTATGTAAAATCTTGTCATATTCAATGTGCAAATTGTATTAAAATTGACTGCAGGAATATATGTTATATCTTTACCTAAGCGATGGATTTGAAATACCTCATAAGTTTTTTAAAGTCGACAACCATCAATTTCACCATCTTGTCGCAGTGCAATTGTTCTAAATTATGATATATTTACTAAGAGCAATACATGTACAGTATATTGTGTGTATAATGATAAATGCAATGTATAAACATGTATATCTAAATAAACTTGAATTCAACGGTTTCAATAAAAACTTCATGCATGCAACAAGAACAACAGAATTAGAGTGCTACAGTCTTCCATGACAACATTGAGCACTATGATACCAAATTCAGTCCGATGAGCAGAGTGTGGGGTCCAAAAACGTTGCAAGCCAAAATCCGGGAATGCAGTCTTAGTAAGGGTACTAGTGGAATGGAGGTTTACGTGGTTTACGTTTCGAGGTCTTAGTTCCTGTAGAATGGTTGAATTCGAGAAGTCAAAGAAAAAAATGCAGACAGTTTATCTTTATATTTATTGGCAATTATATTTCTGCAAGCGATATTAGCGATTAATGAGGCTGCCCTGAACTATGGGACCTAACTATAACTTGCAGTAGATTGTATCTATTAGCAGATGAAATGAGAAAACGTGACACGACTAATTAATGATGGATTCAATAACTGCTTCACATTCAACTGTCGCCTCTGTTTCCTACTCGAGACAAACACTTCTAGATTATATATAACACAGCTTCGGACTTCAACTCTCCCAAAAACCCCATTAGTGTATTTATTAAGCTCACATCGTATTACTTGTATTTATAATATCTTACCGACATCTCCACTGGCTCCACTGGCGATGTCGGTAAGATATTCGACCGCTGATCAGTATGTGCGGGGTTCAAATCCTGGGCTAGCCCGTCACTGTCATCGCTTTCGAGTGAGGAATGTAAAGTTAACATTAGTTTTTCTTGCATGTTATTTTTATTAACTAGGAATGGTCGCGGGTAAGGACTTCTATATAGATAGCACCACATCTCTTAGTGCTCTGTCAAGTGGCAGGTGCAAGATTCTAATTCCTACTCATACGGTGCTTGTTAAGCTCCGTAGAGAGCAATCCTTTGAAAATTCTTCAACAAATACTGCAGATTGATTACAAAGAAAATCCACCAACTTTTATAACAATACGATGCTATATTTCACGTGTTGTGTCCGGGACGCTGAAGAATAGACCAACCGTAAATTGTACGTTACGTAAAAGGCAACTGAGCACGAATTTAGTAAGGCAAGGGTAATTCACATCAGAAGCCATATAATTCCCAGCCTGTAGGCCACATTAAGCTATGGACAAGACAGCATTATGTGAAAGGATTAACTCGTTGATCGATGGAGTGCTCCTCATAGAGCGTAAAATCATCATATGAGTAGGAATATACGAATTGGAACTGCCCCTTGGCAGAACAATAGACAGAGGTGACGTTATATATCTAGAAAGACAAACCCTTGACCATTTCTAGTAAATACAAATAAATTTAACGTCTGAAATATTAAATCTGCCATGGGCAGACTCTCCTTCATGTTTTCTGCTCCGACAATATGGAACTCTCTGCCACAAGATCTTTTATCTTGTAATTGTTTTGTACTTTCCTAAATATTTGCTTAGATATTTGCGTTCTCGTAATGTTAAATCCACCGTAAAGGTTAAATAAATATTAAAATTTTGATATAAACAGCCTCTTCGTCTGGGGTCATGCGTATCTTGCATGTCAATTAATTTGAAAGCGAATTTAGGGAAATAATGTGTAGATTGGCTCTGACACATGATAAGAAGAGCTCAGTCTGAACGCGATTGATATATTTCGATATTTGAACATTTGCAGATGGTATCGATTGGATAAAAACTATAATTACTTTAAAATGAAAGAAATATTTGATTCAGGGTTTAAATAATAATTGTACTGTAATAAGTTTCCTGGTTATAAATTTTGATTTTGATCTGTAACTATTGTCATTTTTTACTAAAAGTTGACATATGATATCTCTAACACCAAGTGTAAATAATACATGAACATCTACAACAAAACTAAATACTCTTATACATTTTTAACTTTCAAATTAAAATTTCGATGCGAATTTTACATTAATATTGTTATGTCCCATTTTTTTGTGCTTAAAATGTCTGAACCGTTTTTCAAGTTTACATAGTTAGGATAATTTCTTTGGGGTCAACTTTTGCTAAGGACAATTCGCTCTCACTTAATTAAATATAGTAGCGGCTGTCTCCAACAACAACAGCTGTTACAGCAACAGCTCTTACAACAACAGCTCTTACAACAACAGTTCTTACAACAACAGCTCTTATAACAACAGCTCTTACAACAACATCTCTTACAACAACATCTTTTACAACAACAGCTCTTACAACAACAGCTCTTACAACAACAGCTCTTACAACAACAGCTCTTACAACAACAGCTCTTACAACAACAGCTCTTACAACAACAGCTTTTACAACAACAGCTCTTACAACAACAGCTCTTACAACCACAATTCTTACAGCAACAGCTCTTACAACAACAGTTCTTACAACATCAGCTCTTATAGCAACAGCTCTTACAACAACAGCTCTTACAACAACAGCTCTTATAGCAACAGCTCTTACAACAACAGCTCTTACAACAACATCTCTTACAACAACACTTCTTACAACAACAGCTCTTACAACAATAGCTCTTACAACAACAGTTCTTACAACAACAGCTCTTATAGCAACAGCTCTTACAACAACTGCTTCTTACAACAACAGCTCTTACAACAACAGCTCTTACAACAACTGCTCTTACAACAACAGCTCTTACAACAACAGCTCTTACAACAACAGCTCTTACAACAACAGCTCTTACAACCACAGCTCTTACAGCAACAGCTCTTACAACAACAGCACTTACAACAGTTCTTACAACAACAGTTCTTACAACAACAGCTCTTACAACAACAGCTCTTACAACAACAGCTCTTACAACAACAGTTCTTACAACAACAGCTCTTATAGCAACAGCTCTTACAACAACACTTCTTACAACAACAGCTCTTACAACAATAGCTCTTACAACAACACTTCTTACAACAACAGCTCTTATAGCAACAGCTCTTATAGCAACGGTTCTTACAACAACAGCTCTTATAGCAACAGCTCTTACAACAACACTTCTTACAACAACAGTTCTTACAGCAACAGCATTGATGTCACTGCTATTATAGCAACGAAGACTTGTGAACGGAGCATCTCGATTCTGCTGCAGATTTGACTTCGTTATTTGACTGAAGAAGTTAGATTGGCGTAGTTAGGTAGTTTGACGCTGCAACGAATCAGTTAAGCCTTTTCGATATTTATTTAATATTTCTAATAACATATTTATAAATATTGTATTTCTTTACGATATTTCTCTATATGTTTGGCTGGAGCCAGTGGCGATGTCGGTAAGATACTCGACCGCGGATCAGTATATGTGGGGTTCAAATCCTGGACTAACCCGTCACTGACATCGCTTTCGAGTGAGGAAACTGACGTTAACATTAGCTTTACCAGCTTTATATGGTATAATGGGAGTTAGTTGAAGCATTAAACTGCATATCGCAAATAACATAATTCGAAATACATGTACAATACTTAAAACATGTAGGTAAAATGCTTGCAAAATACAAGTAAATTTATAAAGGCGGAACTGTTACCATAACACAGCAGGACTGAGCAGGTAGACCTACTTACAGGTGGGATAGCCATGTAGTTTCTGAATACAAACTTAACTGGATTTTTATATCTAAAATATAACTCGTTGAAGACTCGGCGTAACAATTCTTAATAAAGTGCATATGAAGTTCACCCTATTAATTAGATAAAACTTCAATTTGGTATCTCTCTTAAAACATTGACTACTACAATTTCATAGCCTAGATGTAACTTCAATTTTCCAAATTTCTGTGTCTTTTTCATTGAAAAATTAAATATCACAACACTTGGCAAGGAAAAGACATTGGGTTCGTACTCAGAAGCGCTGTCAAATAAGCTCCTTAAGTGAAAAGACTTTATTACTCGTTATAGGCCTACTAAATATAGGCCTACTTGTATACGGATAAAAGAAAAGATATAGATAGGCCTACTCACCTTTTATATTTGATAAGTGATACTACATAACTGTATGGCTAATTCAATCTATGTTTAAACTACACTATTTTTATTTGCAATACTAAGCCATTGCTGTCACGTATGTATTAGAATTATTTTCGTATGTTCCATAGGCCCTATCGCATGGTTGTATGATATCAATCTGCGTTTGACGGATTGTTTGACGGATTATATATATACATGTATATGTAATAAATATATTTATATATACTTGTATTTATACAGTATATACATGATGTGTGTGTGTATATATATATATATATATGTGTGTGTGTATGTGTGTATATATATATATATATATATATATATATATATATATATATATATATATATATACACACACACATCATGTATATACTGTATAAATACAAGTATATATAAATATATTTATTACATATACATGTATATATATACATGTATATATATATGTATATATAATATATATAATATATACATATATATAAATTTTATATATAGGCCTATATATATATATATACACTATTAACAGTGTTCCTCTGTTAATCATTTCCGTGATTTTTACCTGTTTCTCCTCAGTCGAGACGCCTAACCGTTGCGACACGCCTCTCTGAAGTCATTTAACTATATTTTAAATAAACATCTCGTATCCTGCAGTTTACAGCATATTCAGCAATTGAACAAAAGCTATATTTCTTATACCAAGAATTGACTTTGAAATACAATAATGCTTCAGCGTCACTTCAACGCAATGCTTTGCCTCAGTGTTCTACTGCTGCAAGGAGTCAGGTATACGCGATCAATCTGCCTGCTCAGAGTGCTCGACGACAGTACGTCAAGACTGGTGACGTCACGCGATGACGTCATGAACTTAAGACTTGCTGACGTCACGTCCGATCAGCTGACTAGCGAGTCAGATAGTTCACTCGACCTGGCCTTGTGAGTAGCGATATACAGTAAATTATATACAATACTACAATACAGTGTGGTGTAATACATAGAGCTACTTTAATACACAATACAATTATATACATGTATAATACTGCAATACAAGGCGATGCCGTACATTGTGCGGCGTTACGAGATAATACATTTAAATACAATACTATGATACAATGCGATGTAATACATTGCGCTATTTTAAGATACAATACAATTACGTACGATACGGCAATATAATGCGATATAAAAATACATTACGTTACGATGCAATACAGTCATATACAATAACACAGTGCAATACGGTGTTATACATTGAGCTAAGTTAGAATAAAATACACCTCCATTCAATGATATATTACAACGTGATGCAATACAACGCAATTATATAGAACTATACAATGCAATATGATGCAAAGCATTGCGCTTCGTTACGATGAGTATTGTACAATTGACGCAATATAAGATACGATACCATAATGCCAACTCAATAAAATACAATCGAAGCGGTAAGGGCTAAAGCCAAGTTTAACGTTATTTGTCTGCTAGAATAGCTTCTCAGTGACAGGGAAAGCACTCGAATTGAACCCTGACCTACTGATTCACTGTCGAACAACTTACTAATAAGCCTTGGGCTCAGCCCATCTGAATACCAACATACCACGGCATTAAAGTGCATCCCAATGCACTTAAATGCACTTCCCATGAGTCCTATCTCCTCTTTTCAACGCCCTGAATTTTTGTGAAGTAAATTCAGGTTTTTATCACTACAAGAGTTAAAGCATCAGTACGAAATACAAGCATGCTTGCATCATAAAGCTACAGAAAGCCAGGGTTAACGTCAGTTTCCTCAATCGAAAGCGATGGCCGTGACTGGCTAGCCCAGGACTTGAACCCCGCACATACTGATCCGCGGTTGAGTATCCTACCGACTGGTTGGAGCCAGTGGCGAAACCAAAGGTCGTTATAAGCCAAAGGGCGGTCAGTAATTACTACAACTACTGTCAAATTAAGTAGCCCTCCAAACATCACCCGCTGCTGATGCTAAGGTTGGAGATGGTTGATCAGTCAGTAGCATATCGGTAAAACGTCTGATTGCGGATCCGCATGTGCAGGTATCAAATCCAGTGCTCGTCTCGTCGCTGGTATGCTTATGTCGCTATATGCTTTATGGTCGCTTATGCTCACGAAAAGGAAAACGAAATAAAAATTTGGCTTAGGTTTTGAAATGTCGAAAGTTACCTCTTCACTCTTCTTCTCAGCGCATGTCGCACTTGTTCAACCTTCGCTTAGACATCACCCGACTATCGACTGTTTACCAGAATTCTATTGTTATGGGTTGCTGATCACCGAGTAAGGTCGAGATTCTTTAAATTAGCTGCGAAATTTGGCCGATTGGTAGGTTCTATTCTGCGGACAATATTCAGATTTGTAAATTGATTTTTTCGGCTGAGCACTTCTTGAATTCTGCACACGGAGCCTGTGCTCACGTGGAGACGGTTGCGCGTTGTCTAACCTGAGTTTTGAATCAAGGCCACTTTCATCCGAAGCGAACACTCTATCCTTTACGCTACATCCCTCCACTTAACGTCTCTGATATTTCCTTATGGCGAGGAACCGGACGTTAAATTCTCAACTATTTATTTATTTTATAGGTTTCTTAACCTCTTTATTAATTACTTCTTCACTAATTAATTACCTCTTCAATGACTACTTCTTCACTGATTGATTGCTACGTCATTTAGGTCAACAATTCACGTCTAGGGCCTATATATTGACATTAACGTAACTTACATTAATTTTTTGTAGGATGTTGGTGGGAAAGCGTGCTCCGTACTTCCTGGGTAAGAGGGTGGATAACAACAACAACGAGCCTCATGACCTCAAGAAAACTGGCCGTTACTATAGCAACATAGCTAAGAGAAATAAATACTTCCTCGGCTAGGAGAAACAAATAGAAACTGTTTGCTACAACGGACCAGTTGAAAATTGAGGGAACAACTCATATACGTAACTTTATGTCATCCAGTTCTTTAAAGCAGTGATAATTGAAATTTTGTACTACTAGCAATTTCAATTTGTTTAAAACTTTTTCACGCGTTAGTTCTTCTCCAAACCACCAAGGACACCGTATTGATATTTAGAATTATTCAACACATTATAGCATTCTTACAGGTTTTTCCCGGGTCACTTAAGATTAGAGCAAGGTGACTGTGCAAAAACTGAGGAAGGCAACGAGACACCACCTAGAAACCTTATTTTTGCCAAGCTATTGACTACATAAGGCCTGGATAAGGCATAGTCTTTATGAGTGGATTAACTTGTTAATCTATGGAGTGATCTGTAAGGAGCTTGAAAGCAGACTCTGAGTATGAATGTGTACTTGACCGGAGAAATTGGCAGAATACTAGAGAGAGATAAGTTATTTGTCATATAGCTAAGAAAGATAGATAAAAATGCAAGTTATAGAAGTATTTATATATAATATTAGATATATACATGTATATATAATATGTATTATATATACAGTATATATATATATACATATTATATATATATTATACATACATATATGTAGGCCTCTATAGATGTATATATAATTTTAAATATATATATATATATATATATATATATATATATATATATATATATATACATGTATATATATAAACATATATATATACATATATATATATATATATACATGTATAGATATATACATATATATATATACACACGCTGAGAGATGGCCGTGGTTTCTCTGAACGCCTGCGGTGACTGTTGTATTTAAAAGTATTTATTCAGTAATAGCAGGCCTCAACCTGTAAGTTACTGCTGCTAAGATTTTGACTCACGTTGTTCTTCTATACTTTCTACTACTTCGCGTAGTTCTCAATGCAAATCATAGCAACGTAAATCAGAACTTTGGAGCTTTGTTCTAAAAGCTAAAGCTAAAGCCAAGTTTAGAGCCATGTTCTAAAAGCTAAAGCTAAAGCCAAGTTTAGCGTTAGTAGTCTGCTCGATAGCAAGTCAGTGACGAGGAGAGCAGTGGAGTCGAACCCTGTACATACTGATCCGCTGTCGAACAATATGCCAACAAGCCATTGGCTTAGCCCTAAGGTCATATAAAGTTGCCTTACTCTTAGATTTATAAATTATAACTAGAGCGAAATATAGACATATTAAATTCATCAATAATAAAAGATTTATTTGATATAAAATTTTAATTTCATTGAAATAAATAAGGATTTATCGCCAACAGCGTCATAAAATATTTCAGATACTAAGTACAAATAAATAGTATCTTCGACAACAGTCTCAAATTACTCATTACAAAGAACACTCTAGCAATAAATCAATCAATAAACCGTTAGATATTGTAATTAAAATAAATCAAACCGTGAACTGCCATTATCTGGCTGTAAATTACTCTTGTATCAGTCAGCAAAAATATGACAATCTAAAATATCATGTCTTTCAATTAGGGAATGAAAAAACGTTAATGAAGAAAATTTTGAACAGAAAAACTCCACAAATCTCATATCCTCTATACTAAGTTAAAAATAGATATTTAATAAAAATATTAGGCCTACTAAAATACACCATATGCTTCAAATGACTGTAATGTTAAAGGTACATCAAAATCATCAGAACTGATTACGATTCGCTTTCTAATGCGACGTTAATAAAGAAAACTAATTCCATGTTTATATATGATTATGCACATTCTTTTCGAATATTAACCCAAAGCTTTAAATTTGAAGAAAACACAATTTAAGTCAGTCTATTAAAGTCGTTAAAGCACTTGTTTGTCAAGGGCGAGGATGTGAGTTCAATTCTCATCCAGGCTATTCATAATCTATGATGAAACAGCTAAGTCCTACTAAATCAACATCACTTTTTATATTTTAATCCCGAGCCTAGAAAGAGCTTTGAAGACTAATTGAGTCATGAATGTAACACGTTCTTCTCGTTTATAATAATAACACAAATCTTCTCCATTAAATGATTCTAGGTGGAAGGCAGCTAGAAGATAAGAGAAATTATTCTGAGATATGAACTGGCCAAAATAAACTATAAAAATAGAAATAATATTAACGCTAACGCTTTAATACTACATATCATATAAAGTCATATATACGATCAATTTAACATTGTAGCATCAAATTTTATAGAATTGTAGAAATCGATCAACACAACAGAGCAACAGAGAACAAAACAACATATACACATACTCTCTAAGAAAACAAACTTTGCTCCGTATTACACAACTCAGAAATAAGTAAATACCGTTACTTTACATCGTTAGTATCATGTACCGATGAAAACAATGACGTTAAAACTTGGCCGACATCTTAGTGCAAAGTTACTTTAACAAGTATTCAAGAAATAGCCCTGAGTATAAGTTTGGAACAGAAGACTATATTCAAGCTCAGAGTAATCGTTATTTCCTCCAAGAATAACTTTCGTATTTTCAAATAAACAACGAATACAATTTAAATGCAGGACACTGTTGTAATCCTTCTGCATTAATGATGCACATGTGATTTAATATGGCTGCTTAAATGATGTGTTTATATGATTAACAGGCTCACAAACAGCATCACAAATCAGTCTACAACATAGTCATCACTATTTATACTTCTAATACACTGCCCAACGGCAGTTCCATGGTATATAATTTTTCCAACCAATTCATCATCAGCCTTCCTTATAATCTTTAAGTATGAATTTGTTATCAGATCATCCAACACCCAAAGTCTATCATCCAACACCCCAAGTCTATCATCCAACACCCCAAGTCTACCTCTAACTCTTTTCCCTTGCATTCTTCCTTCTATTATATCTTTTAGCAAACCCCCCTCCCTTATTGTAGATTTTATCCAGCTTTTCTTTATAGTTCCTATCACATTTATTAACTGTCCATCTGCACTGACTCTTTCAAGAATTTCATTTAGAATTTTGCCAGTCCAACTAATATTTTCTATCCACCTCCATAACCACATTTCCATTGCCTCTAGTTTCCTGATGTCTTCTTTCTTAATGTCCACGTTTCACATCCATATAGAAGTGTCGACCACACTAATCTTTTCACAATCTTTATCTTCAAGTTTTTCCCAATTCCTTAAAATTGTTAGTCATCACTATTTTTGTTACTAATTTATTAAACCACTACATGTAATTATGTTCATTTAACTCTAATGGCTGGAACCAGAGGCAATGTCGGTAAGATATCCGACCGCGGACCAGTATGCAAAATCAAATATAATATTATAATTGTTTATTATTTTATTATTATATTTTGTATTCAAATCCGGGACTCGCCCTTCACTGATATCGCATTTGAGAAATAAAACTGACGTTACCATCGCCTTATTTTTATGGCGTAACTATGTTGGATCACTGGCAAATATCAGTCAATAAATCTTTTGTTCAATATAAAATCAACGTTAAACTTAGAAAGAAGTATGTGTAGGAGTTGGAACAGTCCGGTAACGAGTAAGCAACAGGTTTACCTAACAATAAACACTGTACATAGACGACACGTCAAGGATGAGAAGTGTTGTAGCAGCCTGATATCATACCAGCTCTAGAATCTAAAAATATAACAGTACAAGATTAAATAAAATAACAGGTAACTAGTTAATTTGATTATAATCTAATCTATCAGAGTAAATTAGATAATAGTCAATCGATTGATCAAAAAGGAAATTAATTTTAAAATTTAACAAATATAATTACATTATTCGGCAGCACAAGGCAATATCGCATAAGATAAAACTAACAGTAAGATAAAAAGGTAAAAGCATAGTATATAAATTAAAATTGCATTCATATTAGTTTAATACACAGCTTGAAAAAAATTGAAAATCGACCTAAAACAGAGGATTTACAGTTGTTTTCTTATTAAGGGATGATATTAAAGACGTCGCAGCAGTAGCGTAATACGCATAATAAGTATCAACGCAATATGATTTCACAAATGTTCACAGAAATGTCAGAGAGAAAATCAAACTCCAGTTTAACATGCTGCTATATCCCATTTTGTAGAATCGACAGGAAGGGTCTAGATAGACAAGGGGGAAGAATTGAGTATGTTCCCAATAGAGTGAATGTACATAATCAGAGAGAGAGAGAGATATATATATAGAGAAAGAGAGAGATAGATATAGACAGAGAAATAGAGAATGGAGAAAACTGAGAGAGAGAGGAGAGAGAGAGAGAGAGGCATACATAAATATATTTACCTTTATTGTACCTTGACTATTTGCAGCCACCACAACATTGGAATTCTAAAAATAATACAGAAGCAATAATGTTGCATAAAATTACTTGCTGAAACCGAAACCAAATATGTCAAATAAAAAATTACTTTCTGCACATTGTCAATGATCGATCAACACATGACAGGAAAATTAGAAAACAGTACAATTTCACAACACAACGTCACAGAATCTACCAGTTTTAACTCAATAAAATTGAACCAGAATTGGGAACTTACAAAAACTTCCTATTGACGAGAATAATAACATTAGCAACATTATATCACATTCCAGTTTCCGTTAGTCAGAACTGTATTGAGTTCACGAGTAGAATTCATTTACTCAATATAAAACATAGAAACTGGTGCATTCAGCGAAACGTAACTGCATTTACCGGATGTGATACTGATTTTTAGAATAATCTTCATACTGTTAAACTTTATATTATATCTCATATATAGCCGTTATGAGGTTGCTACACTAGTACAGAAAGAAGGTACAACTACCTCCTGTGCTAACAAAATTAATAATTTCATGAGTTGGGTAAACTAAAATACACAAATTAAAATAATTCAATTATTATTTAAATCATTTAATAATAATAATAACGGTATGACGTCCGTTTCCTCATCCAAGGATGATGCCAGGGACATCCCCACAGCACTACAGATCAATTCATCCAGCCCAATCTGTAAAAGAAATGTGCTGAGGAGAAGAAAGGTCCTAAAATGAAAGCCGGTCCGGTGATCTAAAATGGTCAGGGTAGAAAGAGTATGTCTAGCATGAGAAAATTAACTAACATTTCTCCAGCACACTGAGCTGACAAACTCACTACTCTCATCCTCCTTCTTCTCTGTTTGCTGTGAGACAAGAACACAAATAATCAGCCGTCTATCAGTCAATCAATCAATTAAATCAATTAATCAATCATTCAATCAATTTATCAATCAATTGGTCAATCAACTGATCAATCAATCAATTGATCAACAAATAATAATAATAATAACAATAAAGGTTTAACGTCCGTTTCCTCATCCAAGGATGATGTCAGGGACGTATTTAATTGTATGCGTCCCCACAGCACACATCACTACAGATCAATTCACCCAGACCAATCAGCAAAAGAAATGTGCTGAGGAGAAGTAAATCAATCTATCAATCGATTGATCAAATCAGTCGATCAGGAAATGATATTCACAACTTCATTGCTCAGCTCTTTAGCAAGGCATTTCCAGATATCACATTAAAATGTAAGATCATTTAATTTAAATGAGATATTTTGGCTCTAGATAGATCTAAATTACTATTTATGAATATAATTCATAAATAGTAATTTACTACTTTTAACAAAATATGGTAACAAAAATCATATAACCATAACTTGAAATTTTGATTAGACAATGCAATAAAATCGAAGAAGACAATTACAACTAAATTGAACTTATTAACTTGAACATTTAATACATACAATGAATCCATTTAATTATTAATCGCTCTTAACACAATCATAAAAAGCACTCAAGACTTAAGCATACAGTGGCCAAGCTTGCCATTATTCTCAACCAATGGCTTGACAATTGTTCAGAAATTTGAATGAACTATTGATCAAATACACAGAGATCATGGCGCTAATCACTTTGCTATTCACCACAGTATACTAGTTAGTCACCTCTTAACTTTATTTTGTCTCTAGTGTTCTGATATCATCTCTTAACTTTATCTTCCCTCTAGTGTTCTAGTATCATCTCTTAACTTTATCTTCCCTCTAGTGTTCTAGTATCATCTCTTAACTTTATCTTCCCTCTAGTGTTCTAGTATCATCTCTTAACTTTAGCTTACCACTAGTGTTCTAGTATCATCTCTTAACTTTATCTTACCACGAGTGTTCTGGTATTAGTGTGAATAGAGTGGAAATGAATTCAACTTACTAGAACAGTTCTAACAGCATCAAACTTGAACGTGAGGAGATGCTTAGAGATACCCTTGTAGTAAACGTACATAGAGTTATTCTCACTCCCTACAACACAGTCAATCAAATCAATCAATCAATGCTTCACTCAATCAGTCAGTCAATCAATTCGTATAATAATAAATTAAACAATTGTAAACTTTAACAAATATAGCTATTGAAAATGTCAGTTAGTCCAAAAAACAAGATATATTGCAAAAACTACGAGTCCTGAGTGGTCTTGTGTCCTCCAGTCAAAATTCAAAACAATAGTAAAATAATAAAGTTATATATTGATAATAATTATAAAATCATATAATATTAAATAACATGAATGAAGTGCCGCCACTCAACACAGTACAGAGGGCCTGTGTTGTCACTTGAAAGAACCTCAAGCCTGATTTCCTCCTTGAAACATCCAATCACAAAATTTTACTATTACTACGATCAGGAGACATCTGTCCTTCAACAACAACTAATAGCTAATTCATACGACCAACCAATGAGCATAATCATCACTAAAATAACAAAACAAGCAACAATCTGTTAACCAATCATAGAACTTAGGCATCAACTGACACAACCTACACAGCTGTTGTAAAAGCGATTTCTCATGAATTCATCCAGCAGTACTTTATTGAAACAAATTCTCTCAAGTCTTGACTGGTGGTCGAGCCGGTAACATACTTGACTGATACGCAAGAGTTCCTGAGTGCGAAAACCCACAAGAAAACCTCTGACATAACACTTGACACACGCGAACAGAACCCATCTTTATAACTTCAGCTTTTCCAATTGAAAGTGGGCGGAGGCTGTTGATATAGGAAAATCAAGGAATTATGCAAGGAATGTTTCAGGAATGTGGATTTGTTAAATAAAATTCTTCTAATCTATCAGCTCGTTATGTTATTATAGTGAACAGAATCGGTTCACTAAACTTCTGCTAATCTATCAACTCTCTACACAATTAATCAGTGAACAAAATCTATCAGAACGATTAAGACAGTGAACTGACCGCAAGCTATATAGTCGCCATCTGTCGCCAGACCAACGAAGTTCTTCTCATTGACGTGACCCTTGTACGACAACAAGCACTGAGATTCCTTGAGGCTCCAGAGACGCAGCTGACTGTCAGTCGATCTAATGTAGTACAATATAATACAATGGAATACAATTTAATGCTAAACAATTAACTGCAGTACAACAAAATACAATAAAATACAAAAGAAAAGCCGAAAATTTACCCAATAGTGAATTTAAAACAATATAACAAAACAGTTGGGTAAACAGTAAATGGGTAAACAGAATTGTTTTCTCAGGGAATGGCGCCCTTGCCCAGTAAATGTTAGTCGAAGCTGAGGAAGGCATAGGGGGCCCACCTCGTTATATCAGAATCCACCAAGAATAATGGTATATCAAAAAATGGCATATCATGCGGGTCTAATACAATGCAATACAAGAAACTCTTGTACGAAGGCATACTCATAACTGACTGTCTAACAGTGTCTTTAACCCGTTACGATAAAATACAATAAATTCATAGTTAGGCTAGACTTCCTAAGATAAAGAATTATATTGAAGATTATATTGAATTACATTTTATATAAAAACATGAATTTAACAAAGGATTAATCCAAAATTTATGAATTAATTTCTGATAAATTCATGTTAAGACCTTCATACCGCTTTGATATTTTAACAAATTATAAGATAAATCCCAGAAAATTATAATCTCTCAGAGCTAGAATATTAGATAGCAGTATTTAACTGGGCATATTTATGCTATCTAATACTGTTTCATTATGGCGCCGTACATGTATGTTTGCTGATCTAACTCGACAGAATTTAATTCATAAATAAATAGTAAACACAGACATTTACATTGAATACAAAGTACATTCAGGACTTACGCGGACACTATTTCTCGAGGGTTGAGAAACTTGGCGTAGGAGACAGCCTTTCTGTGACCTCTGAATACATGAATGGGTTCCTTAGTACTTCTGAGGTCATAGTAGTGTATACAGTGATCTGTGAACATAAGTAGAATAATGTATAAAAATATTCTCAAATATTTCCTCAGGGCTTCCAGGAGCATAGATTTGCATAATAATTGAAGAATACATAACTTTATTAGAGCTAGCGGGAGCCTAGAGTGAAAAACTTGAGTTAACTATTGACTGATTGACTGGCTGATACATTGTCGAGACAATGTAGATTATATTGGCAGCTACATGATTTAGTATGACCACATAAGCAACGTCATTAATCACCTAAACTTACAACTGCCACTAATACTACTACTCCTATTACTACTACTCTCTCTCTTTCTCTCCTCTCTCTCTCTCGCTCTCTCTCTCTCAGTCTCTCTCTCTCTCTCACTCTAGTATTTAGCCAAATGGAAGGTGAAAGGAAAATGTCAATACAAGTAATCTATTGTTTAACTCCTAAAAGAAAGCTCCATTGAACTACAAGACGAATCCAAATACAATTCTTTATTAAAATATAATGCGACTTCTAGCTAGATATGAGATTCTAGAGAAATTATAGGTGAGATTCTATATGATTATAAAAGAGATTCTAGCTAGGTACGAGATAATGAGACTACTGAGGTGATTTTCCATTGACTTTCACAGTTTCTGCATAGGCCAACTTAAATATAAATTCAGTTCAGCTGTAGTACTCTAATTGTATTGTTTCAGACATTTAGAATAGTCTAAATTTTCGCATATTAATGACTGCATATGCAGCTGCCATTAAACGGAGTCTAACAGCTAAATAGTTAGTATCTGATAGATATCATGTCATAACAGCTGAATAGCTAGTATCTATTTAAAAAAGCTGGTAAAGCTGATATTAACGACAGCTTCTCACTCGAAAGCGATGTCAGTGACAGGCGAGCCAGGATCTGAACCCCTCACATACTGATCTGCAGTCGAATATCTTAAGGCAAGATATTCGACTGCAGATCAGTATGTGTGGGATTCAAATCCTGGATGAAAGTAGTGATAGTAGATATTAAAGTCTTATGAGAGGAATAGCTAGTATCTGATAAAATCAAAGTCTTATCTGAGGAATACCTAGTATCTGATAGAATCAAAGTCTTATCTGATAGAATCAAAGTCTTATCTGAGGAATAGCTAGTATCTGATAGAATCAAAGTCTTATCTGAGGAATAGCTAGTATCTGATAGAATCAAAGTCTTATCTGAGGAATAGCTAGTATGTGATAGAATCAAAGTCTTATCTGAGGAATAGCCAGTAATGTGATAGAATCAAAGTCTTATCTGAGGAATAGCTAGTATCTGATAGAATCAAAGTCTTATGAGAGGAATAGCTAGAATGTGATAGAATCAAAGTCTTATCTGAGGAATAGCTAGTATCTGATAGAATCAAAGTCTTATGAGAGGAATAGCTAGAATGTGATAGAATCAAAGTCTTATCTGAGGAATAGCTAGTATCTGATAGAATCAAAGTCTTATCTGAGGAATAGCTAGTATCTGATAGAATCAAAGTCTTATCTGAGGAATAGCTAGTATCTGATAGAATCGAAGTCTTATCTGAGGAATAGCTAGTATCCGATAGAATCAAAGTCTTACCCGCTGAACCGAAAGCGAGATGATAGCGACTCTCAGGGTTGAACTTAACACAGCAGACGTTGGCCTTGACCTCCAAAGAGGTCACAGAGTGCTCCATGTTAGTACACCACAGCTTTACTGTAATATAATACAATACTTACAATACAATACAATACTTACCATACAATACAATACTTACCCTACAATACAATACTTACCATACAATACAATATTTACCATACAATACAATATTTACCATACAATACAATATTTACCATACAATACAACACAACATACTAGCTATCTCTCTCTAGTATTCTGTACAGTGGCAGGTCCAAGGTAAGTATTCATTCTAGAGGTCTGCTTTCACGCTCCACAAAGAGCACCCCATAGATCATCAAATTAATACCTACACAGAATGCGAAGCCTTATCCATGCCTTGTGTAGCCTATAGCTTGAAAAAAAATGGACTTAGGTGGTTACATGGTAACTCGTGTAAACAATTATATTCACATTGGCAGTAAGCCTGTAAACAATATATATAATTTAATACTTTCATCGTAACAATTGCTACACTCTTTAAAAAGATATAGCTCACATATTTGAGGCATCAGATGTCAGTAGCGAAAAAGACACACTGGTTTTTAACCCTAGATATATCTTTGGATATATAAAAAAGCCCGGATCTGTACTATCAGAGAAAAGATTAATTTTAAAGTTCTGCTGAAAGATTTGATTTCATTATGTCAAATTCAACAATTCTTAGACTATAATAAAATTTGCTTCACAACTGAAATTAAATCTTGAAAATAGATCTGATAATAAATCTTGTTTCATCGGTAATAAGAAAACTTGTTTCTCATGTGTCAGTACCTTTAGAATCATCAGACCCAGATGCGAGCAGCTTAGGATCCATCCTATTGAAGTCAACACTCCAGCATCTCTTCTCGTGCTCCTACAAACAAACCACCACAACCATTATAACCACGATGAATCTACACTGATAGATCGATTGAATGAATGAGTGACTCCTGAGTGTCCTGATCTAGAGATGATGGTTCGATAAGTGGCACTAATGGTTACATTTCTAACTGCGGATTAATGGGGTGGTAATAAATTCTCAGGATCGCATATCAACTTTCAAGAGACGATATAGAAGTTAAAAAGCTAATGTTAACGTCAGTTTCCTCACTCGAGAACGACGTCAGTGACGGGCGAGCCCAGGATTTGAACCCCGCACATACTTATCGGCGGTCATAGAAGAGAACATTGAAGAGGGGAGGCGTTATATACCACGAACCTGCCAGTGGGCAGTGCACTAGAAGAGAGAGAGAGATGGCAAATAAGTAGTGAAATAATTTAATTAGCAGTACTTAGAAAGTTTTATTATAACATTTAACATCCATGTCAGAGATAGTCAATGAATGTCTTTACACTGTAATAAGTCTTACCTGATAGATGCGGCCCTTCATAAATAATAATAATAATTATTATTATTATAGTAATAGTAACAATAATAATACTAAGACAATAGCATAATAATAAAATAAGATGAAGAGTGTGAAACCTACTTTTGAATTGAATTGAATCATATTTATTTCACTTTAGGTTACATCACACGCAAGCAAAACATGAGATAAAGTGAAAAAGGACACAAAGGCCATGAAAGCACTGACATGTGCCCTAAACGAGTATATCCAAAATAAACCATACAAAGTAGTTAAAATCTTACAGCAATTCAAGTCATCGACAAATCCAGCATATTTCTACATGCTTTACAGTACCCATACACATTAGTATAAAATCATACAATAAAAATCTATTTACGAAAATAATTTAAAAACACTAAAATATACAGACGCTTAAATTTCTACACAGGCCAATATTATTTTCATAGTACATGTATAACTAATCAGTAAAGAAATTAGAATGAGCATGCATTACAGTGCATAACGATAAATCTAGAAATATGTAATTTAGTTTAGTAATTTTATGTACTGGATTTAAAAATTAAGAACTTATTAAAATCAATATCTAGGAGTCGGCTTTTAAAAGATTTAATGTTATTTGCTAAAACAACACTCTCCAGTAAGGAATTCCATGGATCGCATACCCAGGAAGAAAAGAAATATTTGCGTGTATTAATTTTAGGATTGTTAATTACTAATTTGAAAGGATCTCCCCTAGATTTCCTGGTAGAAAGCTCTAGACCAAAATGTTACTACTTTATTCTTAATATAAGAGAACTGTGCCTATTATACGTTGAATTTAGTTATATCTGGTAATAAAGTGGTGGAGTAATTTAATTAGAAGAATTTATAAGTCTTTCTCTAACATTTAAGGTCCACAATATGAGTTAGTCAATGAACGTCTGCAGCAAGGCTCTCACCTGATAGATGCGGCTCTTTGTACCAGCACAGGCGTCCCACAGCGTGACCGTGCCCTCGTAGTCTGAACTAGCCAACAGGTTCTTGTGGTACGAACTCCAGATCACTGAACTGTTCATTGAAATCATCATCATCATCATCTTCCCTCGAATCCCAGTTCAAACAGGGTCGGGATACGAATAGACTGTCTCAAATTCTCTCTGTCCCACATCACATTATCAGTCAATCCCCTATTTGAGATTTTTCAAATTGGTTTAAATTTTTGTAGCAATTTCTGGAGCCTAGGCCCTCACCAACCGAATGCCCTTTCTGGCGTTGGTATGGATCTTAGTGCTTTAGTCGCCTTCTACGACACGTGCAGTCATCGGTCGGTTAATTCTTCAATCAACCCGGACACAACATGGGGAAAAGAAAAAACATGTTCATTGAAAAAAATGACATAAATAAGTAACATAAATAAATGACATGTTGAACTAAACTGTTCACATAAATGCAATATATATTGTTAATGAAATAAATGATACATAACATACCGAATTGATCTTATCATACAATCATACAATTTTTCAAATCATATACCAATCAAATGGTACTACTGTCACATGCTTCTTATAATATTATCACAATCATACATTAGGGATAAATAACAACAGTTTTATTAATAATACCCTAGAAATGCCAGTGAATAATTAAAAAGGATAAATCAATGTTCAGGTCAAATAGAATTAAGAAGAGAAATTTCATGATTTTAATTTTTTCAAGATTTGACTTAGTTAACTGTGGCACCTGGTAACTAGTGACAGACAGCTACAGACCTTATCTTAGAATTGCAGACCATCTCTAGGACAGGGTAGTGCATATCCACCTGATCTCGTATCACAGCCGTGTACTCAAACACCTGACATAGTACAACAGAATACATTATGATGTACTCAAACACCTGACATAGTACAACAGAATACATTATGATGTACTCAAACACCTGACATAGTACAACAGAATACATTATGATGTACTCAAAACACCTGACATAGTACAACAGAATACATTATGATGTACTCAAACACCTGACATAGTACAACAGAATACATTATGATGTACTCAAACACCTGACATAGTACAACAGAATACATTATGATATACTCAAACACATGACATAACATCACACGTCACATTATCATCACAACACATCATAACAGACGCTACATTCAGCTCCTACTTGAATGCTGGCCTAGGACTAGAGAACAACTCAGATTAAAGGCAGAGTTCCAGTGGTATTTGTCAATATTGACAAGATTTATATTAGAATTTACCGGAGGTTAGGATAAAATATACTCAGGAAATAAATGTATTAAGGAAGTTATTCAGAATGCTTAGAGAGATCCCTAAATCACCAGTAGATTTAGTATTTAAGTATGACATTAAAACATTTCTTAAAGGAAAATATATTGACAGGAGCAATAGGAGAATATATTGACATTGCCATGGCTGGAGCCAATGGCAATATCATCAATATTTTACTGACATGGCATTGGCTGTAGACAGTGGCGATGTCGGTAATATATTCTACAGCGGATCAGTACGTGCAGGGTTCAAATCCTGGGCTTGTCCGTCATTGATATCGCTTTTGAGTGAGGAAATTGACGTTAACATTTGCTTTTTTATAGTCTAACATCCTCTTTTATATAAACATCAATTTAAAAAGATAACATTTATACATTTTAATTATTTATTATTATTTCTTATTTATTTATTTATTTGCATAATTTAGTTACCTTGATTTTTTTTGTTACACCGGCAATAGCAAAATAATCACAATCTCGGTCAAATTCAATACTGAAACATATAACAAAATTATCTTAAAAATAGATTCAACGAGATATAATCAGCTGGACTATAAATATAAAAAATAGCAAAACAATTCAGATTTGCCCACATTATACCCCTGCAAATTCAATGATGATGTCCTTTTGCAAAACTATAACGACATCCATTTTTCAAATCTCTAGGGTGATATTTTATTACTCAAAACTCTTGCAAAAAATTGTAATGTGACAAAAAGAATACCACAAGTGATCACTATTCAAACTCAAGTATGATGAATCATTTAAAATTCTAACGGGGTGAATTATCCAAACTTTAGTGCAGTGAACTAATCAAAACTCAGAGTAACTTAGTAGTCACATTCTAGTAAAATCTATCAAATCAAAACTTTAGGATCATGTATTTCTCAAAATTTCAGTGCGATGAACTATTCAAAACTTCAGTGTGCTTTATTCTTAACCACATTGTGATGTTACATTAATTTCTATTCCTATGAGGTGTATTATTTAGAACCCATTTGTATTAACAATATCGCAGTTAAGATTCTCACTGAAAATTCAAGTATGACGCATTATTAAAAGCTCTATTGCATTATTAAAAACTCTATTGCGATGCAATAGAGTTATTGCATCGCAATAGAAAGCTTAAAAAAACAAAGGTTACACAAAACTTTAATTTGACACATCATTCTATTTTAACTTTGAAGTAAGGGAAAGTCCATTTATATGATTATAAATAGAAATACAACTATGATAACGCACCTGGATACAATGCTGGATGAATTATAGATGTCAGAAGCATAGTTCAGAGAGGCCAGTGTCCTGAATGAACTGAATCGGGTGAACTTTGAAAGACTGTTACCAAACTCTTCCAGATTTTTCCTTGCATCGTCGGTACCTAGTAATGCAATTATAGTCGCAAACACTAACCAAACTGTCAAATCATTATGCTACAGTGTCAAGAATTCAACGTTCCATGACTTTCCAGAGGTATCGTATAAAGAATATTATTATACATATAAAGTGTTCAATTGTAGATTCAGTTTAAATATAGAAGTTTATCATAATACGATTTTCTAATCCTATTAGACTATTCTCTCGTCTTTGAGATTTATGAGAGTCCTTTGCAAATCTCGATGGTACTACTAGCAGAGAGTAATTCAGCAACCGAATTCAACGTGTCCTTTGGTTTGAAGGAATAACGCTTAAGAGCGTTTGCCATCCTCTCAACGTTTTTAGTCATCTCTTGTAGTGCTTAGTCATATCTTGTTGTGCTTAGTCGTATTTTGTTGTGCTTAGTCATCTCTTGTTGTGCTTAGTCATCTCTTGTAGTGCTTAGTCATATCTTGCTGTGCTTAGTCATATCTTGCTGTGCTTAGTCATATCTTGCTGTGCTTAGTCATCTCTTGTAGTGCTTCGTCATCTCTTGCAGTGCTTAGTCATCTCTTGTAGTGCTTAGTCATATCTTGTTGTGCTTAGTCCTCTCTTGCAGTGCTTAGTCATCTCTTGCAGTGCTTAGTCCTCTCTTGCAGTGCTTAGTCATCTCTTGCAGTACTTAGTCCTCCTCTCTTAGGTTATACACAGTATATACTTGGTCGAGATATATCTCTCGCATGAACATTATATTAAAAAAACACTACTCGATTATAAGTAAAACAAAGAATCATCATACGAAATCCGGACTCATCGAAGCAGCGGGTGTTGAAGTAGATCTCCTCTAGATTGTCAAAGTTGTCCTCCACTCGTTTCCTTCGAGAGGCCATCGTAGTCTGCAGCCACTGCTTACCATCCTTAATGCAAACATGGAAGCATTGCAACAATACTTCTTATTTACTAAGTGCGCTATAATCTGCAAGTCTCAGGAATAAAGCTTTGAACACTATCAGCAAGTTTACTCATAAATTTTCAATGAGCACATCATCAAACAAAAGCCCAAAGGTGCAGCGCTGGCTTCATAATATGAAAACAAGAAATGCAAAGCAGAAAATTGTGTGCTAGTCTATGACTAGTCCTAGGCTGGAGCCAGTGGCGATGTCGGTAAAATATTCAACCGTGGATCAGTATGTGTGGGATTCAAATCCTGGGCTCGCCCGTCACTGACAACGCTTTTGAGCGAAGAAACTGACGTAATCATTAGCTTTGCCTTTTACTGTTTAAAGTAGATATATAAAAGAATTTGCAATCATATTATATAGAAATTCTTTATAAATTAATTATACGTGAATATGTAGAATTTCTTTCATAGTTAATTGAAGGCTTAAGCCCATCATGGCATCACGACTGGTAAAAAAAGCTGGTAATGCTAATGTTAACGTCAGTTTCCTTACTAGAAAGCGATGTCAGTAACACTGATAGTGGCTTTGTAAATAAAATTAAGGTGCCAGTAGAATCTCTTGTGTAGTTAAATAGAAACTTAACTGTTTACGTTTTATTATATAATATAACATATTATTGGTTAATATATTTATGATACTACATTATGTATTTTTTTAATATTATATATTTATTTTTTAAGTATTCACGTTGGTTTCCTGACTGAAAGAATAGCAGTGACAAGAGAACAACATGATTCCACTGATCTACAGCCAGAAGTCTATCAGGCCAATGTCTCAGCCAGTTGACGACAGTAGCATAATTTTTTTTAGGAACAGTCCACACACATCTCAAGTATTTAATGAGAGAGAGAGAGAGAGAGGGAAAGTGAGAGAGAGGGAGAGAGAGAGAGAGAGAGAGAGAGAGGTAGCTCTAACCGTTCTGCTGGTGTTGAAACCTTCAGGATTAAAGAGGAGTTGAGTAGAAGTGGAAGGAATTGAATCCAGACCATTTGTCTTGCAATCAACTGATGAACTCCACTGCAGAATACACAAAATAGATACAGGCAATAAAGACAATGTGTACAGATTAAAGTATGCTAGAGGTATTTTCGAAAATATCAATTTAGATATAAAAAACATACCAGTCTAATAACGTGTATGTTTAAACACTAAAATCTAATAATCAACATTTAGCCTGAAGCAAATGCCTATGAAGATTCAAAGTAGCCAATATATTAGGAAAAGTGACTGTATACTTGCCACTAAATTTATAAACCATAATCTTGATAAAATCTAATTTGAACCAGTGACCAGCACGGCATGACAATAACATATAGGATTACGCCTGCAGCTCAAGGGCACAATACCATTCCAGAGTCATATGCAGTCACACAAATAAATGAGCAACGTAACACAAGATTTTCACAAAAAAATCAAAGTGAAAATATTAACTTACTTCAGCAAAAAGAAACCATTGCAGGTATAAAATTTGATTAGAGTCAATAACAATTGTATAAATAATAACAACATATTTTAAGTAATGTATTTAACAAAATTCATATCTGCCAACAGATCGCAACTTTTACACACCAAAAACAGCAAACAACAACAAATTATAAATATTTATTAATTATCTACCATCAAACTAAATCTTCAGCTGCTACTTACGTGATTTGAAGAGTGTCCTTGCAATTTCTCCTACAATTACAAATTTCATAACACTTACCAACAAGTCATAATTCTTAAAGTATAAAATAAAACTTTTAACTTAAAATAATAAAATTTCTTGAAAGAAATTAAGATACTTTAAAATTAATTTTCCCCATTCGTTTTATCCATTCCATTCCCAGAACTGAACCAGTATCACAGCAACCCACTTAACTTGCTAATCAAGAAATAAAATGTTAACCACACATCGTAGAGCTGCACTAAATCATGATGACATCCATTATTTTTAACATATCACAAGGCCAGAATTATAAAAGGCAGTGAGCGTATGCGTCATTTTCAAAAACCAGATGCTGAATTTGCTAATACAATTAATTAAAAGCAGAGTTCTACAGTGAGCTATAGCTGCAGCTAAACTCCACCAATGATACGAGAGCCCAGAGCTTTATGTGCACAGCTACTGTATGGGTGAGTTAATAAATCAATGCTCTTTACTTTTAGCGTACCGTCAGCTAATTCTCAAAACTGTTTAAAAACATGAGGAATAAAGTGGAAAGAGGCATATCCAAAACAGTACAAAACACCTAAGTAAATAATTATCTGACGAAACCTGAAATGCCTTCATCTGAACAATTCTACAAGAGAAATAAAATCCTACTCAAATATCTTCCTATAAACATATTCCATCATCATATAAATCTGAAATATCTGAATTATATCTATAATATATCTGAACTATTTACCTCCACAAAGGATAAATCTTCCTCTAATATCTTCAGATGTCTCTGCAGGCTCTCTATCCTCTGAACACAAATTAAAAGTAAAAATAACATTTTATAATAAAATTAAATTGCAAATGATGCATAGAAAGCTACCAAATAGAAAAATTAACTTCTTCAACAGAAATGTGCAACTTTTGTACAATATTAATTATGCTGAGTTTGGGTAGCCGAAGAATTGATCACTCGCAAACTGTACGTGTAGTAAAAGGTGACTGTGCTGAGTGTGAGTAGCTGAAGCATTGAACGCTCGCAAACTGTACATGTCGTAAAAGGCGACAAAGCACTATGATTCAAACCAAGGTCAGAAAGAGCCCTCGGTTGGTGAGCATCTAGGCTCCAGAAATTGATACAACATTTTCTAAAAAACAACCTTAGTTAAACTGGGATTTAAAGGAAGTTAACAACAATGTAGATAAACATTATCAAAAGCTCATGTACATTATTACAGTTTAAAAGAGAGATCTAAACAGACATTATCTGTTATTATTGTTAGACACTGTAGCAGTGTCTATGAACCTAGAGTACCATAAGAAACATAGTGGAAACAAAGTTTATATTCCACACATTCCAACTCAAAATATCTGAATTTAGATTTGAATTTGATAAGCTACAAAATCAAAGAGAAATGATTTTGATTGAAATGTAATAGTCAATGACTCCATGCAAGACATAAATAGACAGAATGAATTCCCTAACACACTCGTCACTGATACAACCGCAGATCAACAACAACATTAAAAGCTTAGCCTTCAATAATAGCGTCATAAGAATTTCCTTTGGCGCCTGTTTGTGTAGAGTCTGCAAGAGACGTCCCTGACATACCTTATGACGTACCTTATGGCAAGGAACCGGACGTTAAATTCTTATTGATTGATTGATCAATTAAAAGCAAAAAATGAAACCTTGACTCTGTGTTCTTTGGCACGATTCAGAAAGTGCTTTAAGAGTTCCTGATCTGCGACTCGATGCTCCTGAGTAAAAAATAAATAAAAAATATAAAACAAATGTCCATAATTTTTAAAAAGATAATTAAATAGATAGGTAGAAGTCATGGCAATAAGAACAACTTTCAGGACTCATTTAACATTAAAGAATTCGTCATAAGGGAGAATAATAGCTGAAACACACCAAAGCAGCACAAAAATGCTAAAATTGCCATTAATCCTATAGTGCGGCTAATGAACATTAATTAACGACTTAATTAATTAATGATGAATAAGGAAACTAAATAACAACTACGCTCTTCATTATTGTAATATAATATCATGAAATGTTGGTGCTTAGCTATTAACTACAACAGACATCTACTAACTATTGATCGCTGCTAAAGTACTAATCCACAAACGGATAGAAAAAATTAAATAGAAATATGAAGAAGTTGAACGCACAGAATTTGCCACTAGTTAGTAACTGGCTGGAGACAGTGGCGATGTCGTAAATGAGAGACAGAGATGGATATGTTGACTGTTTTATCTTTTTTTAAACCAAACATTTTAAAAAGTTATAAGAAGCTATTGCTATGTTTAACACAAACCGATTCAAGTGTTTCCTTTTTCTTAGCCAAAACGCTCATGAAGTAGTTGATATGAGATAGATCTAGATTGCTCTGCTCAAGAAAAGGGGGCAACTCTGTATTCTCAATATCCACCTACACAAATATTCAGAAACAATGAATCTGTGCGAGAAGCCAAAGACTGAACCACACATGATCATACATGATCATGTGACTGAACCACACATGATCATCATCAGCTTCCCTTGCTATACCATCACGACAGTTAATTGTAGGTCCAACTACAACTTAAATTTATTGTACTTGGGATTTGATTATGAACACAAAGAATAGATATAGAAAATAGAAGAAGCTTCAACACTGATCTTAAAATTTTAAATTAATTATTTTAAAATTTATTATATTTAACAAATTAAAAAAAAATTTTAATGTTTGAAGTAAGACAAATATAACACCATAAACAAGATGCAATCATGTCATGGTCCTTAACAAGGATCAAAGCAGCTGTGATACCATCAACCAATCCATAATCATCATCTAATTTATTCATTTGTATAAATTTTTGTAGCAATTTCTGGAGCCTAGGCGATCACCATCCGAATGCCCTTTCTGACGTTGGTTTGAATCTGGCTTTTATGTCGTCTTCTATGACATGTGCAATGCATAGTTACATGGTTGGTCTATTCTTGAAGCAACCCGGACACAACACAGGGAATCAACCAATCCTAAATACCTAAATTTATAAAGAGCTGCTCAATGCAGCAATCTTATGGTAGTGATATGCAAACTGTAATAAATCAAGTACGTTTTGCAGTATAGCAAGATTTTCAAAAATATACTCCGTGTTTTTATAACTGCTACCTCTTATTGTTGTTACAACAACGGTGTAACAAGCTAACCGATGATCTTAAAATTCCTTGATCAGCAACCAATTCTTCCAAACATAGAAAAATTCAATTTGAATTTGTTTAATAACAGGAAAGTTATACATTTTAAGTGGGCTCAAATAAGAAATATCCAGTAAACGAATATGGGTATGTAACATTAAGTAGCAGGATGTCACAACTATACTTTAGCAGAATAATGCTGGCAATTTTTAACACAAATTATAAAGCACACCCAACATACGTGTCCACATCATATGCTACGTAACAAAGCTCTTTTCCGCATCAACAATAAAATGAACATTTGATGCAGTCTCCCCTTAATGTGAGGTACATGCATGTTGACCTCCTTTTCCTTAATTCCCTATATCATTGGACTGATTTTCTGGATTTTGGAAATTCGCATCATTTTTTTATACCTTATCTTTGTCCACTGGCATAGATTTGTCCCAATAGTTCTTGATGTTGTCATGGACGACAGTAGCACTTTAATTGCTATTACAGTTAGAGTTGTTAAATGGACGCTGCCTGTAGCACACCTGTTTTGTTTACTGGCAATTTCTTATTTGACAAGCACATATTCTCAAATCTATAACTTTCCTGCTATTAAGGACATTCAAACAAAATTTCTCTATGTTTGGAAGAATTGGCTGCCGATCAAGTTCTGCAAATTTCAAAAACATCAGTCAACTCTTTACGTCTTTCTTGTAATAACAATAAGGGATATTTTTAATAACACAGCGCTGTGTACATGAAATTGATATATCTACTAAATTCTTAATTTTTAAACTCAGTTTTCACTAACTTAGTAAATCTATTTACATGTTTAGTGAGTTACGCTAAGGATCTGTTCTGAACTGATCGATCCAAATTCTAAATTTAATAAAATATTAAATTCTAATACAATTTTGTCATCAGGTACTGATACATGAGATACTATCAAAAAAATTCAGTTTCTACATTATAAACTGTACTTAGAAAAAAGCTACGCCTTAATTCAGTACAAGAAAAGCTAACTCGGTAATAAATAATTTAAAAAATCTGAATTGAAACACAAAACTGAATATCTGAATAAAACTTTAAAATTACGGACCACACATTCTGTTTTTAGTCTCTTTCTGTCGAGCAACTTCTGATTGTGTTTTACTATCAATTCACTCACTGCAATCAATCAGACATCATTCGTTTATCAGTCAACAAGTATGTTCTGTGTTTTCAATCAGTTCGCTTAATGTTATCTGTTTTATTTTCTAATCGACATTCTAAACAGTATTCAATCAATCAATGATCTCTTGATCAATGGCACAGCAATGAATACCCATAAGTTTTGCAATCAATCCGTATCAAAGACCAAAAATTCATAACTTAAAATGTAAGACATTCATTACTAAGAACTGAGTTTTGAGGTTTCTTAAACTTACAGCATTCAATCAAATCAATTAAAAATTATAATAGATGATTTGTTAATCAATAAGCACTTCTGATTGATTCACTTGTAGAACTCTCAGTAAATCAATCCCAGAAATCAATCAGAAGTTAGATCCTCATTGAAAGATTGAAGGTCTTCCATCAACTCACTCAAATTAATCACTTAATCAATCAATCAATCAATCAACCATTCGCTAATGAAACTAAATCACACATAAATTGGCTACATTGCATTGCTCAATGCTGAAATAGCATAGAACCCAGAAATTTAACAATTTAAAATATTTAAACCAGACATTTAGAGAAAATACTCAAGCAAAGTTATATAAGGACTGGATTGCAATCGGTGTGAATTTAACAGACATTTGCTTATTAACATTTCAGTGGACTTTAGCTCTACGACTTTACATCTATATTATTAAAGGTTACACTCGTCAATACATTTCTGATATAAACTTCACAAGGGCAGCATCCATCCAGAGGCATCAACCACACAAGGGCTTAATCCAGGAGCCAGTGGCGATATCGGTAAGATATCTGATCGCAGATCAGTATGTGCGAGTTCAAAACTTGAAATCCTGGGCTTGCCAGTAAGTAATATTGCTTTTGAGAGATGAAACTGATGTTGATATTGGCTTTACAGCTTTTACAACACAAGGGCATTATCAATACAAAGGGAATCATCAACACAAGGAATCATCAACACAAAGACATCATAAACACATGGAATCATCAACACAAAGACATCATCAACACATGGACATCATCAACATAAGGACTTCATTAACACAGGGGTATCATCAGTGAGGCAAGCCTTGCAATTCTGACAAAGAAAAAAGAATATTACTAACTAAATGAGCTGATACGCTACTGATCTCATAAACACTAGAAACACTCAAAGTATCACTCAAACAGCTGCAACAGATCTATCAGAAATGAATTTTAACATAATTACGTCCAGAAGTTAAAGGACAATAGCTGATGACTGATTGAGATTTACTTACGTGTGAAGTTAGGAAAAATATCGTCTTTCCTCTCGATGATGAAGTTACACTTAGGGCAATGATTGTTGTGAATAAGGCTCTCCACGATGCACTTGTGACTACAAAATGACAAAACAACGGCAGTGTCTTCATCATCCAAGACAACAGAGCCATTAATATCAGATGATAAAATAGTGACGTAATATTAATCTCAAATCAATTTGAAATAGATGTAAAGCAATACTTACCAAAAGCTGTGTCCACACTTCGTGACATAAGCTTCCTCAATTGTATTGAAACAGACAGGACTAAAACGAAACATACCATACAAATCATATAAACCTACAATGAAAGAAGAAAAAGTGCTAAATTACTTAATCAATATAGGCTACAGGAATAAATATTATTAAGCATAAGAATACATTAGAAATGTAAATTGTTAGATAAATATAAGTGCTAAATGATATTTTGTAGTTAGGTGCATGTTAGATTTTCTTAGCCTTTACACAGAAAAAATTATAACAACAAAACCAAACAACAAAATTATAACAACAAATCTAAATCTATTCGAGTTGTCTCTGTCAATATATAGATATATATATATATATAATCATTTGGTTGGCAATCATTCAGTAATCTTACATCATTTTATTTAGCTCTTTGGCTTGGCTTGGATTTAAAGAGTAAGGTGCTATAATGACAGCCAGACAGTGCCAATAGTATTAATTTTGTTGTTTCATTCAAATCATTTCAGCCAATTTATCCACCCATCTCTCATGTAAAAGAACTATGCATACATGGGCAGAGCCCGTGTCACGTTGGTCAGTTGTTTGACAGCGGATCAGTAGGTGCAGGGTTTAAATCCAGTGCTCTACCCATCACTGACATGCTAGCTGATCATGAAACTGACACTAACGTTTAGGCTTTACCTTTTTTTACCTTAGAGATTACATTATTGAGACAAACCAAGCAAAGTTGCTGTCTTTATCTTCATATGAACCAGGCACTCCACCAGATACGAGAGGCTGAGGCCTCTTACGTCGCATTATCGACGTCGTTCTAACAGCCATATCTCCACGTTATCACTTACACAGAAGCTAAAATTAATTATTAATCAATAATATACACAACATATTAACACATAAAGAAATAATATTCCCATTTGAACACTACTTAATCAGATATTAACTTAACTTAATATCTGGTAGTTAATCGTTATAATTTTTCCTATTCACACTGTCTAAGAATATACCCTCTAGTCGCCTGCCAGAAATTTAAACTCACTGAATACAGCTGTACCTAAGCTCCTCTTACTTTTAAATTTATAACTGAAAAGCGTCCTATTTTATTTGCTTCGCCCTGTTAGTTCAAGTGTAAACTTACATAGCATAAAATTAATCAATCAATAAGAATTTAACGTCCAGTTCCTCGTCCTAAGGAAATGTCAGGGACGTCCCTTGCAGAATGTGCACAAACAGGCGCCAAAAAACCACATGATGACGAGTGAGTACACAAAGACCACATAAAAAAGCGAGACCAAAAATTGCACATGTGGTTATAAATAAATATTAATAGTAGCATCACTATTTGCACTAGAGAGCAGCTCACGTATGAACATTTGTCTCCGATTAAAAGTACACTTTAATATCTTAGCAATGTAACTAAAATAAGGCATATTAGAAGGATGATATCAATTAAAATTGGCCAAAACCATATTATTATCGTACTTTAAAGTATTTCAGCAAAAGTAATATACGTAAGTAATTATCACAAATTTCAACAAAATATATTAAAAACACAAATTATTCTAATCAAACGACAGTTCACGAAGGTAATCATTAGCAACAATTTTATCTTTAAATTATTTTTAAAGTATCCAAATAAATCGTTTAGAATTAAAAAACAGCTCTACAATAAATGTAAACAAACGGTTGTGATTTACTTTTAAACATAGCTGAAATGAAATGTCAGGTTTTATTCTTTAAGAAAATTCATTACAATAACTACAATAATAAATATTTGGAGATGAGCGAGATGGATGGGAGGGGAATCTGAGAGCACTTCTACCTCCCCGGACGTGACATACCTGGAGCTAAGGAAGCCTCCTAACTTCGAGTACCGCTCAGAGCAGTGGGTGCGCCTAGCCTGTCTGGCTCACAGCTGCAGTGAGTACCACCCCCTCACCCTAACCTCGGCGCCCCACGAGAACCACCTCAGCATACTTGTCAGGGCCGTGGGTCCCTGGACGAAAAATATTCGAAAGCTTTACGACCCCCGTCAGCTGGTCAAGAAACCACTGCCCAAGGTGTATCTGGACGGTCCCTATGGATTAGGACATCATGACTGAAGTAAATACGAGGTGTCCATATTGATTGGTGGAGGAATTGGAGTCATTCCATTCGCTTCTATCCTCAAAGATATTGCTCACAGGTCGGAGAGAGGCAATCGGGACATGATGTGTAAAAAGGTCTACTTCTTCTGGGTGACTTGCACCCAGCGCCACTTCTAGTGGATGACAGACATCATCAGAGAGGTGGAGCAGAAAGATCATTCCAACATTGTGGTGGTTAACACCTTCATCACACAGTTCAAGGGAAAGTTTGACTTCCGCACCACCATGCTGTACATATGTGAGCGCCACTTACAAAAGATCTCAGACAGGAGTCTGGTCACTGGTTTGAGGTCCACCACTCACTTTGGTCGACCTGATTTCCCGGAAGTCCTGAAAGTCGTCATGAAGGAGCATGCATCGACTAATGTATTCGGGGTGTTCAGCTGTGGACCACCTCCCCTCACTCGCAGCGTTGAGCAGGCTTGCTCCAGGGACAACGCCTACACCAGCGATGTGCCCTTCGTTCATAATCACGAAAACTTTTAATCATCACTTATTAATTGATAATAATAATAATAATAATAATAATAATAATAATAATAATAATAATAATAATAATCGTCATCATCATCATCATCATCATAATAATCATAATGATCATAATAATCATAATAATAATAAGAATAATAGCACACATTATTGCGAAATGATCAACTACTTTGATATCTATCACTTTTAATACCACATGTTAAATCCGTTAGGCAGTTTGGTCATTTTTCCGTGTAGCCAGTCCAATGAATGTCCTAGATTTTACTCTCAGATCAGCGCGACTGGGATTAGAACCCACGAGGTTTCAATTCATCTCAGGGTCTGTCATTTAAAACTTTATGACATTATCCGCACCTCTAACCATTGCGGTATTGAGACATTCAAATAGTGCAACTGTCATCCATTAGAATAAAATTATGTGTATTTTGATTTAAATTTCGGTCTATTCTCTATTCATACTATTATGTCTACATAGCATAACATAACACTGTATGATAACAGCATACTAAGTCAGAAAAATGCGTTTGTTTAAGACCCATTTGCATGTACTTAACTTTCATTACATAACAAGTTAAAGAAAATGTAAAGAATGTATAATTGAGAATATATATATATATATATATATATATATATATATATATATATATATATATATATATATATATATATATATAGAATCATCATCATCATCATAATCATCATCATCCATTTAATATCAGTTAAACTAGGGTCGGGGTCGGAATATACACATTCTAGTGAAATGATCAACCATGTTGATATCTATCACTTTTTAATACAGTATGTTTAAACCGTTAGGCAATTTAGTCCATTTTCCGTATAACCAGTCCAGTGAATATCCGAGATTTTATTCTCAGATCAGCGCGGCTGGCTGGATACGAATAGACATCCTCCTCTACTTTCTGTTCCATATCATTTCATTAGTCAATCCTGAATTTTTCCATTCGTTTTAGGCAATTTTGTAGCAATTTCTGGAGCCCATACGCTCACCAACCGAATACTCTTTCTGACGATGGTTTGGATCTTAGTGCCTTAGTCGCCTTCTACGGCACTATATTTACGCATCTTTGTTATATGTATGTGACAGCTGTGTGTTTCTCTTCTAACTAGTCACAGAGACACTGTCGGATTTTAAGTTGTCCCTAATTGTTATGCCTGGTTGTGTTTGTAAACATTGTGCTTTAAATAAAGTTTGGTAGGTGCGAATTAAATTTCGAATTAAATTAAATTTCGTAGGGCAAGTATGCAATATATTATAATATTCAACCATGATTATATCTATCAGTTTTGACATTACTTGTTTAATTCGCTAAACAATTTAGTTCATTGAGCGATCGTGTTATTGTCCTTTATCTTCGGGCTGGTTTTCTGATTTTCGACTTCGCACCTTTTTGGACGTTCTTTTTGCTCTCGGGCTTGGATTGGCCTAAATAGTGCTCGATGTTGTCATGGATGACAGAAGCACTCTAATTCCTCTCATGTTATGTTATTATATTATAGATTTTTCTGATACAGCTCGTCAAGGTATTTGTACCCACAGGTGTTCATCTTAGAATCAATTACTGATTTTCAAAATTTCATGACGTTTCCTGCGTCTCAGTACTGTGATATTTCTTCATTTGGTCCGACTGTATACATGACTAAAAACAACATCATATATTGATGTCTTAACATTAATGACTTGAAACCTAATCTAATCACATTGATAAAGTTCATACAATCTGGATGTAACAGAAAAAGCTTTGATGCAGATCGAGACAAGGAATACTAGATGATTTAATAACACATTCATATCGAACTGATATAAATTGACTATATATATGGATGAATATGAAAGCTCAAGAAAGATGTGTAGGAATATGTACATTTCATGGACTTATCTTTAAGCAGTTATCTTTTATATATAAGAATTTTTTACATAATAATTTAGTTATTTAATAAGAACACCAAAAAGGGTCACACAACCCTGCACAGTTCACAAACAATATGTAGTCAACTTAACAAATCTACACAACAAGTAAACATATACTAAATGTGAACCTTCTTGAGCTTTAATTGCACAATGGTTCACATTAATTTAACAATAACAATTTTAAAAATAATCTTTCAGAAAATGGCCGAGGCTAATAAGGAAAATGCCTCTAACAACAGTGCCTCTGCAGGCGACGAGCGTGCCAGTGGCGTGCTAAATTTTAACGTTGGTGTACTGGGCCACGTAGACAGCGGAAAAACGAGTCTCGTGAAAGTGTTGAGCACGGTAAGTAGCACGGCTTGCTTCGACAAGAATCCCCAGAGTCAGGAGCGAGGCATCACTCTGGATCTCGGCTTCTCTTCGTTTCTTGTCGACATGCCGGATAGTCTGAGATCTTCTGCGGGTTCGACTGAGAGGCTTCAGTACACGCTGGTGGATTGTCCTGGACATGCCTCGCTGATACGCACAATCATTGGTGGTTTGTAGCGGAGATAAAGTATATAAATCTTACAGCGCAATATCTTTCTGATGTCTACAATAACTGATGAGTTGTGGTTACCTATTGCAGCTTATCTCTCTCTCTCTCTCTCTCTCTCTCTTCAGTGCACTGCCAAGTGGCAGGTTCAAGGTATATTCATACTCAAAGTCTGCTTTCTCGCTCCATAAGAGCACTCCTTAGATCAACAAGTTAATCCCTTCACAAAGTCTATACCTTATCCATACCTTACGTAGCCTATAGCTTAGGAAAAGTATGGCTACTGAGGTGGTTTCCCTTTGCATTCCTCAGTTGGATGGATTATTTACCATTTAATCCTGGGGTAAAATATTTCATGGTGAGGTGGGTCACATATTGGTTAATAATTATATTGCCAGAGAGATTTAGCATTGTTAGTTTTTAATTAATATAATTAAACGTAGTATTATTATTCATAGTTGGTTGGTTAGTCTTGCAGGATGGTAGTTACACGCTATAGATGTGAACCCCTCTCCAACAGTATTTGTAGTAGATGGAAACACGTTTACATGATATTTTCCCCTGAAGCAAAGTTCTGCTTCCAATGCACTGGTAAAAAGTACTTCTTTTGGAATGGCAATGAAATGGGAAACTACCTCTAAGAATTAATTTACAGAATTTCTAATTTGTAGGTATGGTAAAGGTAAAATCTTAGATGCTGTTAACATGATGAAGGGCTTAATAGCTTGCATCGTTTATGGACCACCCACACTCTGCTCGTCGGTTTTGATTTAGTACCCACAGTGCTTGATGTTGTCATGGACAACAGTAGCACTCTAATAGTCTTGTTGTTGCTGTTGAGAATTTGCCTTGGATGCAAATAGCCTGGTGTCAAAGACTAGGTCAGTCATCAATTGACTGAAATCCTCTTTCGCTCATGGAAGGTTAGTCATATATCGGAGCTTGCTGCCAATTGGCGCTATCAATAGCAAAGATATAACAAATCGTGGAAAGGATTGATTGAGCCTGCCATGAACCTGTATTGCAGTCTCAAAATCTGGTCACTGGCATTTCAGTAAATATTGTCAGAGGCTATTGGTGATATTATTATTACTGCCTACAAGAGCGTATGTGTGTAACATAATTATATAATCTTAAATAAATAAATTTCTTCAGCATAGGCATGTCATGTGTTTTGCAAATATTTGAAAAAATTTTAAAGATCTAAATTATTAGATTTATTATGCTCAGAGTCATTTATATGCCCACATTTCCCTGATTGATCGTGATCCATTTAAAATGCATAATAATTTAACTACATTTGTGAACGTTCTTAGCAGAACGGAGATTTAGAAAGCAGATTTTTTTTTTTTCTAAATCGATATAGAGTACTAATTTACTGATAGCTTGTTGAATAGATTATGGACTGACGTACTGATTGAACGAATGATAGATTGAATCAAATTGAATGACTGATTGATTGATTGATTGACTGACTGACTGAATTCTACAGGAGCTCAGATCATTGATTTAATGTTGCTGGTGGTTGACGTCACTAAGGGTATACAGACGCAGACGGCTGAATGTCTGATCATTGGTGAGATAACCTGCGACAAGATGATCGTTGTTCTCAACAAGGTCGATCTCATTGATGAAACAAAGAGAGCCGCAACTGTCGACAGGGTCAGCAACTTTAAAGCACTTACAGCTTATTTTAATATTGATAATATTAATATTAATATCTAAGGTTTAACGTCAATTTTCTCATCCAAGGACGATATCAGGGACGTCAGGATGATGTCAGGGACATCAGGATGATGTCAGGGATTTTATTGCTATGTATAGTGTCACCACCTATTTACTGTATGCATCGTAAAATGCGACTAAGAAATAATGGAGGGAAACTGAGAAAACACCTCAGAAGCCATATTTGTTCACACTTTGTGAAAGGGACTACATTAATATTTGGTATAGGCTTAGTGAATGGATCAACTAGGTGATCTATGGAGAGTGCTTTTGGTGATTGAGAAAACAGACAGTGATTAGGAATATGTACTGTGGACTAGCCATTTTGTAGAATGATAGAAATAGAGAGAAAGGGAGAATTTACAAGTAAGAAAAGATTTTAAAATCGAAACAGTTTATTTGTTTATCTCAGTACAATTATAACTAAACTGAAACTAGTTAGTGACAAAAGATACATAGTATAAAAGTAGTTACTATTTATTTATTTAGTCTCAAGTGATAAAATTTCTGAAAGTTTGAGGAAGACGCAATAATCCAAAAATCGTAAACACATATTACAGTGAAATGATCAACTATGTTGATATATATATATATATATATATATATCACTTTTTAATAAAACGTGTTTAAACCGTTAGGAAATTTAGTCCATTTTTCGTGTAACCTGTCTAGTGAATGTCCGAATTTTATTCTCAGATCAGCGCGGCTGGGATTCAAACCCACGAGGGTTCAATTCACCTCAGGATCTGTCATTTAAAACTTCATGATGTTACCCCTATGCTATTAAGACATTCAAAAATTGACTCATAATGATTAAATATTTCTGATGATAAGGTTTAGAAATAAAGAGACGCTGTTAACCCATACTGTTGTTCTGCTGTGTTGGCGTGTTCTTAGATGTCAAAGAAACTTTTGAAGACTCTGGAGACTACAAAGTTCTCTGGATCTCCGATCATTCCCGTGGCTGCGAGACCTGGTGGAAGTGAGGTCAGATATTGTGTTGTTTAAAAGCTTAAAAGCCTACTGTGACTACTATAAAAAGCTGGTAAAGCTAAGGCTAACGTCAGTTTCCTCAAACGAAGCGATGTCAGTGACGGGCGAGCCCAGGATTTGAACCCCACACATACTTATCTGCGGTCGAGTATCTTACCGATTTCGCCACTGGCTCCAGCCAGTTAACTTGAGCTTAATTTCATTCAGTTTTAACATAAGTTACACGGGATTTTGGATATTTGTCTTTTAGTTTTCAGTCTTCCATATATTTTATTCAATGGTAATGCATCATCTTTTGCTCTATTTTAATTTTGGTTACATATGCTAGATGTTATCATGGACGACGGTAGGACTATAATTGATCGTAAATTCTTGTTGAAATTTACTAAATATTTGTAGTATTTGTATTATCCAAGCATTGGAAGAAGTCGGCAATTTATGTTGTTACCATATTCTCTGAACATATGCATTTTAGTATTAGTTATGATGATGACGATATAAGCTAATCATGTTTAATCATGCAAAATTACGTTTACATGATCGTTAGAACTTGCATATTATATTAGAAAAGGTATTTATTATACTACTTATTACTGTGTTTCTTGTATATTGCAAAACTATTTAATATGGGACTATATTATTCTAACAAAGTATATGACTCAATATGATTAAAATCATACTTAGATTTTATATTCTAGCTAAGCGTCTTGTAATAATATCAATTTTTCTAATCAGTTTTCATTGGTGCAGGAAAGCGGTGCTGGGATGATTGGCATTGCAGAGCTGATTGACATGCTCAAGCAGAACAGTTACCGGCCCCTGAGAGACGCTAAGGGTCCGTTCATGTTCGCTGTGGACCATTGCTTCTCTATCCGAGGTCAGGGCACTGTCATGACAGGAACTGTCGTCAGCGGTGCAGTGACCGTCAATGATGTATGTCAGTCAATCAACAACAACAACAACATTTAAGTCATCAATGACAACATCGAGCACTATTGAGTTAAAATCAAGCCGGCGAGCAAAAGGAATGGTCTAAAACGGTGCAAATTCCAAAATTCAGAAAATCAGATTTGCGCTTATATGTACAATAAATTTCCTTGTTATGAAGAATGAATAGCAGCTATAGCTATGGATTACGATTTTCTTAGTATGATATGTTGACATCATCTACTAAACTGTTTTCAACCAGAAGCCTCGATGGTCTAGTGGTTTAGGTGCTAGGCTTTAGATCATGTGGTTCGGGGTTCGATTCTGGCTTGAGTCATTTTTATTTTTATTTTTTTATTAAATTTTATTAGTTTCTAAGGAATATGTTTAGGATTAGGGTAAGGGGTTGGGGTTTGGGTTAGGGATAGTTGAAAAAGTTAAATTAAAATTACAATTAAGCTTACTTTGTTTTTTCACTTAAATTATATTTTATATAGGGGAAGAGTTTTTTCGAAATAGGGTAAGAGAGGTTTTGTTGTACATTTAAGCGCAAGTGAAAATCAGTTGAAAGATTTTCTGGATTTTGGAATTTGCACCGGTCTACCAATCAGTCCATCAGTCAGTCAGTCCATCAATCAGTCAGTCCATCAATCAGTCCATCAATCAGTCCTTCATTCAATAAACATCAGTCTGTCCATCTGCCAATCAATCTATCCGTCTGTTTATTAGTCAGTCAATCTATCAGTCAATCAGTTCATCAATCAGTCTATCAGTACTTCAGTCAGTCTGTGAATCAATCAGTCATTCAATCTGTCTGTCGATCAATCAGTATCCCAGTCAATTAGCCTTTCAATCAGTCCATCAATCAGTCTATCAGTAAATTAGAGTAAAACAGCCTGTCATTCAAATTATAAATCTGTCAAGCTGTCTATCAATCAGTCTATCAATTTATCAGGCAATTTATCAGTCTATTAGAAAATTTATACATCTGTCAATCTGTAAAATTAATTATCTTTCATTTAGTGACGTAAGCGATGCTAATTAGTCTATCAAAAAATCAATCAATGAGTCAGATTGCAATTGTCAATCAAGCAGTCTCTCTATCAGCCAATCTATTAATTAATCAGGCAGTTGAACAAACAATCAGTCAATCTAGCAAACAGTCACTTACTCAGTAAAATTATCAATCAGTAAAGCAATCAATCTATTAATTAGTCAGGCGATATATCGTCAGTTTTTCTATCAATCAATCACTTAATATATCCATGAATCACTTAATCCAAACATCTTATTGCATTAGGAGGTTAAGCTTAAATTAAAACTAGAATGCTTAAATTGTATCTGAACTCTAAGTTTCTATTCTATTTCACTAGGAATTTTGTAAATGGTTGCAAATTTGAGGAAATAATTTTTGTGAACATCATTTTAATAATTTTTTGTTTATTTGCAGAACGTTGAAATTCCCTCCATGAAGGTCACTAAGAAGATCAAGTCAATGCAGATGTTCCGGAAACCTACACAAACTGCCAAACAGGTTCCCCTCTCTCTCTTTCTCTCTCTCTCCCTCTCTCTCTCTCCCTCTCTCATTCTCTCTCTGCCACGTGGCAGGTCCAAGCTACATATTCCTACTAAAATGCTCCCTTTCACTCTCCATAAAGAGCAATCGTCGATCAGCGAGTTAATCCCTTCACAATTGGCTATACCTTATCTGCACATTAATGTAGCGTATAGCTGGGGAATGATATATAAATATAGCTTCTGAGGTAGTTCCCCATTGCCTTCCTCGGTTCTTGCTTAGTCGCCTCTTACGACACGTGTAATTTACGGTTGCTGTATTAATCGGCCTTCCGGACACAACAGGTTCCTATACTCTACTAAACTTTGTATTCTCCTTTCAGTGTACTGCCTAGGAATAGGGTCCCTAGGTGCAGGGTACCTAGGGCAGGGTTCTAGAGCAGGGTTCATAGAACTATGTCTAATATTTCTGCTCTCTGCTTTTGTTTTAATATTCTCATATGAATGCGTATATCCAATAACCTTGAGTCTGAAGTCTTAGTCTTCAATTTTCCTTTTCCTCTCCATTTTTCCTTCTATTGCCTCATGTATAAGACCCTCAACTACCTTGTGTGTGAAGTAAAAGATATTTCTGCTTCACTGAAAAATTAAGGATTAAATTGCAAACGTTGATATTGATGGAGTGTTAAAGTTTTTCAATATTGCTAGTCATATTGTTTAATTTATTGATTTTTTTGTATTGCTTTGCGATAGGATGATGTTGGGAGTATTGATTGGCGGGCGACTCCATTTTAATGCGATAGTGTGCTTAGTGCATGAAGTCTTAATGGATTCTTCTCTTCTCTCTTCTCTAAGTGCCGTGCCTGTTCCAAGCCTGGGCGGTCATGGTCATGTTCCTCCATATGTCTCTGTTCATTGTTGCTCTGATCATCTCTGTTTCAGTTAACTGCATCCATTAGCTAAGACTCTTAATAAACGTCATCCGCTGTCGACCCTTGCATCTTTTGCCTCCTATTATTTCTCTCACTACGGTATTTTCAACTGTTTTGTTCCGCATAATGTGTCCGAAAAACTTCATCTGTTGTCGTCGTTTTCGGTTCAAATGGATGTATGATTTATTGATTGATTGTTTGATCGATTGACTGGGAAACAAAGTATACTATTTTACACCCATATAGAATCCAGTTAGGCTTGTTTGGGTTTAATCAGAGGATATTAGAAAGAAATCTATGTAGGCTATCTTTGTTAATTGATTGATTGATTGATGAATTGTTTTATGTGAAAGATCATTAGATCCTAACCTATCTATTTGAGCGAAGCCTAATAGGTAGGTTTTCACTGCTGTTATTGTGTGCTTGGTGAAATAGATATATGTCACAGAATAATGCTAAGAAATCTATTAAATATATACTATCCATACATAATAAAAAATGAAGAAATATATGAAAGGACTAAAGAAACTCCTTGGAGTGAAATCATAAGAAAAAAGGTTAAGTTGGATAGGACATATAGATTACCCGAAAACGCACCAATAAGGAAAGCTCTTAAACATAGATTGACAATTAATAAATTAGATTAACAATAAAAGTCTAACATAGATTAACAATTAGTAAATTAATAAGGACAGGTATGGGAAATAAGCATAATTTAATAAGACAATATAATAAAGATTTAAGTTTACTAGATACTAAATTTAATCTTGCTGGTGGTGATGTATATGATCTCGCCATGGATTGGTGGAGGAGGAAGGTTGTAAGAGACTACTCTAGTGTCCACAAAGAGACGCCATAGAGCTGATATACATGTATATTCTGTGCTTGACTTATTTACTTATTTATTAATTGTTTGGTTTGACTGATTGATTTTGTGACTGACTGATTGACGGTTCGACGAACTCAATGATTGATTGATTGATTAGCTGATTTGATTGATTCATTCATTCACTCATTCATTGACTGATTGATTCATTCATTCATTCATTCATTGACTGATTGAGTGATTGATTGATTCATTCATTGACTGATTGATTGATTCAGTCATTCATTGACTGATTGATTGATTGATACATTGCTGTGCAGGGAGACAGAGTGGGTATATGTGTAACGCAGTTTGATCCTAAGCTACTGGAGCGAGGTCTAGTCTGCTCCCCTGGTGCTCTATCTACTGTCAGCGCCGTCATCGCCAAAGTCTCCAAGATCTCCTACTTCAAAGGCGCGGTGTCGACCAAGGCTAAGTTTCACATCACCATGGGCCACGAAACTGTGATGGGCAAGGGCATCTTCTTCAGCCTGCCACAGAAGGAGAGCAGCCGAGAAATTTTAGAATTTGACTGTAACTCTGAATACAAATATCAAGACGAACTTATTTTGAATTCTTCGTCGACGGGTAAAAAGTCAGAAGAGAAAAGTGATAAGGTATCGGATGACGACAAGGAGAAATCTGTCGAGGCGCTGGAACAGTTTGTTTTATTGGAGTTTGAGAGTCCCATTGTCTGTGCGCGAGATTTTCTTGTGATTGGCTCAAAGCTGGATACCGACATACACAGCAACACGTGTAGAATTGCTTTCCACGGCAGAGTGCTGGAGCCGCTGATAGATAAAAACTACTCAGAGACTTTTCTGCCGCGCGTTAAAGTCTTCAAGAACAAGGAACGAGAGGGTTTGGTGGAACGCAAGGCCGATGAGTACTCATTGATATGCAGAGGTCTGTTCAAGAAAGAGTCTGATATGAAAGCTTTTATTGGTCTCAAGGTGAAGTTGTCTACAGGAGAGCAAGGATTCATTGAGGGAGGTTTTGGACAGAGTGGAAAGTTCAAAGTTCGCATTCCAAGTACGTTCAAAATCTCTATTCTGCGATAAATGATTTAGTATTTCATCTAATATCATCGTCGTCATCATCATCTTCCCTTAAATCCCAGTTGAACTAGGGTCAGGATACGAATAGACATTCTTTTGAATTTTTTCCATTCGTTTAAATTTTGTAGCAATTTCTGTAGCCTGGGCGCTCACCAACCGAATGCACTTTCTGACGTTGGTTTGGATCTGGTTTTTATGTCGCCTTCTACGACACGTGCATATTTACACGGTTGGTCTATTCTTCAAGCAACCCGGACACAACACGTGGAAAATGAAGTATTTAATCTAATTCTGCTATGTTGAAATTTAAATTAAATAATATTTCATTATTTTACAACTTTTTTATGGTTAACTATTGCAAGAAATGGCTTGGTATAGTTGATATCTAGTTTCAGCTTCCTGCTTATAGGAGATGATGACCTGTGTGCATTCTCTGAATAGTGTAGTTGAAATTTTATTAAGATTTCAGCAATACGTACCAACATATTTTCCGGGAAATTTGTTGCCGGGAAATAGGATAGCTATTCCATCAAATTTTGGCTTCGTAAGAATTTAAATCCATAACTACTAATTATTATATTATACTCCCTCTCCCAGTGCCTACTAGGAATAGCCAAAGATCAGAGAGAACTCCCGTTCTCTCTGGTCTTTGGCTATTCCCAGTCTCAGTTTGTCCAGTTTCTTACTGGTCTCCTCGTCCAATAGTCTGCGACGGCGATCTCTCATTGGCTCCAGCTTTTTTTTTGTTTATAGTTTTGTTTTTAAGTTGCTCGTTGTTTTATCAAAAGCTCAAACCTAATTTAGCGTCGGTGCCCTTTATCGCTATCCTGCCCCTCAGTCGTTAACCTATAACTTAATTTTTTATTAAGTTATCAGTTTATTTTTTTATATTTAATTAATTAATTTATTGCTTTATTTCTGGCATAATAACCCATACATGAAGCTTAAACATACAACAATGCAATAAGAACCAGAAAAGCAAATAGGCTGTGCATACATGTACATGTAAATTGAGCTGTAAGACAATTACTTATAGAATTAGGCATATAAACCTACAATAAGCTCATAACATCAAAACACTTAACAGGTATATTAGTATTATCCAGCAAGCACATTCTAAACTTTAATCTGTAATTAGAAAGGAGAGTATCAAAACTAGGTAATCCGGTTTCCAGCAGCGTGATGGATTAACCGATCATACTCTATCATACCTCTTCATGCTACCTGCTCAGGCCACCTAAGCTTACTTAGCCCAATCTCTTATATAAGAAATTCTATTAACTAGGCCTATGTTGTAGGCCTGTTTTTTGTCTATCCTGTTAAGAGTGGTCCCTTTCTGCAATTTCATTAATAATTTTGTTTATAGTTTTGTTTTTAATTTATTAGTTTTATTTGTTGTAATATTAAATTTTCTAGTTTAATTATAGTTTTATCTGTAGTTTAATTTATAGCTTTACTTATAGTTTTGTTAATAGCTTTATTTATAGCTTTATTTATAGTTTTCTTTATATTTTTGGGCCTATTTATTGTTTTAGTATCTAGTGACATACTGTTTTTAGGCCTATTTCTAGTTTTTGTTTCTAGTGACGTACTATCTTTAAATATATTTTGGTATTTCGCTGTTGTAGCTGGTTTGGGGGCGGAAGCAGCAGCTCAACTGGCCGGTAGAGGAGGGGGCAAGAAGAGTAAGGCTAAGGACTCGGCCACTGAATCAGAGGGAGGGACTGAGGCACCACCCTCTTCAATCAAAGTGCTCCTTCAGTTCAAACGATATATATTCGACACGCAAAAACGAATGATTCAAACGTGACAGCTAAAACTGTAATAAAGTTTATAAATAACTAAATCAACTATGAAATGTATAATCAATTAATAATTAGTTAAAACAATTAAGAACTAATTAAAGCATTTAATATCTAATTGAATCAATTAAAAACTAATTAAATGAATTACTAGCTAATTAAGCCAACGAATAATTGAATCAATTAAGAACTAATTAAAGCATTCAATGACTAATTGAATCAATTAAAAAGTATTAAATGAATTAACTATTCTAGCCAGTAAATAATTAAATCAATTAAGATGTAACTAAGGCAGTTAATAAATAATTAAATTATAACTACTCAAGCTCAAATTGCTTCACTTTATCGTGTTGTGTCCGGGACACTAAAGAATAGATTAACCGTAACCTGCGAGTATCGTAAGAGACGCCTAGGCAAGGAAAGCAACGGAAAACCATCTCAGAAGGCATATTACTCCCATGCTATAGGCTACAGTAAGTTGTAGATAAGGCTTAGCCTTTCGTGAAAGAATTGACTCATTAATCGATGGATTGCTCTTCATAGTGAAAAGTGGAAAGCAGCACTTGAATACGAATATGTACCTTGGACCTGCTACTTGGCAGAAACTAGAGAGGGAAAGGGAGAATTTGCTAAGTAACTGTACATTTGCTAATGGAACTTAATGTTATCTGAAAGGCAGTAATTGCACTAAATTTAGTTAAACGGACCCAACCTTTAGTTGGCCTATTGCAGGAAATATTTGTTTAATAATTAATCACTGTAATTATTTCTAAAACATGAGAAAACAAGTGAATTGTTAATTAATGGTAAATCGATTGCTCAATGAATTTAGATCTGTGAACTAAACATTTGACTCCACCGACCCTCTGTTAATGCTTTGAAAATATCCTATCTAAAATTGTCTATTTAATTGTGTTATTAATTATTTCTGAATTTTTTGATATTTTAGGTTCCTACCTGTAAACATTTTTGATGTGTATTATCACAATATATATAATATACAAAATGTTAACAATATTACTTTGTTATCTTTTCTTCAACTTTTACGATTTTACCATTCCGTTTAGTTGAATTGAGTAGTAATCAGTCAGTCTGCCTCTTTGCCTTTGAATAATGTTTATTGGTGTAATATTTTATCATTAGCATCGTTGTGCAACGTATCCACTGTCACATTATAATTTTTTTGTATATTTGATATATTGTGAAAATTCCTGGACCTTTAACCGTTTTTATAGCACTATGTAAAACATCAATTGTTACTTTTCTATCCGATCGACTCTCTTGAATATCTGGTGTGCTAAATTTCTTTACATTGTCTTTATGCTATATAAAATAATTTCATTAATGTTATATCACTTCTTAGATATCAACCTATCAGTCAATCAATCAGTCAATCACAATGACTATAGGCCTATACAGTCCGAATAAATTGTAAATTCTGATGTCAGAAACATGACGTCACTGACACCACGGCGTCCACGACACGATGACGTCACTGACACGATGAAGTCACTGATACGATGACGTCACTGGCTCGATGACGTCACTGACACGATGAAGTCACTGATACGATGACGTCACTGACCCGATGACGGCGCTGACACGATGGCGTCAATGATACCATGACGTCACTGACACTATGACGGCACTAACACGATGGCATCACTGACACGATGACGTCACTGTATGCTGACGTCACTGAATGATTGTGCACTAACTTTAATAGTATTTGGATTAAAACTCATTTTCTCAGAGCCTGTGCGACTGGGATTTGAATCCTTGTCCTCCTGCATTGTGGGCGCATGCTACTTACTGGGTCAATCAACCATATCATATGAAACTATACGCGATGTAATATCTCGTGTCTTAGAGATGCTAAGTATCTAATTAATTGTCAACTTTTCGCTTAGTATTATATACCAGGTGAGTAACATTTCAAGGTGTATCAGTGATTACTAATATTTATTACTAGACGTAATTTGATATATACTTGATTGAATTGATTAAATGATTTTGATTGATTGATTTTAATGATTCACTCATTTCAGTTTAGTTTAAAATAGAACAAATGAGCCTCATAAGAAACTCTTATGACAAAGTTTGCTGCACAGAGGATTATTTCTAACTTCGCGTTGCTGCAGTTTGGCAACATGATATACATTCACTTGTTTAGAAGTTATTTCTAACATTCTATTTTTCAGTCGGTTAGAAGTTATTTCTAACAATTTATTGTATAAATTGCTTAAAATGATTGAATGCAGCAAATTTAACTTGTAACTATGGTTTATTTCTGCGCAAACTAATCAATTTAAGAATATGAGTTGAAAACAGATATTAAAACAAAAATTAAACTATAAATACGAAGGCCTACGTTCAAATTCGATCATATTTGCGTTATTTCTGTACTTTTCTGGTTGTTGTTTGTAGCAGTGGTGTATTTATTGCCTTGACCACTTAAAATTACCGTACAGCAAACCTATCGTATGCTCTTTTAGGAATGCCCATCGATTGGAGTCAAACCCCAGAATTTAAGTTCAAATTCCAGGTCATTCCACCCACATCCCGGGACACACCCTCCGGGTTCTTTTAAGAGATGGAAGGGGTGTCCTGGGACTTTTGAAATAGAATTAGGCTCTAATCGGTGATGGTTTCCATGTTCGCTTACCCTAGGCCCCTATATCTTTGTAGAACTAGACTACACATTAGCTAGGAAATGCAAACTATATTAAAGAGAACTATTTTGAAGAGGAACTATCTTTGGAGCTATTTTATTTTTCTATTTACTTTTTACACTTTTTCTCATCCAAAGACTTAGCCAATATTGGTACTAGTGCTTGGTGGAAACAACTTTTTAATTGAACGTTGGAGTGCTCTTTAATAAATACAAATTATTGTTATGATTTTGTAACTTAAATCTATTGTTCCACTAGACACTGAAGATTGAGAGAGAAAGAGAAAGACAAAGACAGACAGAGAAAGAGGGAGAGAAAGAGCTAGAGAGAGAGAGAGAGAAAGAGAGAGAGAGAGAGAACGGCGATGATTAATGTTTAATAGAATATATCATGCAAAATCACTTATACGTCACAACAACTAATTACGTACTGTAAAGCAAACACTATACATGAAAATACATATAGAACTAATAGCGAGCATAACAAAGCCAAATACTATTATACATTAATTTAGCAATAATAGTAAAAACTGAATCTAGAGGAAGTTAACTACTACTAGTTCGTTATTATTTTTATTATTATTCAGTTTTGCAGTTTCACGTCAGTATTACTTTTACTGTTACATCAGTTTTGCCTCAGCTTTGCAATGTGCCGCTAACAAGCTTGTCCTATCAATTAACTGAAACTTGTCGTCTGGACTGTTACGTAATCAGTCCTGATAAATCAGCCAATGAACAATCGACTAGCGACCAGTTTAACTTTTGTGTAATTGATTTACAACTGATAATTTAGCTTTACCTACTTCAGTCAAAATATTGCAGTCAACTGCTTGAAGCATTTCAACATCCCGTTATTAAAATTCAATCAAACAGATCTCTAGTAACGGCGAAAAGTTTCGACAACTGTAATTAAAAATCGATCATTTCCCTTACGATAACCGGATGACAATCAATATTCCATCAACTTATCCCCTCTACATAACAGAATCCGGAGGAAATAATCTGCCGATGTCTCAATTATAAATCGATCAATTTCTTGACCTACCTGAATTATCAATTGATTAGACAACCGAAATATTCTCTACTAGCGCTTTCCGCGCCTCAAAAGCCTCACCATAGAATAAAGACAATTATTAAATACATTGTGATTATCACGTGATAAAATTCGCTGGTGTCAATTAGTCAGTGATCATTAATAGACTCAGTGATCAGCATAGACCAAATTGTTCCACATAACTGGAGACAGAGTTACAAACGAAAAGGTGATTCTGATATAGGTGCTACAGTAGTACGGGAGTCAAATAGTGAGTTAAGTCATTAAATGAAAAGTAAAAGTCGTGTGATAAAGTTGGAGTAAAGACTTGACGTAGAATTATTAGGCAGATAGCCAAATATTAACCTTTGCCTCTTTGTAAGATTGTTTAGTTAGGAGTAACGCATACAGAATATCATATAACTATACATGATTCAGTATTGGATAGCTAAAATAATGCATTCATATAAAATGATTCAGATCTGCTGCTGAGACCAATTCAAAGACAACTAAGGCATTTAAACTTATTGAAATTATTACTGCGACAAATTACTTGCGTGAGATATAACAGAAAATATAGCTGAAAGTAGTTTACAAGATGGTGAAGACGATCTTTATCAAAAGATAAGAAGTGATTCCAATTCAGCAACATTTTCTGCACAAAGGGCAACTGCGCCTTAATCTCACAAACGCCTTTACGATGACGAATTCGATTTTCATCAACTGGATTATCATCATTAAGCTTCTGTTGCTGGAAGGATCGGCTTTTTATATAATCAACAAAGAAGCTCAAACTAAGATCAGATCTGAGAATAGAACTGCCGTCAACTCTAAGGAGACTAATGACCTGCAAGCTCTTGAGGTCCTCATGAAGAGATTATCAGCGATAAACATGGATACTTGGGACACTCATCCGGAAATAGAATCAGGTAAATCAGACATTAATTTATTAATTTATTTATATATGTATTTATTTACTTATTAACTTATGCACTTATATATTTCTTTATGTATTTATTTATTATATACTAGAATTTGATTAAAGCCGATTTTGCTCCTACCGCAGTTCAAAGTTTGAAACTATTTCTTTAATTCCAGGCAACTATAAATATTCAATAATGAAATCTACGAAATATTTTGTATTAATCATTTGCTATTTGCCGAAATCTTATTGTAAGTATTTTTACCGCTTATATAGGCTACTTAGCTCCTTCTAAGCATAATATAGAATAATATAGCTTAATACATATTACATATGCATATTAATTGACTGTATATCAGCATAGTATATGTGTTGTTTAATATGACGTCATCATCCTTTTTTTTTTTTTTTTCAGTTTAACCAGGGTCGGGATACGAATAGAGTTTCTCCAGTTTGAAGTTTATCCATTCGTTTAAGCTTTGAGGCAATTACTGGAGCCTAGGCGCTCACCAACCGAATGCCCTTTCTGACGTTGGTATGGATCTTAGTGCTTTAGTCGCCTTCTACGACACGTGCAGTCACCAGTTGGTCAAATTCTTCAAACGACCCGGACACAACACGGGGAATTATTTAATATGACATGATGTAGCATAATACATGTATAATAAAATATATCATAGTGTAGCATAATATGACATAATATATCGCAATGTAACAAAATATAGAATAATAATAATTAACGCATTGGTACTGCTTGATTGTTACGTTACTTTCTTTATATTTATGTTTTGTAGCAATGCTTATTTAAAGTTTTGGCTCTAGTAAACCCATAAATAAATTGTAATAAATTATTTAAATATAAGTAATGTATTATGCATTATTTCACAGTAGTAGACTATTGAATATAGGGTTTCATCGGTTGAATGGACATCATGCTTGCCTGATAAGCATGATTCCAACGGTTCGAATCACAACTGCAACGTCTCTGTAAGCACCCATGTGGTATTTAGCGGACTTTAGCCAAAGCTTACAGAGGACTCTTTACTTCAGTCTAAACAATAAGAAACTACGCAAATCAACCCCTATGCAATTGTTTTGTAATTCTGCTGCACTTGTACATCTATAGTACTTTGATTGATAACTTTTAGGTCCTGAATTTATTTTACATTTACTTGTTCATGTAGCTAAATTTTGTATTGTTTATTAAGACAGAAAACATTGTACACCATTATATTTTGTTATATAATTCTTCATGATATAGACTTCATGCATTATTTCCTAAACAATAGGCCTACATGTTTTTTCAATCTATTGTTTTCTAATCCCTGTTTTTCCCGGGTTGCTGAAGAATAGACCAACAGTGGACTGCGCGTGACGTAAAAGGCGATAAAGCACTAATATTCAAACAAGCGTTAGAAAAAGTTTAGTGAACGTTTAGTTTTGCTTAGTTAACATCTAGGCTTTTGAAATTGCTTTTAAAATGTCTAATTCTCGACTCTTGCAAAACTGAAATTCAAAAGCAGACGACGACAACGACGACGATGATGGCGATGATGATGACAATGATGATGATGATGATGCTGATGATGATGCTGATGATGATGATGATCTATTGTTTCTAGATGATGAAGACAATCTACTGAGATCTTCTCCAGTCTCATCTTCTCTTCATCAAGCAGCAGATTCATCTACACGGGTTTTTCAGTCAGGTGGAGAAACAAAGAAACTCGGGATCGGGACTGAATCAAAGCCTGGAGACAGGACTCACAGGACTAGGGACTCCCTTTCCTGGAACATTCGATTCGGCGCTGAGCTGCGGGTGCATTCGAGACGAATTACTCACAATAATCGAGAAAGATGTAGAACGAGCGGACTATGGAAGAAAGGTCAATCTAGAAATTCTGGATGTAAATTTCAGTTGATAAAAAAGCTTTTAAAGTCAATCGACGCCGCTAACGAAGACAATCAATTGGAAAGTATAACTAAACGACTTCCTGTACCTTTAGACCGGTTTCATGGAAAGACACAAATTGACAAAACCCAACATAAAAAACGCTCCAATATTACGACTCTGCAGTTTGGCTTCAACGTTACTTCAGCCTCACCACACAATCCCAAAATCAAACTATACAGTTTGGTAGAGCAGTCAATTCAACTTCGACAACGCCGAGCTGTCACAAAATCCTCATCAGCCGTCGAGAAGGACTGTCAGAGATTATCTCTCGTAGTTGACTTCGCAAGCATCGGCTGGTCTGACGTCATAGTTTATCCTCAAAGATTCGAGGCCTACTACTGCGCCGGGAGGTGCCCAACAGTGCCTGATCAGTCAGTGGACACGTCCAACCACGCGGTACTCCAGGGCCTCATGCGCCTGTCCTCCCGAGCCCTGGCGCCCAGGCCCTGCTGTGTGCCCACCAAGCTCCGTCCTATCAGCGTGCTGCACTATGAGAGCAGCAACAACAACATCGATATTAGACAGCTGAGCGATGCCGTGGTTGAGAGCTGCGGCTGTCGATAAGTGTCAGAGACGTCCCTGACAGCTGAGGATGATTAAGAAAGATTGTCAGAGACGTCCCTGACAACTGAGGATGATTAACAAATATTTGCAGGTCTGTCCCTGACATCTTAGGATGATTAACAAAGATTAAGTGTCAGAGATGTTCCTGACGTATAAGGATGATTTTAAAAGATTAAGTGTCAGATACGTCCCTGGAATCTGAGGTTGATTAATAAAGTTTTAAAACTGCTTATGTATTTAGGTTTATCTGATTTAAAAATGACAGTCTAGATGGTTTTGATGAACATTATTATATTCTTTGATGAGGAAACCAAAATTAAATATTAGTATTAGATTTAGAATTATACAGACTTTTAATTGTAACCGTATATGTTTATTTTTAATATTAGGCTTACATTTATGTATTTATTTTACTTACATGTATGTACATACAGTGTATATAAAAGTATTTGATTGTATGTACTGTACTGTACATTATTCGCCAAATAAAGATGACATGCATATGGAATCGGATATTAAATATTTAATAGTATTAAAGGGCCTTCTGCAAAGTCATAGGTGGAATTTACATGTATGAGCCGAACTTAATGAAATAATTTCATTTTCTAATACGGCTTTTAAAGATTTCTTTAGAGGCGTAAACTATTCTGTTAATTTTATTAAAGCAATAGAAATCCAGGCCGGGATAGACATTAATTCACTGAAAAAATTATAGAATTATTCTATAATTATTGGGGACATGCATGATGAAAAAATGTTATATCACAGAGAAAATATACATGTACTGTATACTACAGGAAATTAAAATTGAGAAGTTATTAAAACATAGATTTTAATGTCAGTTCCGGAGAACTATTACACATTGATTGATTTATTAAATTTTAATTAAATTGTAAATTTCATTAAATTTTGCGATCTCTTGTTGGGTCTTGTAAACTAATCGTTAACTGCACGTTTCGCAAGAGGCGATAAAGCTAAACTGAGGAAGACAACTGGAAAATACATCAGAAGCCATATTTTCACATGCTTCATAAGGTAGGGATAAAGATCCTATTGTGATATGGTTTTTCTATCTAAACCATCTAGATATGGATCCTATTCACTTGTGGATTAATGTAGTGTTCCATATGAACTGAAAAACACAATCTGAGTGTGGATATGTACCTTGGACCAGCCACTTGGTAGAACACTAGAGAGAGAGAGAGAGAGAGAGAGAGAGAGAGAGAGAGAGAGAGAGTATTTCGTTGAGGTATCTTAAGTCGTCGCTTTTTGACAGCGGCCTATTTCAAAGCATGAAACATGAGGTGTGCCTTCTAACCTGCCTGCCTGGTGGTCTGTCGACGTTAAGCAGGGAACACCAGCCACGTGGATTAACGAATACTCCGATAAGAAAATTCCTATCAAGTCCAAGACCTGATCAATTTTTCTATATTTTCACAAAATTGTTTAGACAACTGTTGAGTTTAGAGTCAATTACCTGAATCGAAATCATAGCTGTAACTGGTGAGCACTGGATTTGAATCTGCATCTACTGCTCTGTAATGGAATACCTGGTCGATGATATACTGGTTCAACTTAGTTGGAGTTGTCATCGCGCCATAAAGTTATAAACTGCTTATAATGACTATGGTAACACTGTTCAGATTATTCGTAGAGAGGTTTTGTACTTTGACTATGGCAACACTGTTCAGATTATTCGTAGAGAGATTCTGTACTTTGACTATGGTAACATTGTTCAGATTATTCTCAGAGAGGTTTTGTACTTTGACTATGGCAACACTGTTCAGATTATTCGCAGAGAGGTTCTTTACTTTGACTATGGTGACACTGTTCAGATTATTCTCAGAGAGGTTTTGTACTTTGACTATGGTAACACTGTTCAGATTATTCGTAGAGAGGTTCTTTAATTTGACTTGGTAACACTGTTCAGATTATTCGTAGAGAGGTTCTTTACTTTGACTTGGTAACACTGTTCAGATTATTCGCAGAGATGGTCTGTATTTTGATTATGGTAACACTGTTCAGATTATTCGAAGAGCTGACCCGCACTTTGACTTTGGTAACCTAGCTTTATGAAATATCGTACAGCATCAAACAGCTAGATAACCAAAGACAAGCCACGGGCTGATGGATCTCTAAATTCTGTGAAACCAGTTCCATTGAAATTTGATTCCGTGATGATGACATTTAATCAACGCAATAGAGCATTATCGCAGTTCCGTATTCCTCTTAGTTTATATTTTGTCAAATGATATTTCGGGATGAGTTAGTCTAGTAAAATTAAATTATTATTTAAAGTTAACTTAATTAATTAAAATAAATTAAATTAAAATATTACCGAAGTATCTAAGATTTTTTGAATATTCAATTTTCATAATAATAATAATAATAATAATAATAAAGGTTTAACGTCCGTTTCCTCATCCAGGGATGATGTCAGGGACGTCCCCAACAGCACACATCACTACAGATTAATTCACCCCGACCAATCTGCGAAAGAAATATGCTGAGGAGAAGTAAGGTCCTAAACGACAGCCAGTCCGGTGATCAAAAATGGTCAGGGATGATTGATTATGTCTACGGTGAGAAAAGGTAAGTGTCTTAAGTATGCTAGAGAATGTTGAAAGATAAGAACAAGAGAGAAGATTAGCAGGTAAAGAGTTCCAGGTTGTGGGTACTGCGTAAGAAAAATAACGTCTGCCCAATGATGTGAGAATATTTGTAACAGAGAGAAGATTGGCATCGGTGGAACGAAGTGAACGTGAGGGACGATAGGGAAGAAGAATTTCAGATAAGTAAGAAGGCTGCCAAATCGCAGAGTTTTGAAAGTTAATAGAGCTATTTTATATTTTATGCGTTGATTAACAGGGAGCCAGTGAAGTCTGCGAAGTAAAGAAAGAGAGCGAAATTGAAGTCAAGAGGACTTACAAACAACACGTAACATACAAACATAACGTTCTTCTGTCTACTGTTTTTCTACGACTTTCTGCAAAATTTCAATAGTTACGTGAAATACATCAAGTGATTGATTGATAATCAGATACATTCAAGTATATGTTTGAAATGGCAATATTAAAACTCTAACTATAGCCCACTGCTTCAGGTCAAATCTAATTACATGAAAAAGCTGAGAACACCTGACTTCATGTTTCGCATACTGTAGACAGAGTTACAGGCTGAACCATTGGCTCCTGAATACTGCATGATATAGGATATAGTAAATAGGAGTCTATGGCTGAACTCATATTACATTAATATCATAACAATATAACAGTTAAAGTGATATTGTCGGCCATGACAACATCGAGCACTATTGACATAAATCAATGCCCGTAAGCAAAAAGAAGGTCCAAAACGGTGCAAATTCCGAAAAACCTGAAAACCAGTCCAATGAAATGATCCTCGACGATGATACGTGTCACTTTAGTATCATACGTCATGGTTAAACTATTCCGTTGCTTCTAGTTATTGTCTATTTATGGGTTCTACGAATGCCTGAGATTTTCTTTAATTGGTTCTGTCGGGAATGCAGAGCTCATTGAATCCCACGAGAATCTAATCCATCTCAAGATCGATCATTTCTAGTGAAATGATGCTTCATACGTTTATTCAATGTCTAGACATTCCATTAAAATCAATTTGTATGCTTTCTGTTTTACATCCGTGGTTGAGTGATTCAAAGAAGTAATAAAAATCATGAAAAATTAAATGAACTAGTTAAAATTTATAACTAAAATAATCAACTAATTCATTAAAAAAATTAATTTTTCAAGCCGTAGCATTTTATGTAGCCTAATCGACGCCCTGGTCATTGCGTCGTGGAATCTTGTTATAGGCGAGCTACGCAATAATTAATTAGCTGGTACTGTCTTATGTATTATAATGACTCTGAAAGCTGAATAATAAAGGTTAATTGAAGAATTATTCAACACAATGCATTGAATGAATTTAATTTAATATATCTACACGAAAATCGCAAATAACACCACAGATTATGGAAAAAACGTTAACATTGGACACTCAGACCTGCAGTTTCTAAAGTATGAGGATAAATGCAATTATTATATTAAAATAGTATAACAAATGTAAATAATAAATCTTAAAATTTACGACAGTCTACAAGTAAAATTTCACTAGACATGTTTATGAAAGTCACTTACATACAGGAATACACTAGGCAATTACATACAAATTCAATGCACATGCAAATTTTTGTGCAAATAAGAACAGAAATGAAATCGTTTATGTTTATAGACAATATTTGGCTGGTGCCAGTGGCGACGTCGGTATGGTACTCGACCGGAGATCAGTATGTGCGGGTTTCAAATCTTGGGCTCGTCCGTCACTGACATCGCTTTCAAGTGTGGAAACTGACGTTAAGCTTAGCTTTTTTTAATTTTTAATTTTTAAATTTTAATTATTAAATTGCCAAAATATCCATTTATTGTCATTGAATTTGCCAATATATATTTACATATTTTGGCAACTATGACTACAAGACAAAAGAATTAAGTATGATCCAGTTCGCCTAAGGAAAATCCCAAATTGGGATTAGGGGATTATTTGCCTCCTCTCCTGATAGCATTATTTGAAAAACTAAGACTGAAGTGATATAGAATAACCTAGATAAATATTTAATACTAAATTTACGACTTCGTTCTTCGAGACGACAAAGCAAATGAAAGGTGTCTTCATTTAAGTTTCTTTGTCTCAGTAAAGCACTAAATCACTGCAGAGTGTAAAGAACGTCATTTCAGAAGAAAAGTATTAATACAAAACATATTGGTATCTAAAGTCTCTATTTTTATATATGCAAGTGTTGTCCACGTGTGTGTATCCTGGTCATTACAGAATAGACCATTCTTGAACTGCAAGTGTTGTAAGAGGAGGCTAAGCTGCAAATTTAGGAATAAAACCTAAACGTTCCTCAGGTTAAGTTTAAATGAAAAAGGCTACATAGATGTTTTATAATGGTATAACCTTTGTAATGAAATATTTACACTATCTTCATGTAAATTCACAAATAGAAATAATATTGACAACAATAAGAACTTAGTGCCTATTTCCCCATTAAAATATGATTTGCAAGGAACTATTTTACATAACTTAAAACTTTGTGCCAATGATTATAGAAATACAGTTACATACATGTATCATGTTATATTAGTGAAGCTTATCAAAATCTTAGAATAAATTCTTGCAGATTCTCTGTTATGACGAATTCATTCATAAAAATGGATAAAATTCAAAATTAGTCCACAGCTCTCCGCATAGTTTAAGGACAAAATTGTAACAAATTGTAACCTGGCAATTTTCGTTTCAATCGAAGCGATTCATTTCAAGCAATTCAAGGACTTACGATAAAATGTTCCGGTAAACTGTTGACTCGTATCTTAAATTAGACGAAGCGGTCAGGTAATTTAATTTTAATGCTCAAGAAGATCAAGGTCTTTGCCGTCAGATGTCACCGCTATGGCCACGTTAACGTCTAATATGATATAAAGCTTAACCTCAAATCATTTCCTGAGGAAAGGCAGTTAGAAAACATCTCAGGTGATTTGCAAACTCTTCCGAATGACGTTTTGAGCCATAAAAATACTGAGGTTTCTTTCAGTTTCTTTATTGTAAAACAACTGCTAATCCGACAATGACGCAAATGTATACAAAGGCAATATTTTACCCAGAAATCAGACTAAGCAAATCAGAGAAGACGAGAATGTGGAACTTGCAGATCATAGTTATCGCTGATCGTTATAATTTCTACTCTCCAACACTAGCAAGCTGAAGGACGATGAGTAAATAGAGACCCTGAGTGAACTTTAACGTCTGTTGCATACCAGAATTTTACTACCGGATAGAATCCAGCCAGTTTTCGAACTCGTAACCTTTGATTATCAGCCAAGCGTGCTAGCAACTCCCCTATCACCCACTAAAATCTAACAGCCAAATCGTACCGAAATAATTGTAATCGGTTCTAATGAACAGACTTTAATTGAGAACTAATGTTATCGTCATATCGGAGGCATGTCGACTGGTTTTCTGGATTTAGAATTTAGCATCGTTTTGGATCATTTTCTCGTAACAATGGATTTGGCTCAAAAATGTTGTCATTGACGATAGTTGCACTTTAATTGTTGTTGTAATTGTTGTTGCCTCATATAGCATCAAGCGCTTAATCTAGCTAATTATTCATTGTAAAATATTTTTGCTCATTTCTTGGCTTTATTTGCTAGAATAGTAATTAGCATCTATTAATAATTAATATATATTATTAATAATTATGCTAACAAAACTTAAATTTATTTCTTCACCGATTCTGAAGCCTGGCTTATATTCAAATCTGAATGTAAAATTTCAGATTTAAATATTTTTCAGAACATCTTTAAATCTGAAATTTTACAGAACATCTTCGAAACCACAAGGCAGATTCATATAGGCCCTATAGGGTTTTTTAGGTATCTGTGGAAAGTTCTCCTCAAATTGGAGTACTTTTCTAGCAATAAACTTTTCAGTAATACTGTATAACCATTTCGCTTGGAAGACTGACTTGAAAGTTGGTCGACTTTTCCTCAGGAAATTAGTCAGTCGCCTCGTAAGTCGCTGGTACTGAAGATGATGGCGGTTTTATGAAATAGATTGAGGGCGGATAATTTAGCCACTGGTTTATTGTTTTTGATAATTCTCTCTCTCTCTCTTAGTGCACTGCCTTCTGGCAGGTCCATGGTATATAACGCCTCCACTCTTCTCTGTCTTCCGCCTTCCTCTTCATTTCCACATATGAGTTGGTCTTTAAATCATCTAACATATCTAATCTCGGCCCGCCCCGCCTCTTTTTCCTTCCATTCTACCTTCTATGATATCTTTTAATAGACCTTACCCCTTAGAATGTGTCCTAGCCAACTCTTCTTCCTTTTTCTTAATACATTTTGATAGTTATGTCCATTGAATTAATTTTTATAGTCAATAATTTACATGTATTAGAAATAATATGGGTAAACATGATTATTTTCTCAGGCAATGGCGCCCCTGCCCAGTAAATGTTAGTCGAATCTGAGGAAGGCATAGGGGGCCCGCCTCGTCAAAGCAGAATCCAAAGAATAATGACATATCAAAAGGAATGTTATAGATGATTTAAAGATTCACTCGTATGTGGACATGAAGAGGAAAACGGAAGATAGCGATTGGTGGAGGCGTTATATACCATGGACCTGCCAGCAGGCAGTGCACTAAGAGAGAGATTAGCAATAGTAATAAAGTGGGCTCTAGACAAGCATTCCCGTTTGCATCCTGAATTTTTTTACTTTGTCGTCTCTTACAATGCTTGAAATTAACGATTGGTCTATTCTTCGGTGTCACGGACTCAGCACGGATAGACAACGGAAAATCACCTAAGAAGCCATAGTTTTCACATGCCATAAGCCACATAACGTATGGTTAAGGTATACCCCTTTTGTTAAGGGATTAATTTGTTGATCCATGGAGTGCTCTATAGAGAACAATAGCAAAACTCTGACAATTGATGTGCTTTGGACCTGCCAATTGCGAGAGCGCTAGAGAGGTTGAGAGAGAGAGAGAGAAAGATTAAACTATCTCGTTAGTTGATTTACTCCCTCTATGCTGAAGCAGAGTGGAATATAACGTCGTCTGTCGTAAATCAATCGTGTCCAAACGATTTGCAAATCATATGGTGATGTTCGCTCTAATACGGAATGACATTAGAACTGGAAATAACCAGTTACATTCCACTGATATCTATTGTCATATTCATCAGCTAAAGTCGATGTTAATTTTCAAAAGCTGCCAGTTTATGCAAAGTTTCGTAAAAGCTAGTGAGTAACAAGATTTTAAGCGGCCTCTATCTCTTTCTCTCTTTCTCTCTCTCTCTGTCTTTCTTTTTTCTCTCTCTATTTCTCTCTCTCTCTCTATTTCTGTCTTACTTTCTTTCTTTATCTCTCTTTCTCTCTTTCTCTTTCTCTCTCTCTCTCTCTTTCTCTCTCTCTCTCTCTCTCTCTCTCTCTCTCTCTCTCTCTCTCTCTCTCTCGTATAGCGAGTTGATAAATTTGCAGTGTAATGTGAGAAAAACTAGACATGAGCAATCTTAGAATTGTTGAAAACAAGTAAAATAAGAATTTTATACTATCCGCTTAGCCTAAGTCTTTCCATAACAAAGAAGTTTGAATTTTTTATAATCACTGACTAAGATTTGTAAATAAAAAAATTAGTGATTTATAATTTATTTCTGTTTCATCAAACAGAATGTCGAGATTGAAAATAACTAATTATTTAATGTATCATGGTCAATACAAGTTAGCTAATTTTGTACTGAACGTGCTGTATGGGTAAATTTGTATCTCACTTAAAGTAGATTTAGTAGAATTCTGACAGCGAGCTTTACTGTCTAATTCATTTTCTACTAAATCAGACGTTAAACTAACAGTAATATAATATTTAACAAATCAGAGTAGTTTAAACTGTGATTGTAACTTACCATTTCGTCAACGCTAGTAAAGTTATTTCTCGTTACGTGCCTAAGCTCTAACTGAATGACATGCGTCGCCTTTTATATGTATCTGCGGGGTTTTCAAGTGACGTGATAATCGCAAGGTATATTTAGAAACACGGTACTACACGATTCGGCACATTTAGACATATGCAGAAATAACACGTGTAAAACAGTACTAGATAATAGAATAGCCTAAACGATTACTAGGCAGCAATCGTTTGGATCCGTCAATTGGCGGGCCTTTAGTTTCATTCAGCAACTTGCAGTAAACTTCATTCGATTCTCAGTTCCATTGGTATTCATTGACTTCTAGAGAGGATTGATAATATTGATTCATTGGATTTTCTGATATATAAGTCCTTTTGTTGGATCTAGCTTAATGTTTAGAATAACTGGAACTGGCTGCAGCCAGTGTCGATGTCTGTAAGATACTGGACCACGGATCTGTATGTGCTGGGTTCAAATCCTGGGCTCGCCCGTCACTGACATCGCTTTCGAGTGAGGAACCTGACGTTAACATTAGCTTTACCAGCTTTTAACTGTTTGAAATTGTCATTGAGGGTGAAGAGCTCTGTGAATAGTTCTATGTTCTATGTGTGAATAATTTAGACTGATTAAAATTTTGGATTTCAAATTTTCTAAAGTCTATCTCTTGTTATAGTCTATTGATTTTATGCTATTTGGTATACCTTATCCTTACCAAAAGATATATGCAGAATGTCATTTTTGAATAGGCCTATACATAAGTAGGTACATGTGCCTGTAAATATATACCATATCATATAGGCTATTTATATATATATATATATATATATATATATATATATTTATTTATTTATTTATTTATATTGACATATATACTTGTTTACGTACGTTATATACTGTATAGGCCTATTATATATATATACATATACATATATATAGCCTATATATTGTATATATACGTTGTATATAATATATATATACATATATATATACATGTATATATATATATAATATATACAGGGTGAGTAAAAAAAATGATAACACCTGCAAAAAGTTTGAATATCTCAGGCTATTGTTAATATTTTACAATAAAACTTTTACCAATTACTAAAGGACTAATTTTTGATGGGGTGGCCAATTTTCATTCATTTTGGTACATAGACAGGCCAGTTATGCAAGTTTCAGCAGAGCAACCCCCCTATTTTTTCCTAAAAATGGCGTAAAGCACCTCCTGCAGTCCTGTCTTGTTTTTAGGCTTCGGCTGGTGTTTCTGATGGAGATGCAGCATTGTTCCCCAGATATGGTAATCCAGAGGATTATGATCGGGTGAATTTGGAGGCCATTCATTCTTCTTGATGTAATCCGGGTTTCTCTCGCTGATCCTTTCCTGTGCATGACGAGATGCATCAGCCGGAGCACCATTCTGCTGAAAGATGAAACCATTTGGTAGAAGAGCATGGCAATCATCAAACAGCTCCGGAAGCAAAGTACTGACGTAATACTGAGAGTTCAACCTTACCTTCTCGTCAATGAAGTGCAATCTGCCCTTACCATTGTAGCAAACGCCATTTTAAGGTAAAAATGGGGGTTGCTCTGCTGAAACTTGCATAACTGGACAATCTATGCACCAAAATGGATGAAAATTGGCCACCCCGCCAGAAATTAGTCCCTTATTAATTGGTAAAAGTTTAATTTACAAATATTAACAATAGCCTGAGATATTCAAACTTTTTGCAGGTGTTATCATTTTTTTACTCACCCTGTATATATATATATATATACATATATATACATATATATATATATATATATATATATATATATATATATATATATATATATTCTGTATATACATGTAGACATGTGTACAATGATATAATTTATACATTCAAATACTGGACATGTATACTATACATGTACATGTATATGTATCCGTGCTTGTTGTGTCCGGGAAGCTACAGAAAAATCGGCCGCTAACTGCAAGTGCTGTATGGTGAGTCTGAGCAATTGCTGAGGAAGACAACAATAAACCGACTCAGAATCCGTATTTTCACAAGCTTTAGCCTACATAAGGTAAGAATAAAGCACAACCTATTTTTAAATGGTTATCTTGTTAGTGGAAGGAGTGCTCTTTATGAGGCGTACAAGCAAAACTCAGAGTATAAATAAGTACTAAGGAACTACCACTTCGCAGAAAAACTACAAAAAAGTGTGAAGAAGCCCACGAAAATAAAGATTGTGAAGACTTTAGTGTGGACCCCTCGCCTGCCCTGTACGATTGTGAAACAACATGTGCATTAGGATAGGAGGATATTAGAAAACTAGAAGCATTCGAAATGTGGCTATGGAGAAGAATAGAGATAATCAAATGGACTGACAACTTTGCAAAGGAAAAAATACTAATTAGGGTTGGAATAAATAGAAAACTTATAGATATCATAGGAATAGGAAAAATAATTGGATATGTCATGTACTGAGAGGGAATGATCTACTAAAAGAGGTAATTGAAGCAAGAATGGAATGAAAAAAGGATAGAGGAAGACCGAGACTTGGAATGCTGGATAATTTGATATCTAATTCATATTTTGATATGAATAGAAAAGTAGAGTATAAATTATATGGAAAAGTTATATGCCATGGACCTGTCAACAGGCAATGTACTAAGAGAGAAAGAGATACTCTATTTATATGCATGCATATAAATAATCAGAATATACATGTATAAATTACATATATTGTATATTTATATTTTTGTATCTGCCATATAATGGTGAATAAAAGAATATATATACAGACTGGGGCAAAAATAATAATCCCCTAGCGAAATCTCAATAACTTCGACAAAACTCTAAATATTTAAATAAAATATTTTGAGTTTCTAGAGGAGGAATTTCTACATGTATTCTACAACTTTGATGAAAATTTGTTTAGCAGGAACAAAGTTACAGCGTTTCTACGAAAAAATGCAAAAATCAATTTTAGCAAGACTTATTTTAATAAAAGTCATAGTAACTTCGACAAAACTCAAAATTGCTTTACAAAATTTTCGGACCCTCTACAGGATGACTTTCTACAGCTAACTGGCAATTTTAGTGAAGATATATTCAGAAGTAACAAAAATACAGCGCTTTTTCCGAAAAAATGTTAAAATCAATTTCAAGAAGGCTTATTTGAACAAAAGTACCGGAAAATGTCTTCAAAATTTAGAAATAATTTAAACAGAAGAATTAATGTTAAGCATCATTTATTGGAGCAGCTAACAAGGTAGTGTAGGCTTATATTCTACCACTTAAGTAAACGGCTCTTTTCAGGGCAGTTATTTTCTTAAAAAGCAACGACTGACATTTCAAAAAACCTTGTTAAAACTGATTTGTGCACTTTTCTCGTAGAAATGCTATAATTCGTAACTACTAAAAATATTTTCACCAAAGTTGCAGGAGTTGCGCCGAAATTCCTCCGTTAGAAGCTCCAAAAATTTAGTAAATAATTGTTAAGTTTTCTTGAAGTTATTGAGATTTCGCTAGGGGATTATTATTTGTTGCCCCAGTCTGTATAGTATATATATATATACATGTATCTAAATATTAATATACATATTTATACATGCATAGATATATATATACATGTGAAAAACATGTGTATATATACATATATATGTGTACCTGTTTATTTACACATGTATAGGTATGTGTATATCTACTTTAATATCTACATGCATATAATATACATACATGCATATCTACATGTATATATGTAAATATATACACATGTATATGTATACATATATATCTCATCATACACATGTATATATACTGTATATGTACATATACGTGTGCAATGTGCATACATACATGCTTATACTTGTATATTTGTACATATATATTTGTTAGTAATATGCGATATGCCGTCGAGTAAATTATTGTAAACAGCTTATGAAGCAGAAGTAGGACAGTGGGCAAGTTATGACTTCGTAAAGGAGCCATGATTGCAATAAGCATGAGGTTATAACTCTCTTCATATAGAGAAAAAATGCGTCCAGTGCCAATAACTAGGTAAATAAGATATGAACTTATATACCAATCAGGGTCGATATCTTAAGTTCAATGTGTGTTTCCACATCTGAAGTGTAAAGTAGCATTAGACAAGGACACCCTAGGGAGTTTTAAGAGCATGAATTGTTGCTTGCCTCTAACTAACTAACTAACTAACTAAATAATTAACTCATTATCTAACTAACTAACTAACTCACTAACTGACTAACAAACTGACTGACTGACTGAGTGACTGGCTGACTGACTGACTGACCGACCTGGCTGACCGACCGACCAACAAACCAACCAATAACCCAACCAGCCAACCAACTAACTAATTAACTAAATAACTAACTGCTAGCTAGCTAAATAACTAGCTATCTAGTTAGCTAACTAACTAACTAACCAATCAACCAGCCAACCGCCCAACTAAACCTAACTAACTGACTGACTGACTGACTAACTATTTAACTAACTAAACTATGTACCACTGAAATACGGAAGGCCCTATAGTGCTACCAGCTCTGCCGCCAGAGGGTGGTGTACTAGCCGTTATTCTTAAAGTAATTACGAGTATGATAGTATGAAACAGTACGAAACAGTACGAAACAGTATGAAACAGTATGAAACAGTATGAAACAGTATGAAACAGTATGAAACAGTATGATACAGTATGAAACAGTATGAAACAGTATGAAACAGTATGAAACAGTATGAAACAGTATGAAACAGTATGAAACAGTATGAAACAATATGAAACAGTATGAAACAGTATGAAACAGTATGAAACCGGTTTTAATACATGTACAGTATACACATTTCTTAAATGTAGTTTTAGACGTTTAATAATGCTGCTTTAAATCAGCAGGTCGATAATTTTAATCTTAATACGTGGTACACATTTGAGTCGATGATATTAGACTGCACTCACGATATTGTCAAATAAATGAGAAATCTTTTGCTGAATTAATATCGTGAATCTCAATCTTTTTCTTCTCCTTGAAGTCTTTGTAGCGACAGTAACGTATTGTAACGTTTGATTCTTTTACGAAGACACAAATGAAGAACCGAATGAAAGAGTTTGCATGCCAGACAGAAACGAGTAGGGCTGCATGTCTGTATTGTGTGCATACTTGAATGTCTGTATTGTACTTGAAAGTTCTTATTCTGTCTTATTCTTAAAGTCGCTCTATCTAATCATAATATCTGTCGATCGGTGCGTCACAGTGCTTTAATGTGACTTGAATTCAGCTTTTTAAATTGAAATGTTGTTGGTATAGAGGACTGCCCTGGATGAAAAACGTCTGTTACAGACCATGACAACAACAACAACGTCTACCAAACAACGTCTGTTACAGACCATGACAGCAACAACAGCGTGTACCAAACAACGTCTGTTACAAACCATTACAACAACAACGTCTACCAAACAACGTCTGCCATAGACCATGACAACAACAAATACATCTACCAAATTACGTCTGCCACAGATGACGACAACAACAACGACGTTAACCAGCTAGACAACGTCTGATACCCAACAAGCTCCAACACGTTAACGGATTAATGACTATTGCAATGACGAAAATATTTGCAACTACATATCCCGACTTTTAGCAAACTTTTCTGCAATTCTGGTTACTCTTGAACTCGTTAACTGTCATGAATTATTGTTTATAGGTATCGCTGTGATCTTGTTGCCTAATGTTCACATAATGAATTATTAAACGTACAATACCGCTGTCTCCTTTAGCACTGCAAACTTAATTAATATGAAATATAATATACATTTGACTCGCTTAAATCGTTAATAACAACACCATGATGGTTCAACGAAGATGCTAAATTGGATTTGAACCGGCAGCTAATGATCTACAGTCCAACACTTTACCAAGCATGCCACTCTAAGCTCCATGCCCCTGTAAGTCCCATGCCACTTTAATCCTCATGCCACTCTAAGCTCCATGTCACTTTAAGCCCAATGCTACTCTAAGCCTCATACTACCCTAAGAAACATGGTAATATAAGCCCAATGGCACTAACAGCTGGAGTAGATATTTTATCATGAAGCTGTAACAGTTTCTTTAACGTTAGAACTAACAGCTTATTTAACCCCCTCACAACTTATATGTAAGCTGCTTCATTCTTACTGACAATAAAGGCACTTCTAACTAATTTAGCAATTGAATTGCTCCTATCCTATTGCTAATAACAGCTGTGTTAGCATGCTCTACTGAAATTTGTATCGAAATTTAATTTACCGCATTGTTTCATTGAAGGTTAGAATTTAGATTAACATTTTCAGAATACGACAAATAGGATACAGTAATTACTGCTGTGCTGTTAATATCTTAGATTGGCGCTTACAAATCCTTGCACTCAAGAAAGTCAAAGCATCGTAGAAGATTACAATTTGCTTTGAATACATGTAGAACGTTAGCTTTTCTCAAAAGATTTGCGTTATTGTATGGGATCAGAATAAAGTGTTCAGCTCTATAAATGCATTCTCAAAATATAATGCAAAGCATAATGAGTAATTCGCACCATGCAAGTTTAAGCTTATCGACTTATCTTAGTGCAGAAATTAGGGTCATCTACCTTATTAATTTATTATATTTGTTGGCAATTATTTAGTATAAAATAGTCAAGCATACGTTATACATGGTGAGATAATCTTGATTGGCTTCCTTTGGGTCAAAGAATTAAGTATAAAATTGTTCTGTTAACTTTCAAAACACTTCTCATTGGTAAGCCTTTTTACCTTTCTGATCTCTTAATCCAATATCAACCTTCTCGTAAGCTTCGTTCTTCCGATGCTAAACTGTTCAAAATTCCTAATATTCTCACTTTCGTTATGTAGACGTTCATTTTCTTTCTCCGCTCCTACTGTTTGGAACTCTCTGCCTCCGGATCTTAGATCATGTTCTACTACTTCCACTTTCCGATGTAGGTTGAAGCACATCTCTTCCCACCATAGACTTTTTTCATCTTGCCTGACTGTTTTTTTCATCACCAGACCGACACCGTTTAGGATCTCTTTCTTTCTCATCAGCACATGTTTTTCAGGTCTTTTGAGGTGAATCGATTTGTAGTGACATGTGCTGGGGGACGTCCCTGACATCATCCTTGTATGAGGAAACGGACGTTAAACCTTTATTATTAGTCACCTATACACTTAAGGCAATGCACACCTTTACTGAATGTCTCAAAACTAATGCATTGAAATTAGAGAAAAACGAATGAGCCAAACAGTTATTCTCATATCTAAAATATTCTATATTAGAATTGTGTTGCCGGAACCATTCGAAAATTTTATTCGATAGTTTGCATTTTTTCTGTAATTAAATTGGATACATTTTTGGACTTAAAGTCTAAGAGTTTAACAATCTAATTATATTTGCGAATATCTAAAATCTTTAAACTTTAAACGTAAAGAATATAAATCAAAGATGTTCTGCCGATTTGCCTTTAGTATGCAGAAATACTAACCAAATTGTAATCTTTCAATATTATTGAACACGGTTCTATTTCAAAACGTTGACCACTTTTTACTTTAAATATAGAGTATTTAACATTTCTCATCTCTAGTAAATTCGGCCTGGCAACTCTTGCATGCTTTTTCCCACGAACTATAAATTATAAACGTTTAGCAGAATGTTTTGTCACGCACGTTGATATCTAATAGAAACGTGAAGTGGACTCATTTCAATTCATGAGGCGCAGCTAAAAATTGTCGGCACATGCAAACCATTCAGACAAACTAGACATTACGACGTAACCCTGATTTGGCTGCAAGTATGTTCATACTCTACAATCATATTCTTTATATCTCTCTCACTCTCACTATCTCTCTCACTCTCTCTCTCTCTCTCTCTATCTCTCTCAGTTTATCTATCTCTCTGACTCTCTCTATATCTCTCTGACTCTCTCTATATCTCTCTTTATCTCTCTAACTTTCTCTATCTCTCTCTCACTCTCTCAATCTCTCTCACTCTCTCTAGCTCTCTCACTCTCTCTAGCTCTCTCTCTATCTATCTCTCTCTCTATCTATCTCTCTCTCACTTTCTCTCTCACTCTCTCTATCTCTCTCACTCTCTCAATCTCTTTCACTCTCTCTATCTTTCTAGCTCTCTCAATCTCTCTATCTCTCTCACTTTCTCTATCTCTCTCACTCTCACTGTCTCACTCACTTTACTGACTTCGAGCGGATCCTTAACAATACTTTAAACTCCTCGTCTATATGAAATTGTGATTGATACTAAATTCGAGGGATGAAATATACGTTAAATTGGAGTGCGCATGTTTATCATACTGAAACGTATACGACAAATTCAAAACTGACAGTCCAAATTATTGATTAGTCGTCTGAAATGTCGCCTGCATCCGAAATTTTTTGACTCATATCAACTGTTGCATGACCCTAAATCTCATATATCCGCGTTAGAGACTTCTCAAAGACAGACTGATAATCAATTCTCAAGCTTTGTAGATCAAAATAGTATGGTTACATACATTTAAAACATTTTATTTTATAAATCATGATGGGGATTAACTCAATGATTAGTTAAACTACTTTTTCTTTAGGTAGCAAAAGCAAGCTTAATTCAAATTGGAAACTCATTTCAAATATGAGTTAACAGAAAGCTAAAACGTAAAAGCTAATGTTAACGTCAGTTTCCTCATTTGAAAGCTATTTCAGTGACAGGCAAGCCCAGGATTTGAACCCCGCAAATACTGATCCGCAGTCGAGTATCTTACCGAGCGCTAAACATGAGTTAACATAACGAAATATAACGTAATATAACATAACACAATTAATAACATTTTAAAGCTTATTTCGAATTTTAAAATGTGCATATGTTTATTTTCAAATGCAAGACGTTCAACAGTTTAGAGTTAGATGCAACAATGACCTATCCTGTAAAATCGACTATCCATACGGACCTGTCGCAATGACTGGATGACAACTCATTATACTTCAGCAAAAGAAATTGTAAAAGGTAGTTTTAACATGCTAAGATTCCGTTGTTTAGAAACACCAGTTGCGTATCGCTGAAGCATGTTAACTTCCAATATCAAAGAACTCTTAATTAAGTCCGCTAGTACTGCCATTACCTATTAGAGCAGTGATATACTGTACATGTGGCTACATTACATATCGTTAACGAGTGCACATTGAGTTGAAAAGAACCTAGCATTAGACTAAACCACATTAGAGTTGCCTTAGTAAAAATATTCCGAGATAATACCGCGTTGCTTGCTCATTTGTCTCGCTCTCTCTTAGTGCACTGCCTACTGGTAGGTCCATGGTTTATAACGCCTCCACTCTTCTCTGTCTTCCGCCTTTTTCTTCATTTTCACATTTGAGTGAATCTTTAAATCATTTAGCATTCCTAATCTCGGTCTGCCTCCGCTTTTCATTCCTTCCATCAGGCCTATAGGCCTACCTTCTATGACTTCCTGTAGTATTCTTTTCCTCTCATACTTATTTGTATATTTGACGTATCTTCTTAGATTCCTACATAAACACATGGAAGGCAAGCAATGATTGCGACGGATACACGTTGGAACCTGTACGACGATACTTATGAACGCATGAAGATATTTATGCTACCACACAGAGCAAGCTAAGCATACCATGATCATATGACCTGACAGCAGTCAATCAATTTAATTCTGACACGAATCCAATACCCAGCAATCTGATTCTTTCCGTCCTCACACTTCTCCCACCCAATTTGCGGGCATTTATTGTCAACACAGATGCTTACAAATGTTTTATGACTCTCTCGATGTTTTATGAAACGATATAAAACAGATATAAAAGGATACTAGACTTAAAATTTTGCCCTTACTCTAATCATAAGTTAAATTGAAATTGAAAATGGGTCCTAAACGAAAGCACCTCGACTATTTGTTACACTGCACTAACGACAGTAAAGTGTCCATATCTATATGGACAAATCTATATTAAGCCTATTTTATCAGTTCTCAATCAATCAGCTCTCATTCAGTTCTTATCATATTTTGTTTATTATGTAATATTTTCTTCCTATGGATGGAATGTTCGTTGTGTTTGGTATTTTGTCTATTTTCTGTTGTACAGTATATGAGAAGGGCGATCAACTAGATAGATTACTTATAACCCTGTTGCAAGTAACCTTGTAAACCTGTTACAGCCTTGTGAGTATGTTACTGCACGTGTTGATTTTTTGTTCTTAAATGTTCTTAGTTTAGCATCATGAAATATTTTTAAATTTTCTGCATTTGACAGTTGCATAAAGCATAGAAAATCTTTTTTAAAATAAACAATATTTTATCCGTCTTTAAAACTGAAGAGCTTAAAGCTTCTTCCAGCTATGATTATATACATGTAGCTAGCTTTGGTTTGTTGATTATGGATTCATATTTAGCTACAAAAAAGACAGTAGAAGATAGAAACACCTGGAGGAGTTATATACCATGGACCTGCCACTAGGCAAAATTAATAAGTGTGGTACTAGAAGAGAAATGATCAATATAATCATAGGTGTGTGAAGTTTTAAAATTTTCACTATAAGGACGGATGATAATGTAACAGCTGTCAAAAAATTATACAGAGAATTTTTCTGTTGTTGTAGATACTACAGTCAACTCAGACAACACAGTCAACACAGTCAACACAGTCAACACAGTCAACACAGTCAACACAGTCAACATAGTCAACCTAGTCAACACAGTCAACACAGTCAACACAGTCAACAAAGTTAACACAATCAACACAGTCATCACAGCCAACACAGTCAACACTGAACTATTGGCCAATTCGATATCTCTGCCTTTAGGAAATATTCGCCGAATCAACTTCTGTTGGATCAATCCCTGACCTCTAGGCTGCTTGTCATTTTCGTTCAATTTCAACTTCAGTTATTCTTTAATTTGCTGCATCATCTATCATCGATTATTGATAATTCAACTGTATTTATTTTGTAATAAAATTTAAAAGTAAAACAATTTTAGAAATTTTCTGCTAATCTTGTTCTTTATATAGTTCTATCAAAAGCCAGAAATAGAATACACATAGTTCCTCACATTTTGATTACTAATGAGCACTCATTGCATTGATTACTAACGCGCACTCATTGTATTGATTACTAATGAGCACTCATTGTATTGATTACTAATGAGCACTCATTGTATTGATTACTAATGAGCACTCATTGTATTGATTACTAACGCGCACTCATTGTATTGATTACTAATGAGCACTCATTGCATTGATCACTAATAAGCATTCATTGTATTGATCACTAATAAGCACTCATTGTATTGTTCACGAATGAGCACTCATAGGATCAAACTTTAATCTGAATACAAAAACTTCCATAATTCTAAAAGTAATGCCGTCTTGGCTTGACAATTAAAATGATTTTTAGTAATAATTATAATCATCTGAATTAGTCAGCTCTTTGAAACAATGCAACCTTATCTTAGTGCACAAAACTGCGTTTTTCTTTGTTGGAGCGTTCTTTAGTATTGTGATTTTGAAAAAATAGATCATTTCTTTATTTAAATAAATAGAAAAGTGAGTGAAATATGCTGAGAATTCATAACGAACACTAAATCGTCTTTATCGTCAACTTGCAATTTACGTGGGACTCTAAGGAATGAACTATATCATTATTGATAATAAGAATAATAACAACAATTAGAGTGAAACAGTCATCTATAACAACATCGACCACTATTTATGAATCTAATGATGACAAATATTGATGTGTATCGTGCAATGAAGCTAGCTTGGATTGAATAGACGAGACGAGAGCAGACTTGTCCGATAATCAGCAGACCAACGAATCGAATCCCAGCCTGAGTTCTCTGACAACATTCCAAAAGACACGAGGAGCGACGTTAAATTGAAATTTTGACTCCTGGTTGTTATTCTATTTGCCAGAAAATATTTTAGCAGCCACATCCTGTGTAAACTTTTCACGTGAAATGTCGGATATGTGACTTCCAAATCGATCGAGATATTGACGAAATCAACGGAAAGTTTTCTAATCCTGTCACTCCTCCCCCACTGATTGGACTCCTGACACTAAGCGACTAGGGAAGACCTGACACCCTTGTTTTACTAACAAATGCTCTTGGTTTAGTCGTAATGCTATTTAGTATTTTTAAAATGAAATATTTTATAAGTTACAATTTTAGCCTAAAAATAGATTTAGGATTTAGGGAACATAGAAATTCGTGAATATGAATAGCCTATATATATACATGTATATATATATATACAGTAGGGTGCCACTCAAAAAAAAGTATGCAATTTTCGTCCTCTCACCCCTCATTTTTACTCTACAATTTGGAGCAAAAATTGCTTTTGATTCTCTTGATTTGTGAGGATTCCATTAAACTCTTGAATCAAGGCCACACCTCGCTCGGTTGCATCGTTGACTACTTTCAAACTTCTTACCTTCTGTTGTCCAACAAAGTAATCCTTGTTGAAGATCCATGTCACTGGATTGTGGGTGAGAAATGTTTGTAATATATCCAATAGTGAAAAGTTGCCTAGTGTGATGCGATACTAAATCAGACAGCTGCTTGGCATGTAACATGGGGTGGAAGGCTATTCCTCGAGGATGGGCTGTTGTGTTTATGTCAAGAGCTGTAACCATGGCAGACTTTATCTCGGATGACACTGCAGAGTCAAAGAATGCTAAACCAACCAGGATTTCACTTAAGTAACACAAGTGCCCAGAGAATGACTTTGCTAGCTTTGGCCACTGCTTCATGTGTTTTCTTATAACTTTCCAACTCACGGAGTAGCTCCAGATCATTCTGAGCAGCAGATGAGGCACATGAGCATTTGAACCACACATTTCATTATAAAAGTATTGAAGTGGCCGAGAGAAAACAGTTCACGGTCAGTCAGTTGGAACTGATTGCGAAAAAGGAAAATCTTGAGACTGTAAATCAGCTTCGCCATCCATCGCACTCTGTGGTAAGCTCCGGGAGCTTGAATTTGTAATTTTGTTACAAATTCAAAAATCCCGTTTGGCAATTTTGGCACCCCTAACAAATTTTTATTTAAGTTACAGTTTTTCGAGATCTGCATTTTCATGAAAATATTTGAGGCCATTGAGCTACCAGTAATTATTGTTATATTTGAATGAAACTTGGCGTAGTTGCTATGTATCACAAAAGGAACAAAATTAGGGGGGTGACACTTGGGAAAAATGGAATTCTTTTTTTGCCATTACATCGAGTGGCACCCTAATATATATATATATATATATATATATATATATATATATATATATATATATATATATATATATATAATTTTATTCACCATTACAGGGCAGATACAAATAACAAACAGAACGTATAAGTATAAAGAAATAAATTAACATATAGGAACACATTGTATATGCATATGCTCGCTGGCAATTGAGGCAACACATTCTAGTTCATCTGTCATACAGACAGACGCTGTAAGGCAAATGTGAGCAAGAGAAACCTGCCGATGAATATCCTTTGACGAAATCAGCGATTTCGACCGTGCCTTGCGTCCAATCTAGAATCCGTAATGAAGCTGACTTTATAGAAATTATATTTTTATTAATATAATTTATTCTCCATGTTGTGTCAGGGTTGTTTGAAGAATTGACCAACCCGTGACTGCACGTGTCGTAAATGGCGACTAAAGCACTAAGATCCTAACGAAAGTCAGAAAGGGCATTCGGTTGGTGAGCGCCTAGGCTCCTGAAATTGCTACAAAAGATTAAAAGAATGGAAAAGACTCAAATAGGAGACTGAGCTGGTGGATGATATGATATAGGACAGAGAGTCTATTAGACTCTGGATTTGAGAGTCTATTAGTATCATGACCCTAGTTAAACTGAGATTCATTGAAGATGATGATGATTAATATAATGTATAAATAATACATTTAAAGAGAAAGAATCTCTCTTTCTCTTTCGCTCTGTCTAAATAGTTGACTATCAACTGAATTTAATGATCTTTTTAATGGATATAATGTTAACGTATAAAGAATTAAACAGAATGCCTCTCTCTATCTTTGACATTCTCTCCTATCTCTCGCACGCAATCTGTCTCGATATGCCTTCACCAATGTCATTTTAGTCCTTATCCTCACTTTACTATTCGCTCAAAAATATGTAAACTGGTTTTCTTTTTTTTTGTTTCTATTTAAGTCTGATTCTTATCCGATTTAATGGAAGAAGCGGTTTCAGTAGATTTAATACGTGTCAGGTTTAGATGAACTTTGTCTCCTTCATCGAATTTTTTAAAAGACAATAATTATTATTTCACCTGAAAGAGATACGATGTCCTAGAAATGAAACTGCTGAAATTTTTCTGCAAACCAAAAAGGTAGCAAGTGTTGTTTAGGAGTACTTTATTTCTTAGAATCTATTAAATGTTTGAAATCTGAGTTAATCGGTAGAATGAACAAGTCTATATCCCTCCTGATTTTAAAATTCTCCTTCCGGTCAACTCATTACCATAATGCTGTTGAGTTAAACTGGACTTTGGCTTACTTCATCGGATAGGGAAAGCAGAGTCCTGAATCCTTGAATGAGTTGTCAGGTCATTTCTAGTCTATCCAACAGTAGTTGCAACATTCTCATGTCAGTGTTTTTTTCATTATAACATTTTACGTAGCACCAACATTATAACATTAAAATAAATTGACAAGAAAAGATAAAAATATAAATAAATATATACTTACACTATATTATATTTCTTACATGTAGAAATATCTCTTAGTGCACTGCCTACTGGCAGGTCCATGGTACATAACGCCTCCACTCTTCTCTGTCTTCCGCCTTCCTCTTCATCTCCACATATGAGTGGGTCTTTAAATCATCTAACATACCTAATCTCGGCCTGCCCCTGCCTCTTTTTCCTTCCATTCTACCTTCTATGACCTCTTTTCTATAGAGATATGAGGATCATATATCGTAGAAATATAATTGAGTTAAATACAAATATAAAAATATACAATATAGTCCTACTGCTAATATATTTAGCAATACGATAATCAACTGCATTTTATAACATAACATAGCAACAATTAGAGTGTGATCGTTGTTCATGACAACATCGAGCACAACTTACTACTGTTCAAGCTACCTCGAGTACTATAATTCAATTAGGATCATTTGACATATTTAACTACATCTTTTATAGAAAACGTAGATCATGATAATATTATATATTCTTTTATTTCATATGATATCTGATACAACTCAATATTCTTCCACAGTTAGAAAAATATGCAAATAAATTAACTGTTCAGCACAATATATTATCAAGGAAAATATACAGATACATTACAAAGTTGCACATTATAGAGCTGCTTTTCTAAATATATCATGATCCTCTATACTCAACAAAAGAACATTACATTGTAATATAAATAATTGTAGCGTATTAGAATGAATTAATAATATAAATGTATATGAAGTTAAATACAAATATAAAAATATACAATATAGGCCTACTGCTAATATATTTAGCAATACATTAATTAACTGCATTTTATAACATAACATAGCAACAATTAGAGTGCGATCGTCGTCCATGACAACATCGAGCACAATTAAAGGTTGTGCAAAATTGCACAACTGGCTGGGGCCAGTGGCGAAGTCGGTTAGATACTCGACCGCGAATCAGTATGTGCGAGGTTCAAATCCTGGGCTCACCCGTCACTGACATCGCTTTCGAGTGAGAAAACTGACTTTAACCTTAGCTTTATCATATCTACTTCCATAGTTTATATATTTGAAAAACTATATTAAAAGCAAACTGAGTAACTATCACTTATTAGATATGGTTATAAGATAAATAAGTGTATACGTGGCAAATGTGCGGAATAGTCAATATCAATAAATAGAAAAATTTAATGCTTATTGGGAGGTTGATTCTAAACTGTGCGCATTTTCAGTTATAACTATGTGCAATACGCAAATATTAAAGGTAAATAATGAATTCAGCGTCTTTTACATTAGCACAATGTCGCCTTAGAGTTGAGAGGTTAAAGTTCAAATCCAGGTTCAGTTAAAATATACCATTTTGCTTGAATGTGTCCAATCTCGTATACATTGTACATGTATATTCTAGTCTCTTTTGATTACATTATGTTATTTAATCAGACAATTTATTTATCGTGATCTTAAGCAGTAGGAATTATAACTAAAAAAATGAGTTGAAGCTAATCTTTCAGAGAACCATCAAGAACGTAGAACGAATTTGATCCTGCTTTAAAGACACTATTGTAAATGAAACTAAAATTAGTTTTGCCGTTGGTACTCTTTAATTATGAACAGAGCCTCGACATTAGTATCAAGGAAAATGTTTGACATCAAATTTCATATTCTGCAGCAAAGCAATGTAAATCAATGTTACCGCTTATCTTGAAAAGAATTCCAAATAGGCCTATTGTTTTCTCTGTGGCTTTATCTCTCTATCTGTTGTTCGAGTCATGTAGAATTGTGTCTTTCTCTAGTGTTCTGTTAAGTGGCAGGTTTATGGCACATATTACAGTCTCTTTTCAATCTCATCAAAGGGCACTTCATAAAAGTTCAGGTCAATACTACAATTTGATCCCTTCGTAAAATCTGTCCATTCCTAAGCTACAATCCAAGAGAGATAGAATTTGTAGTTATAGGCTTTGTTTAGCACATAATTTTGGAAAAATAAGGCTCCTGATGTCGTTTTTCGTTGTTTTATTCGGCTCTTACTTAGTCACCTTTTACAACATGTACAGTTAACGACTGGTCTATTTTTTTGTGCCCCGGACACAGCGCGTATTTTGCTTTTATTGCTCATTGCATTTATTTTCAAACAGGCAGAACGTCAGTTAATATCATGAAGTTTTAAATGACAGAACTTGACGAGCATTAATGTCTTGTCGGTCTTATAGTCGGGTAAGCTGATCAAAGTTTACTAATTATCTTGGACCTTCAGAGAACCGGTAAATAGATAACTGGCCAACGGCCTTACTTTAAAACTTGTAGCATTTTAATATGATAGAAGAGAAGATGTTCCACTCATATGTGGAAATGAAGAGGAAAGCGGAAGACCGAGAAGATTGGAGGCGTTATATACCATGGACCTTTCAGTAGGAAGTGCACTAAGAGAGAGAGAGAGAGAGAGAGAGAGAGAAGTGGCCATGGATGATTGATTTAATATATGCTTGATGAATACCACTGATTTTATGTGTAAGTCTATGTTGACTTTTTACAAAAAGCCTAGTCTGCATAATCCTCTTCAGTTAAATAAACCTTCTGCTACTAGAATCGAACCCACACCTCCAGCAACAACGACGCAAACTCTTAGCAGGGGTTATCCCCCCGTCACTCTGTTAAATTTCAAATTTCGAACGGAAACTGTTGTTTGTCAGTTACAGGAAGCTAATGTTTAAATTAATTTACTGGCGTTCATTCTAGGCCAAGTCTTAAATGGCAACCTTTTAAATTTAATTTAATTTAATACATTTAAATTTTAAATTAATTTTAAATTAAAACCTTTCACAATAATATTAGGCATACATGTTTCTAAGTTCGCTACAGGTGAGTAGATTTACCGGAATATCCAATATCTTAAACCTATTTGTTGTTAATTACACCTAGGAGCACTTTTCACTTAAAGAGCATATTTCTTTGAAGATTATTAGAGAAATTTACGAATAAAGTTTAATTTATATTGTGCAACCAAACAACCGTAATGAGTATGGTTTAAAGAAGTTTACAGTAGAATTATACTGTATATTTACAAGCATACTCTTTAGTTGTCCGGACAAAACACGGGAACAATTGGAAAACAGAAACAACAAATTATTTGTATTTGAAAATTGATGGCTAAAATGGGCTCAATAAGTGTCTTTTTCCACAATTCCGATGTCTACAAAGATTTGCAAATATACAAATATCTGAAGAGGAGCATTTGAGATGTAATAATCAACTAATCGTATCGATCTAATTTAACTGATTCCATGGCATTTGAAAATTATTACATGCAATTTTATAAGAATAGATCTATATTAGCTGTTAGTTACTACGGTTGCGTAACGAATTCTCTACTCTGCATTTGAAGATGCCTCATATGAAATAGTTTCACGTAAATGAACTACTTCTGAAATGTAATTAGATTTCTAATCAGAAGAGAAGACAACAGAGGCTATGGCTTCGAGAGTTTTTGATTGTTTTGTTCTTGTTCGTTTTTGGTTCAGCAGCTGTGGCGTATTTTCATTTGGTAGGACAGTTTTCATCATTGCTACTAATTTTCATTCATGATATTTGATCGCAATGAGCTACCAACTAGTTCAATGTGTGAACAATAAAAAAGCAAGTAGACATTGCGTTTTTATACTACATACATTTTACGCGCCCTTTAGCCTACGTCATGTGCTGTTAAAGGATATATATATATATATATATAAATATAATAAAGCCTCTATATATATATATATATATATATATATATATATATATATATATATATATATATATATATATGTAGAGGCTATATTTACTACACGTGCTGTTAAATGATATATACAGTATATATATATATATATATATATATATATATATATATATATATATATATAGGCCTACGTATATATAACCTTTAACTGCACGTGACGTAAAGAGCGCGACTAAGCAATAACTGAGACAGGAAACGGGAAACCCTTCAGAAGTCGTAATTCTCCCAAGCTACAGTCTCATTAGTGTATTGATTAGGCATAACCTTTTGTGAAGGGATTAATTTAAAGGGTGAAAGCAGGCTCATGAGTATGAACATGAAAATTGGACTTGCCACTTGCAGAGCACTAGAGAGAGAGAGAGAGAGAGAGAGAGAGAGAGAGGGGGGGGGGGGGGGGTGTTGAGTCTTTACGTTAAATTCCTACAGCTTAGTAAAATTACAAAGTCAATATATCGTTATATTCACAAAGCTAAGAATTCTGTCAAAGACGTCGCTGAAATTGAAGCGATGGATTGGTGATTACTATACCTAAGATATATATATAATATATATACTATATATATATATATATATATTGTAGATATATATATATTATAGATATTATATGTATATATATATATATATATATATATATATATATAATAAAATGAATTTACCTTGACAGGACGACTTATTGCTCTTCTTGATCTTTGTTTTGTTACTATTTTCTTGTTTTTTCTTCTTTTTCTTGTTTTTGTCTTGTTTTTGTACTTCTACAAGAATAAAGTTCACTACAGCATCATTGGATAAGGAAACGGACGATAAACTTGTATTATTATTATTCTTCCCCTTTTCTTCTTCTTCAAGTGCTGTGTCTGTTCCAAGCCTGAGCGGTTATGGTCATGTTTCTCCATTTATATCTATCCATTATCGTTTTGAACGTCTGTTTCCGTTATCTAGGACATTGGATGCAGATACATTTGCTTAGACTCTGAATGAACTATATCCCCTGTCGCTCCATGCTTCATTTAGCTTCTATGGTTTTCGCTTTTTCGATAAATAGTATAAAAATTGCATGTAAAATGACTGCTATATAAACCAATTTTTTCATCTTTGAAAGGTAACAGTACAACAGTGCCGTAAAGAAGAATGAGCAGTTTATGAAAATCTTTAATACCAAATAGAAATCGTTCTTGCCTTGCTGATCTCGTTAAATTACACACGACTCGCCTGACAAGTTGATGAGGTTTGTATTTCAAGAGCAAAACATATTGTACAGCGTCCGAAATACTAAAACAACTATTTACACAACTGAAGGTTTTAAAATAGAGATCAGTGTTGTTATTGCATGTTGTCTCTGATTTAGACGCATTTTATGCTACGTTCACATATAAATCTAACATAACTCTAGCCATAACTTTATAATTGATTCACATTTATCATTAGGGAAAAATTCAAACCTTTGCGTATAATTGTGTAAGGGGAATCTCGAAACTCTAAATTGAAATCAAATTTAAATAGGCCTATAAATTCTTGAGATTATGAATTTAAAAATCTCACCAGAAAATCCGTAGACGTTCGTAGATGATTGGCGTAGATAATAAATGTCTCACTCACTTGAGTTCTCATAAATGTCTCTCTCACTTGAGTTCTCATAAATGTCTCCCTCACTTGAGTTCTCATAAATGTCTCTCTCACTTGAGTTCTCATAAATGTCTCTCTCACTTGAGTTCTCATAAATGTCTCTCTCACCTGAGTTTTCATAAATACAGCAAATGGTGTAAATTATTAACGTAAACTCTGTTTAAATTTCAAAAATATGTATTCATGTCATTGACCATGTCCCTGTTTGTCTGAAATCAGAATTTTGCTTCTGTCTTTCTCTTTTTCTCTCCCTCTCCCTCTCCCTCTCTCTCTCTCCTCTCTCTCTCCCTCTATTTCTTTCCACACACACTCTCTCTCTATTTCTTTTCACACACACTCTCTCTCTATTTCTTTCCACACACTCTCTCTCTCTATTTCTTTCCACACACTTTCTGAACGCGACTGAAGAGCCGTACAGAACTGATGACGGGACTAGTATAACGTTGGGCGCAGTGCGGGAACATTTTCTGCACAGGTAAGATCTTTAATGATGGTACGTTATTGAAATTTGAAGAATTACATAAACGTTCATTTACTAATCGTACATTATATTTATGTTTAGAAAATATAATTTTTACTTTTAGAAAATATACATGTATTAATATTATAATTAATTAATATTATTAATATTAACTTACAAATATTAAATATTTGAAAATATTCTAAAGTATTCTAGTTTAACTATTCGAAACATATTTTATAGTAAATATTTGAAAATATGTTGCCTGAAATGTTTGACTATAATGCTGTTATATCTAACATTTACTATTTTTGGGTCGATAATTATTTGCAAAAAATGTACGAGTTTGTCTAATTAATTATTACATAAATAACACCGACTGAATGAATGATTATGCCAAAAATCTAGAGGTAACTAGGAGTAAATTTTAGACAAAAACGAAATTTTAATTTAGATAAATATATGCATTAATTGTGAAGCCGGCTTAAACGGGTTTTTGCTACTATGATTACCTTTGAGTCAGTGTAATTGAATTGATTTTTAAGCATTTAACGGAGTTTCAGTTGAAGTTTAAAAGGAATGTATGCGTCGGGATATAGCGCACTTGGCTTAGTTGCTCGTCAATAATCGAAGTTACGCTACATCGGCCTCGGTTAATAATTCGTGGGCGAACACCTTGGAAGACCGAGTGTTGATAGCTTTGAAGAAGAAATCCCAGGGTGATGAAAGATTATTCTTAAATCCGAGCCAGCTGCAATTGAAGCACCATCAAAAGGCAGCGATTAATAATAACCATGGAGAGGAAGGAGGAAATGGGCCCTACACAAGCATCTATGTTTCCTGACCCAGTGTGCCGTTATGATTATGATATGAGAAATTTGTAGGTAAAAAATTAAATTCTAGTTTAACTTATTGTTTCGAAGTCATGCAATTGACTAGTAGAGCACTGACTTAAACCCATTGCTCCCAGTTCAGCATTCAGACGCCTGTCATATGTGAAGTTGTGAACTGCAACCAAAACGGGCACAAAGTAATAACTAATTGGAGTTATAACTTGTTACAGTTATTACTAGTTAAATTTACAACTAGTTGGAGTTATAACTAGTTAGAGTTATAACTAGTTAAAGTTAAAGTTATATCCAGTTAGAGTTAGCCTTTAAAGTTAAGCGGAAGCAATTAGTGGAGCGATTGGAGGAAGTTCTTGAAGAATCAATAATAAAATATAACAAATCTAAATCTGAGATTTGAAAATGATCAAGAAATGATTGAAGGAAACAAGGTTCGTTATGCAGTATTTTTTTCTCTCTCCAACGCATATCTTTAAAATAGCTTGGTATGAGCCAGTAGTTTATTGGTAGGTTGTTCGACAGCGTATTAGTAGGTGCTGGGTTCAAATGCTCTCTCAGTCACAGGCATGCTATTCGAGAAGGAAACTGGCATCAAATTGGCTTTAGATTTTAGTTTTTAGTTTGGGGTGAATTGATTTGTAGTAGCGTGTGATAAAGGAAGGTCCTTGAAATCATTCTTGCATGAGGACACGGGCGTTAAAATTAGTATTATTACTATTATTATTATGATGTATCAAATTCGTGTTATTATTTATAAGACTGTGGATGATCTAAGTGTTTAATTCTATGGTGCAAAGATCCAGATAAAATTAAAAAATTGATGCTCTATCTACGTAAATATGAACATCTGACTTCACGAGTATTAATTAGTAGACAGTTAGAAAGAGTATGTGAAAAGCTTCAAGCAAAGCTGGTATTACGAACAATGGAAGATATGAAATGAAAATAAATAGTTTGCATAGGCACAGAGGCAATCGGAATCTTGCTAAATACTCTATCTAAGTACAGTTGTGCTTAACGCAATCCTGAGAAGTAGATTTATGCGGAGGCTGAGTAGGTTTGGCAGTAAAATTTATAATAAAAAAGTTTATATTTATTCACAACTTACGAAAATGATTAACTCACAAAACGAAGTGGTAGGCAATACAGCACTGTTTTAAGCAAGCTTGCTATTTAAAAAGTATTTCAGTCGCGGGAAATTAGATTACTACAATATTTTTGAGTATTTATCATTCAATCGCATTTCAGTCCGCTTTCTTACTCCTAAAAGCATTCCAAAGTTCAACAAACCCCCTTTACAAATGTTAATCCCTTATTCGCCATTACATTGGCAAAACAACGGCGTCTTATTATAATTTCTCGTTACCTTCCTCAGTTCTTACTCATTCGCCTCTTGCGATATGTACAGCTTACGGTTTTTCTATTATGCAGTAGACCAGATAGAACACTGATACAAAAAACATGTAGATTTAGCGAATTTTTGAACATTAACCTGCTAAGAAGATTGAAGGCTACCAAAAGAGAATGATTTTTATATAAAGGTAGGATAAAGTTCAACAAAAAGCGGTCTAATGTGAGTGGTAACTCAATTTGATAATATGAGCTCAAATAAAAGATAAAGTGGGGGTTTCGAATGCAAGAGACGAGAAATAGTAGACAATGTGATAAACGTATTCTGAAGTGTTTTTATTACAAATAGCTCAACATGCAATAGATTAATTACAAATTGAGTGTTTAAAAATAAATTCTGTGTATTAAGACACTTTAAATGATTAATAAAATATTTAATAAAACATTTTATTAAACATTTTTAATAAAATGTTTTATCAAACATTTTGTTCATACTCCAACATTCATCTTTATATTTGTTCTTCGTTTAACAACTGAGAAGTCAAAACTATGTTGATAACAAGTCATTTTATTTCTATATATATCTTCTCCAGGAAGTGTCCGCATATTCGCGTGACTTGACGCACGGAACTAACTTCTAAAGTTCTAATTATAGAACAGTAAATTAGTGGGGTACATTACATATTAGCTTCTCCTTTTCATTGTTATTCTCTCATATGATCTCACATGTGAACTGGATAAGCCGTAAGGTAAACACGCACTATAGTGAAATGATCAACTACGTTGATATCTACCACTTTTTTAATACTATACATGTACTGTACATTTAAATCCTTTAGGCAGTTTAGACCATTCTCCGTATAATCAATCCAATGAATGTCCGATATTTTACTCTGAGATAGCGCGGCTGGGATTCGAACCCACGAGGGTTCAATCCACCTCAGGATATGTCATTTAAAACTTAACATGATATTAACATTTACCCTACTAAGACATTCTTTATTCATAATTCGAAGTTCATTCACCTCTTCAGTACCCATTAGTTCATTTATTCAGGCTCAGTTTTTAATGTAACATTTCAGCAAATTGTATGAATGCGCTTCATTAGGTGACGGGTTCAAATCTGCTTCTTGTTTTCTTCCCCTACATTTTATATATTTTTATTTATTACATTCATCACGTCGTGTAGTTGCTTGTCGACCCAAACACTGAACCCTAAAAGATAGTCGACCTATTTACACAATATGGGTGAATTGGCTAATAAAGGCTAAGAATATCCCTTACATATTCCGCGAATGGATATTATTGAAGTAATTATTTTTACGAGAAATAATATTTCGGTTATTGGCAAAAATACTAAAATAAAATTAAGAGCATAAGTTAGGAAAAACTCAGCAAACAGCGAATCAACGCTAAGTATTTAGAGCTAATTTACAGATTTAGTAAACACTGCGGAATTTTAGGTTTCACGATTATCTCATATCTCCCCAAATTTTAAATTTTTTGTTCTAATGTTAAGAAATTAAAATGGCCCATTTCAAACGAGAGGTCTCTTTTCCAATAAATCACAGGATAAGCTTAATATTAATCTATTCCGTGTGAATGAATTAGCTCATATTTAATAAAATTATCGCATATTAATATTACTATATCATATTTGGTGACATTAACTGATATTTAATGGTTTCATATATATCTTCTTTACTTAAATTAAATTAGCTTAAGTTAGTATGAGTAGGCAATTATTATAAGACCTACGAAATTGGGACAAAACCTGCTGATGTACGCAATTCAACAGGACTCATTAGATTACATGCTGTTGAATTGTTTGACGATTACAAACATGTGCATTATGAAATATTTTCTCGACGAAATGGAATGCAATAGAATCTGCTAATCAACTCAAATATGGAACGAAACTTTGAATTACTTTGAAAATGCAATTTACATTTACGTCAATATAATGTGTTGTTTACTACAATTTTCTAAACTAACTTGCAATTATAAATTGTCACACTTTTTATCTTGCAACATTATCAGATTGTTTTAGGCTAGTAGGCTATGCTTTTGTTAAATACACAAAAGAAATTTCACAAAGTTCGGCCTTAAGAAACATTTCTACTGTGTATATCCAGTGTCGGATCCAGGGGGCCCGGGCAGTGAAGGGCCGGGCCCCCCCCCCCTTAGGCCCGGCGATAAAAAAATTAAACTACACTTCCATTGTTTCTATGGCAATTTCTGTGTCAACATGTTTGTTAGGGCATTGGTGGGGGGAGGTACTAGAGAGAACTCAGTTCCACTAGTTCAATTTTCTTTCAAATATGGAATATGACCCATATTAGGTATTCTAGGAGCCCTTGATAATGGAAGGGTGCCCGAAAAATGTCGATCGTTTCACTAGCTCTCAAATTTCACTTTAACCGCAGTAAAAGAGGAAAAGGATGTAAGTAAAAAATATGAACTCTGTCCCGAAGCAGTGGTGCAAACAACCCTGGCTGGGAGAGATTAAAGCCCCCCCCCCCCTACCGCCAAAATTAGTTCACTTTTGCAATTCGTCCAGATCCGCTGAGTTTCTGCAAAGGTGAAAAATTAACCGGCTTTTCCACAACAAATGTAGAATTTTAGTCATTTTAGGTTTTCCTCACTTTAGTACGGGTATGAGCGGGGAGGGGGGGGGGGTAAGATACGGAGATACACTCAGTCTATGAGCCGAGCGCAGTAGTGTAAAAAAGTGAGCCCTACTCCGCCCCCCCTCCACACACAGCAATTTTCCGGTTGCGTCACCTGTCCCGAAGTAGGCGGGGCGTAGTAAGCAAAGAAAGTGCACACTCTCAAAAAAAAATTTCGGGCCCCCCCTTAAAAAATTCCTGGATCCGCTCCTGTGTATATCTCAAAGGATCTACATGTAAATCTTAATATTATGATTGATAAGGAAAATATATCCAAGATTTAATTTACATTATTTCTTGAAATACATCTAATTATTAGTTCCAATCTAACCTGTCAACGTCATATCAGCTATGTAACACTTAGTATTTCAAAGTTCTTAATTGAGTTAAGCTTAATCAAAAGCTACATAAACGCTATATTTTTTTGAAATCTTGTGCAGAGTTGAACTATCCGCAATTTAACGGTCTAATAATATGTAGATGTGCTTCAAAACAACATTGCTTCATAAATTAACTCTTACAGAAACAGTATGTCCATATATTCTAAAATCAACCATATTCAAAGGCCATACTGATCTATCAAGTACAGTGTTATGTGCACGTATAAGCTTAGCTTATTATCAGAAACCTGTGCTTATATCAATAAATATTTTGAATTTTGATAATAGTGTTTTGTACAATCTTAGAATTGTTCGTGACTTTTTATGACATCTCATCATGCTTCACTGCGTTAAAAATGTTTAAGAATTAGAGGTCCAAAGTTCTGGGGCTCTATACCGCAGGATATTAAATCTGTTGACTAACTCAGTTCTAAAATTTAGACTTCTAAATTAAATATTTTAATAATGATCTATTGAAATAACATATAAAAATTGTGTTATGTTTATTCTACAAAGGTTTTTGACACAAAATCCCAATTTCCGTAGACTGTGATATTCAATAATATAGGCTTGAGTCAAAGATCCACTTAAAAATGCACACCACTCCACTTCAAAGATCCACTCGTATGTGGACATGAAGAGGAAAACGGAAGATAGAGATGATTGGAGGCGTTATATACCACGGACCTGCCAGTAAGCAGTGAACTAAGAGAGAGAGAGAGAGAGAGAGAGACTTTAGTATTGTTTTTTTCTGGTATATTATTGTACTATTGTAGCAGATAAGCTACTACAGACTTCATAAGCCGCTTTGTTCTCATTACTTCTAGTCCACATAATTTTCTGGGTGAACTTGTGAAGTAATACTGAGTTATCATCTCTTTACTGTACATGTATTTTTTATTTACTCAATTTGATGTTTTCTGTTCTCGACTATTGAATACTTTGATAATATTTGAGGAAAAAGACTGTAATAAATTACTGTAATTTATATATAATATATATAATATTACATAGACTGGAATATTTATGTATATATATATAGGCCTATATAATAATAAATAATATGAATTTCCTGTATGTAATATGAAATTTGTTGCATGGGTTTGTGTTTTCCTTCAGTGAGTAGCAGCTTCTCATTCATTTCCCTTATTCTGAAGAATATTAATAACCAATTAATCATAAACCTTCCTTATAAGCTTATTTCAAATGTTTTAAAAAGAGAAAAGTAAAAAACCTAATTAGAATTACCTATAGCAAAGTATTAAATCTCTTTTTTTTCTAAAACTCCTATGCATAATTATAAAGTACAATTTTTGTACTTGTATGATTATTCTAGTTTATGTATTAACTTCTAGTTTATGAATATGGAAAATTTAAGTTTTATTCGGTAGGCTTGTATAAAAGCTGTTCTTGATAAATAAGTACACACTCGAGAATAGCATCTGAATAATATCACGAATTGAAAGTGAAACAGAAGTAGATAATAGAATTGTGATGATGAAGAAATATTTAATTATTTTAATTGCTGAGCTGAGGTATGCCCTATTCGAAATCTTTTCACTTATTGCAATGTCTTTGTAACATGAACACTTTCGCTTCTACACTGTGAGTCATAAAAAAACATGTGCGCAGTATTTCATCCACAACTTTGACATTTGTGAACCGATTTTGAAAATTGTTTCAGAATTATAAAGTAGAAGAAAAGTATCAATCTTAAATCTAGTTTTTGTGACAATTCCGGTATATTTTAAACAATAACAGACTATTTTACAAACATAGTCTGTCTTTGTTTAAATGTTAAAATGGTGTTTACTAAAGCAGATTAAGAGTTCACAAAAACTTGTACCTCTTAAAGGGTTGTGGCTCACATTGGTTGATTGCCAATTTCCAACAAAAAACTGGATTCTGGGAGGGCCAGATTGCTTATTAAAGAAATTACACCGAAAAGAAGAAAATAAATAACGTGGACGAGTTGAAGCAACGCCTGGTGGACGTTTGGCAAGACATGAAGCAATCTGTCATTGATAAAGCAATAGATGAGTGGCGCAAGCGTCTCCGAGCTTGTATTCCAGCTAAAGGAGGGCACTTTGAGCATAATTAAGCTTTGACAGTTGACAGTAGCAGTATAATACTGCTTGTTTCGTTTTTTGTTAAGCCACGGATTTGTAAACATTCTGTAGCGATTGATTTACTTAAACTGAATATTTTCAGTCGCGCATATTTTCAAGCACTGCTTCAACGCAAAAATAATAATTAACAGAGTCACTTAACGTTATTTTATAGCAAATGTGTTCCTGATTATACCTATGCAAAAATTTAAAAAATCGGTTCACTAATACCAAAGTTATGGGCGAAAGACTGCGCACATGTTTTTTTTGACTCACAGTGTAGAAGGCAACAGTCAAATTATTGTATTTTCTAAATGAACATGCTCGAAACATAAGACTTTATTATTTAATTAATTACGTTTGATAGATGGCTAGGCTACTCACGGCATACGTCACTTCTAGTATGAACTTCATTATTTGAGTTATGGTTCTTTTCAAATAATGATGAGTCACTTGCATCACATTCATTAAAACAAGCTTTCAAACTCGATTTCAGTTCGTTGTTTAAAGTTCCATCCAGTGCCAAAATGAAATAAATCGAAAATATCTAGACGGCAAATTCATGTTTAAATCAATCTTAGCAGTCAAATGCTTCTTACAATATAAAATGGAACCCTGATACGGCTTATACTGTAGGTGAAAAAATGAATCGAAATTTATTGAATCCTCATTGATTGAGTCGTTTTGCATCGGGGGATACAGGATCAAGCAGGTGATGCAGATTAATGGATAAGAAATTCATAAGTTTTATCTATAGCTGGGAATTAAAAGATTCTCATTCGTCACAATGTCCCATATGGTTCGGCAGTACTCATCTACGTGTAAATCCACGATTGAGAGATTAAAAGCTGGTAAAGCTAAGGTTAATGTCAGTTTTCTCTCTCGAAAGCGATGTCAGTGACGGGCTAGAACAGGATTTTTGAACCCCTCACACACTAATCCGCGGTCGAGTGTCTTATCGACTTTGCCACTGGCTCCAGCTAGTGGAGCAAGTATGAATAAATTAGTAAAGTTTCGGTCTGAGCAGATGGTTTGTTGTCAAGTTGTTCGGCAGCGGCTATATAGGTTCAGTGTTCAACTCCAGGCTGTCCTCGTCACTGATATGCTGTCGAACAGGAAAATGATCTTCAACTTGGTCGTAGCAAAGATATGATTAACTTATCAAACTTATCAGTAGCAAAGATATAATTAACCTTGGAAAGGATTAATAATATCCTGCCAGGAACATATAAAGCGGTATCGAAGTTCGGACACCAGCCATGACATCACTATAGAAATTGTCAGAGGTTATTATTATTATTATTGTTACTATCACTATCAACTGCCTGTTTGTACAAACTCTCTCCAAAACTTAATTTTATCTTTCTGAGTCCAACTAATATTTTCGAATCTTCTCCGTATCTTCATTTTCAACGCTTCCAGTTTCCAAATACCTTCCTTCCTGTAGGTCCATGTAAATAAGGTCATGAATAATCTTAGTACACAATAGTATATATCAGACCTTTCATTACATTCTGTAAGAAATGCATTGGAGAATTAATGCTGTTGCTAAATTTATCAGAATAGATTTTTAGTAGAGATGGGAATTAGAATTAGAGATTTCCATTTTCTAGACGTACCCGATTTCAACCGAACTTCAATTTACAAGCAGCCGATAATATCCCTGAAATTTTAAAATTCCCATCTTAATTTCTTATAAAGCTAAAGCTAAAGCTAAGGTTAACGTCAGTTTCCTCACTCGAAAGCGATGTCAGTGACGGGAGAGCCCAGGATTTGAACCCTCACATAATGATCCGAGGTCGACTATCTTACCGACTTCGCCACTGGCTCCAGCCATGTTATGGGAAAATAGCAGAGATGAAACTATCATAATCAAATGCCTGGTGTAATATTTAATTTTAGAATAATTAGGAATTCAGTATCAAAATCAGAAATTGCTGGATGTATCAATTGGTAAGGTCACTGCAACATAAGTAACTTACGACATAACTTCAACTTACGCATTAAATAATAAGTCCGTTAAGTCCTGAAATTACAAACTGCTCCATAAGTTATTGAAATGTTGATTGATTGAGAGCGAGAGAGAGAAAGATAGAGTTAACGAGAGCGAGAGAGAGCGCGAGAGAGAGAGAGTGAAAGAGAGAGAGCGAGAGAAAGAGTGAGAGAGAGCGAGAGAGAGATAGAGAGAGAGAGAGAGTGAAAGAATGAAAGAAAGAAAGAGAAGGCTATTGACATAATTCTGTTTGTGACCTGATTAAACTGTTGCATCATATTGGGTGACAAATACATCACACGACAAAATGATATATAATTAAAAAAATTCTGAAAGAACTTAGGCAAGAAACATTGCAGAATGCTTCTTTGCATTGTGGCTGGAGCCCGTGGCAATGTCGGTAAGATACGCGATCGCAGATCAGTATGTGCGGAGTTCAAACAAATCCTGGGCTCGCCCGTCGCTGACAACCCTTTCGAGTGAGGAAATTGACGTTTACATTAGCTTTATCAGATTTTTTTAGCGAATTTCAGAAAATAAAAAGTAGACTGGGAGAGGGTTTGAGGGTCTTAGAGTTAATAAAGTAAGGACAGAGAGATAATAAAGAAGAGAAAGAGAGAGATTGAGAGAGATAAAGAAAGAAGACCCGAACCTGTCAGCGAATATAATTAAATGAAGGTAATCTTCAGATGAAAAGATGAACGTTTAGATTCAAAAAGATAATCTTGGTATGACAACATCTAATGTTTTGCGGCATCTAATTAACGATTGCATAAGTAAATGTGAATTGATTTATTTTTAGTCATTTTCTTCAAATGTCTCAGCGTACTGCTTCAACAAACTAAATTATTTAACCTCATTACCATATGCGACTGGAATAAATTTATCAATTTTGGCATTCAATATGTACACACGTCTGATTTATTTAACAATAGTTCCGGTTGTCATAAAGATGAATTTCCATTGACATTCTAAGTCTACAAGATCTGCGTATCGCCTTCATTTCTTTGACTGACTCATACGGTAGCGTGCAAAACCCAAGCAATTTCAAAATTGACTCTGAATAAGTTAGAGTTAGATCCTTCTGTAATTCGATTCTCATTATGTTGTCATATATACTATATCTCTGTCACCTGACAGTATCGTGTCTTATCAGATTTGTTGCACAAGGTTTATTTTTCAGTTTCATTGTGACCGCTTGCAAAGGGCTGTGATCTATTGTATTTCTTTATACAGATTACGAGATTTATAGGTCGATGAATCAACAGATTGATAGGATGGTTTTGTTCTGGCTGGAGCCAGTGGCGATGTATTCGACCGCGGATCAGTATGTGCGGGGTTCAAAGCCTGGGCTCTTCCGTCACTGACTTCGCTTTCGAGTGAGGAAACTGACGCTAACATTAGCTTTATCGGCTTTATTTTTAGAGAGAGCTCAGATGTCATAGCAACTGTTAAATGTCTTTCACGCAGTTTCAATAATTACGCCAATGTGAATGTTGCTTAGCAGTTGTCAGAATGTCATCACATTGTTGCTATAATTTTACTGCACAGCTTGCTATGAAATCGACGATAATAATAAACGCAATGTTTTGGAATAAAAATGTTATTTAAGATTTTCTAATGAGAAATGTTTCCAACAAAAACTGAAACATTTTAATTGGAAATATGACGCTCACGTGCTGGTCGTTTTTACTATATTAATGGACAGGATAACTAGGAGATTGAGGCGTGGCTGACCTACTGTTTCTGAGGTTCAGTATAGCTTACAGTAAAGCTAATGTTAACGTCAGTTTCCTCACTCGAAAGCAATGTCAGTGGCGGGCGAGAAAAGGATTTGAACCCCGCACATACTGATCCGCGGTCGATTACCTTATCGATATCGCAACTGGCTCCAGCCAGTCTTTGATTCTTCAATAGTTATAGATAAGGTAGTAAAAGTTAGTTTAACGTCCGTAGAGTATCATAAGGAATACTTTCGGAAACTGTTTTCTTGAGATTTGAATCGATTGCCTCTTGTTTCTCTGATAAGCATGCTGTTCTCTCAATCGTCCCACCGGTACAACATAATCGTAGTAAATAATTAAGTTTGAGTACCGGTATTTAATTCGACATTAATCTAAAATAGTAGTCTGAATTGGCAACATTTGTAGGTAGATACCAAAAATTATGAATGGTTTTTTCTGGCGCTGTATTGATGGAGTATATTTTAATGCAGTAGTGGCCTATCAAAATGCACTTGTTGAATTATTGGATTATTCTTTTTGATTAATTGTATTTTAATTTGGAATTTTATGTGGCTTATTAGAGAATGTTTTACCTGTTGGTAATATCAAATGGCACAACAGTAGGCCTTCAGAAATGTAGATGATCTTCATTCTAGTCATAACTTGTGTTATATTGCTACTATGGCTTAATGATAAAAAATTAAAGCTTAGTCTAACGTTAGTTTTCTGTTTCAAAATCTCACCACTAATAAGACCAGCATTGAATTTTTATCCTGCAACTATTTCGTATAGCTTTCAATAACAACCGTACAAAATTTTCAATGGAGACGCCATAACTTTAACATTTTAGAATATGGGTTTTACATCAAGGTCAGAAGTCCGAAGGGCTTCTCTTCAAGACGTTAGGTGTACATGTTCATTGAAAGGTGAATATCAATATTTTACTCTCTGATCAGCTCTACCGGGAATTGATCCCAAGACCTCAGAAACGCTCATTTAAAACGTCATGTCGTTACGTAACGCGCTTACTCACAGAGCCACTGAGACATTCACGATAACTAAGTATTTTAAGGTCTGTTTAAAGCCTACAACTAGGCAAGGGCAGTCACGGCTGAGATTCTTATCCGAAGCCTTCAGTTTACCTTACAAGTTCACTATAAATTCCGTCAACAAATAGATCTTGCAATCATTATGTTTCGAAACAGCGCCATTATTACTAGACTTTTTCTCTCTCTCTCTCTCTAATCATCCTTCTCTCTAATGTTCTATTCTCTCTCTCTTTCTTTCTCTCTCTCTCTTTCTCTCTCTTTCTCTCTAATAATCTTTCTCGTTAGTGTTATGTTCTCTCTCTCCATAGCACCATATCATCTGTTAATATCCTACTTCTTTTTAAGCTTCTCTATTCGTTTTAGAAACTCTTGTTGAAATTTATGAAACCTATGCGCTCACAAATCAAATGCTCTTTCTGACGTTGGTTTAGATCCAAGAGCTTTGTTGGCGTTTACGACACGTGCAGTCCACAGTTGGTCTATTATTCAGCAACCCGTGTAAAGCAAATTTGACGTTGGTTTGCATCATCGCTGTACATTGACGTCGATCTATAATGCAAGATACTATAGAAACGTTCTGATTGCCTTGACAATTTTGTAATTAAACAAATATTTATTTTTAATAGAATAATATTTTCTGTGGTTATTTTATAAAAAGAGCTAGATTTAGTATCTTAAAGGAACAAATTTTAATATTCTAGGAAATTTCAACGCATAATCTTACAAATTTCAAATCAGATACAAGTAATATTACAACAGGTGACCGCACACGAATGGATTTCTTGTTAAAATCTACTGATTACGTAGGAAATTTTCTGACCATTCCCTATAGGTATTGCTGAATTAATATCCATACAATATCGAAGTAAGTGTATGGACGTAGCCTGTGACATCTGCAGCAATACAGTTTCACAATGCTTCTGATTCTAGCCACATGAATATAAAAATAACTGCTTTCAAATTTAAAAAAACAATTTTATAATTTTATAATTTGTAAGTCTTATCTTCGGCACAATTATTGAACTGATTTTGGAACAAGGAAAGGGCTTCAGAAAAAATTGACTTCAGAACAAATAATCTACTTTCAGTAAGCGAACTGACTTCATAAAATGAACAGACTTCAGAAAAAAGAACTAACCTCAGAGCAAAAAGCTGATTTTAGAAAAGAAAAACTGAGTTCAGAACAAAGAATTGAATTTAAAACAAGGAATTGACTTCAGAACAAAGAATTGACTTCAGAATAATCAAAGGTCGGACTTCAAAGAATTAACTCCAGATTAAAAAAAACTGACTTCAGAACAAAGAATTGACTTCAGAACAAAGAATTAACTTTAGAATAATTAAAGATCAGACTTCAAAGAATTGACTTCAGATTAAAGAACGGACTTAGAACAAAGAATTGACTACAGAACAAAGAATTGACTCTCAGAATAATCAAAGATCAGACTTCAAAGAATTGACTTCTGATTAAAGAACTGACTTCAGAACAAAATGCTGACTTCACCACAAGGAGCCGAACTACCAAACTGTTTCCATAGAAAAATTACGCACGCCTCCTATTCTCACCTCATTAATTTACTCGGCCGCAATTCCCATTGTGCCGAAGTTTAGAGAGAAATCTCGGATGAAAAAGCATCTGATTAATCGACAATGATCGAGACGCTGCAATCTTACGGAAATTAATCAACGCAAAAGTTGATTAGAAATATTCTGGTAGGATTTCAGTACTAATTTTTAAAGCGAAAGTCACGCCGATATTTCTCAAGATGTCGCTAATATGAAAGCAAATACAGTAAAAGAAAATCGAATGAAGTCGGTTTATTAGCTTTCCTTACCTGGTTTTATGTAAAAGATTAGGAAATAGAGTTGACCAAGTTTTTACAATAGGTCACTGCGATCTTATTTAATAAACTGAAGAGAAAAACCCGTCGTGAAGTTTCTAAAAATATATTGTTAGTCGTTAGTTCGAGCTTTTAAGAATTATTGACATTTTTTTATTCACATAATTAAATGTGTGCCATAAAAGACATTCATTAATTTTAAAGAGTTGTTTTAGATATCTTACTCTATATTAATTTGAATGATCTCATCTCTACGTGACTTTCTACGTTATGGCGGCTTAACGCTTCTGTAAAGTAAATTTATTTCTGACCTAGTTTCCATTGTCTTTCAGAGAATCTATTTTTGTATGCTCATATTAAGGTCTTCTGCTGCAAAGATTATTGCAACAAGCTAGGCAGCAAGCAGCAATCATAATTAGAGCCCTTTTAACTAGAGGTCCTAAATATTCAATTCTTGCTTATAAATCATGCACACTTTTTGAAATATTGCTAAACAGTTTGGTATCCGTATTTAGATCTTAATATTTTCTAGGAATCTAGCAGAGGGTTGTTTCAGAGAAATTACGTTAAGAGAATCGATAGTGTAGCATATAAGACCTACATTTTAATAATAAACTAAATGTTTTTAATCTGATTAGCCTTGAACTCAGAAGACTTCATTTCTATTTAACTCTTTTGCTACAGGCTATTGAATGGACTTCTATTTGGTTAACGATAAATACGATGATGACGATGATTACAATAATCATAATGATGATGGACTTGATATTACTTGATATGTGTTTATTTCAGCATCAACACCAATCCATTGACAATTACAGATTACAAACACAAATTCAACATAGTGTAGGTCATAATAACACAAAACTATAAAAAGTGCACTTAAAATAAACACAGGTGTGCAGATGTGCTCAAGACATAGCAATCAAATAGCTACTAGCATATCGGCCACCAGTGAGGGCATACCCCTATCTTGCTGGCCACCGATAAAACATATAAACACGTAAATTTACGTGCTATTAAATTATTTAAGTTAATAAGTTATATTTAGGTTATTAGACTTTAGAAGTGTAGCATAATTAGGCTATCATATCGATCCAGACTAAAAATTAAGTTAGTAAGAATATAGCAGATTAAATAACAAATCGACACTTGAGAAATATGAATAATTATGATGACCAACTAGCATGTAGATGATTTTTAAGAAGCTTTTGGAATCTATTACGGTATTGGATGGATCTGATATGGTCTGGTAGACTATTCCAAATTTTGTAGCTGTTGAATAGCGTCGAAGAGAAGAATGCACGGTTAGATTGTAAGTATAGATGGTCAGTTAATGATAATCTGGTTATGTAGTTGTGCGAGGTTTTACTATGAATAAAAAGATCACTAATAGCAGTAGACAAATTATTAGGAAAGTGTAAATGCTTATATATAAGTTTAGCAATTGAGAATTTATGTAAAAGGGCAATTGGAAGGATATCATAATTCATATAAAGTTGCTTAACATTGTAGAAACGATTATGATTTTGTAGATTCCTCAAGACTTTATTAATAGAAACATGTAATGGATGAAGAGCAGACTCAGTTGTATTACCGTAAACTTCAACTCCATACGTAACATATGAGTATATAAGAGTATGAAAAATCATTTCACGACAGTAAGCAGGTAGAAATTGTTTTCGAGCATATAGCATAGAGTTTAGATTATTGATTTTTTTAGATAAATATATAATATGTTGCTTGAAATTTAGATTATCATCAATCCATATACCTAGGAATTTGATTGAGTTAACTTTGTTGAGCTCGACATTATTCAAATTAATCTTAAGATTATGATCGTCAATGAATTGATTATCAGCAGCACTAGGGAAAAAATGATATACGCAGATTTAGAGATATTAATTGTTAAACGATTGCATTTAAACCAATGGAATAACTTATCACAGATATAATTACTTGAATTAAATAAATCCATTAAATTACTTTCACTAACAAATATGTAAGTGTCATCCGCAAATAACTTCAAATTAACATTATTGCAAGCGTATTGGATATCGTTAATATAAATTAAGAAGAGGAGCGGCCCAAGAATAGAGCCTTGAGGGACACCTGTAGTAATTGATAAGGTAGAAGAAATAGTGTTTCCAATACAGGTAAATTGGGATCTACCAGATAAATATGAAGTAAGAAGGTTAAACACATTACCCCTGAATCCATAGTGATATAATTTATGACGAAGGATCCCATGATCAACCGTATCAAATGCTTTTGAAAGATCGAGAAACATGCCTAGTATGTGGTTTTTGTTGCCTTTTGCCATCCTAATCATATTGATGGAAGATAATAGGAACAATGAAAACTACGATGATGATGATATCTCTTTGCTTTGATGTAATTGCTATGACTGTTACGAACCGCTGGTTATAGCATAGGATTTTAAATCTCCGATCTCTTCAATTGTTACATAAACGTAGCAGCTGCACAGCACTTCACTTAATTCTTTAGTGCCTCATTTATAATTCAGATAAAGAAGATTAAAATAGTCTACTAGGTAATTTTTCAGAGCGACGGCTAAAAATTTATAAAATTAATTTTTTCAAATAGCGGGATTTAGCACACTTGGTTTAGTTGCGCGACTATAATCGAAGGTAAGTTAAGTTGGTCTCTCTTAGCAAATGGCTGGGTGACTACCTTGTAAGACTGAGTGTTGACAGCTTGGAATGAAAAGATCCCAGGGTGTTGAAGGCTATTCTTAAATCGGCGCCGGCTGCAATTGATGTGCCCTCCAAAGGCAACGATTACAAATAACCATGAAGAGGAAGGAGGAAATGGGCCTTAAACAAGCATCAGTGCTCTCTGACCCAGTGTGCCGTTTTATTTATGTTTTAATTGCTATTTACATAGCAGCTGCACAGCACTTCATTTACTTCTTAAGTGTCTCATTTATAATTCAGGTAAAGAAGATTAACGTATGCGCTTCTAGGTAATTTTTTCAGTCTGACTGCTAAAAATTGATAAAATTTGTCGACAAAACACGGTAGCTGTAGAACTTCTACATAAAGCTAGGATTATCTGCAATATAGGTTTTAGAAGTCACTCAAGGGATGGATTGCTAAACTTGGCAATAAATGAAGCAATGGAAGGAACAAAATTAGAGAAAGACCGAGCCAATGGAAGTTAGTATAATTTGCTGAGTAACTCTTAATAATTATGCTTAGCTTTAATGATACTACGGTAAAAATGTTTGTGACTTCTATCTCTTAAATTGAAATATACAGTACTTCAATTGAAACTAAAACATTTTGCAAAAATAACTATGCTCTGTGAAGATATTTTAAATTAACAAAAATTTTAATAATAGTAATAGTAATAATAATATTATTATTACTACTACTTTTATTAATTATTTCTATATTTATTTTTAAATTTAATAATTAATTTGGCTCTTCATGGTAATGAGCCAAAATCAAATAAATTACAGCACCTTTCTTTATAAAGTTATAACTATTTAAAATAATTTTGTATTTTGAGTTCATATATATTATTACATAGATGTGTTCTACGTTTAGTCAATAAGCTAGAATGGGCTAAGATTCTGTTTATGCTATGACTAGGATTAAAGACGTTTTAAAGCGATGTCGTTATTTAAAGGTCAATGCAGAAGCCATATTTTTCTTTTATATATTCCTAGATTCTACAGATGCCACTTAAACGAAGCACAGGCTAGAGGATCTGGCAAACCTGCCGATGCTAATGCTAATGGTAATGCTAATGCTAAGAGCTATGTTCAGGGTACAGTTAGTATTAGCTGCCAGCACTGTCCATCACGTCTTCAGCGAATAAAAGAGTGGAAGTTTTCCATGCACCGAGGGTTTTCCAAGCGCAGAGGGTTTTCCCAGCATCGTGGTTTTCCCAGCACCGAGGGTTTTCCCAGCACCAAGGGAGGGCTATATATTAGTATTGAGCCATTTTATAATATGATTCAAATACAATCGCTATAGAATTTTTGGTTTTCCCGTATTGGTAAAACATATAATAAAAGCACGTGCTACAGAGTTTCATAGCTTAATTTCTGTTGTAAGAGAGAGAGAGAGAGAGAGAGAGAGAGAACGAGAGAGAGAGAGAAAGAGAGCGAGAGAGAGAACTGTATTTAATACTTTTGTTATAGTGATTGTTATTGCCTCATTCACTCGATCATTATTAGTAATCGTTTAATTTTGATGGATCATCGAAAGAAGCTTACGCGGATTTAAGAATAACCTTCCAACACACTGGAGAGGTTTTGATTAGCAGTAAGACTGAAACCAAATATTTCGTAACCGAGGTTGATTTACCAAAACAGAAAAAGCGGCTTAGGTAATTAATAAATCATGACCTAACTCATAACATAATACGATGATTTATTGTGTGAAGGATTTAGAACATTATAAACTCGACGTTCTAAGTGGAACCTTCCAATTCGATTAAACGCTCAAAACAGATTACGATAGGAATTTTAAATCCTGTTCCGGTAACATCGCGAGAGTCCATTAAAGTTTAAAGTATTCATAAGAGGATAGAGCGCTGACGTAGATATCACCTGATTAAAACCGAGGCAGCTAATGTCAAGAGGAAGAGTATGCCGGAAGTTCATGATAAAGAGACTGTTGGTCAATTCTCTACAGCGTCATTCCAGTTCCTGTTCGGATTTCCAGCTATGGTACAAATAGGTAAGTCATGCATGCTTTATAAATTATTACTGTGTCGTTGATATTTAGCAGGAAATAATATGACCAAAGCGAAATCAGTTTATTGTCAGTTTCTCTCGAAGGATTGCGGAGATAGTTTCTTTCGTTAAGATGACTTTAGCCGCTGAAGTACATGTTGCTCGTAGATTTTAGAAGTTAAAAAGTTGAAATTTAGTTGAAATTAAATATTGAGTTTTAAGTAAAGTGAATTTGAAAAGTTTTTAAAGAGCAAAATTGTTTAAATTCAACAAGAATTAATGTTATTTTCTCATGATGATTATGATTTCCACATGGCAATGCTATATATATGTATATATAATATGTATACATTATATATATATATGTATATATATATATATATATATATATATATATATATATATAATGTATACATGCCGTATATATAGCATCTAATAAAATTGTCTGTATTATGCTATACAGTAAACAAAGTCGTCACAGTACAATATTTAACAAATGTTAGGCCCTACTCAAACAACATCTAAGTCCCCGAATATTACACAACCACCGACTATTCGTGAATTCGAACCCAACGTAACAGTATTGTACTTTAGAAGTTAACTACGCTTCAAAATATCGTGACATAACCTTACATTTTTTTAGCTTAAAGGCTAATGTTCTGGAGCCAGTGGCGAATTCGGTAAGATACTCGACCGCGGATCAGTAGGTGCGGGTTCAAAACCTAGGCTCGCCCGTCACTGACTTCGCTTTCGAGTGAGGAAACTGACGCTAGCCTTAGCTTTACCAGCTTTTTAGCTTTAAAGATTTAACCATACACGTTACTGGACTCAGTCAAGGGTGAAATAATGCTATTAAACAAGCTCCATATTAGAGATTTGATGACATCTATCACTTTTAATGCCGCATGCTTCACTTTCTTAATGCGATTGAAGCATGCTTTACAGTTTTAAATGTAGTTTATTATCTGTTTGCCGGTCCCTTGAATCTTCGAGATTTTACTGTCTGATTCGCGCGGTCGGGATTCGAACATACGAAAGCTGAATTCGTCTTACGATCTGTCATTAAAAATGTTGACGCTACCTTCTGTCTTACAGACTGAGCTTTTTCTACCTTATAAATAACTATACTCGCGAATAAATAGCTTTTTACTATAGAGATTAATTTGAATGAGAGAACTCGGCTTAATCTCAATAATCGCTTAGATGGTGACTTATCGCAATAGAAAGCAGATTATTCAATCACATTAAATAAGCAATTTACTATTAGATTCCGGTGGGAATGCATTCATTTCAGAATAGAGGACTATGGCGTTCAAAAGAAACCAGGAACACGCCTCCTATTCACTAAAACGCTTAAGCTTCGTAATCGTAGACTTATATATTTCTCTCTCTCTCTCTCTTTCTCTTTCTCTCTCTCTCTCTATCTTTCTCTCTCTTTATCTCTCTCTCTTTTTCTCTATAAATGAACATGATTTTAACATTTTCACTGCATATTAAATGAAATGAAATTTTTTGTTTAAGGCAAAGAATTATCTTCACAGTTAACACTTCAGCAAGTTTTAATTTCCTGATTATCTTTTAATAATTTAATCTACATTTTTAGTCTGTTAAAGTCGGCTGCAATTTAATCAAAACGTCATGAGATTACAACATGGGGATTAGTTCTGATTTTTTTTTTAATAGTTTATGCTCGAGTGGTTGCAGAAAGACTCAGAATTGAACTCGTCGTCAGTCGTAAGTGTTCCGTAGAGGTAACCTACTGCCATAAAAGCCTCAACGGTAGACTTCAAAATTTTCTGAAGACGTTTGAATTTTTTAAAGTGACTTAGGTATAATTGAGCTTTTGAGATCTCAAATGATATATTCAAAATATTTTAATTGCTGTGTCATTGAATTTGCGAAGGAAAAATTATTTACCATCTTGAGCAATTTTTGATTTTTTATAGAACATGATGTTTTAAATATTTTGTATTAAGCGAGTCATTAATCTATTTTTTCTCTCTTAGTGCACTGCCTACTGGCAGGTCCATGGTATATAGCGCCTCCACTCGTCTCTGTCTTCCGCTTTCCTCTTCATATCCACATTTGAGTGGGTCTTTAAATCATCTAACATATCTAATCTCGGCCTGCCTCTGCCTCTTTTTCCTTGCATTTTACCTTCTATGACCTCTGTTAATAGACTTTCCCCCTCTGAATGTGTGCTATCCAACTCTTCTTCCTATTTCTTAATACATTTATCAGCTGTCTATCTGTATCAATTCTCTCAAGAACTTCCTCAGGCCAATATTATGTATCTGAAATTAGAATTAAACTTTTAATGCCGCTTTGTCACGCAATTTGTTTCAATATCGGGACTTTGATTTGCATGGTTTAAAGCTAAACATTTTAACCGACTTGTCTTATGGCCAAACAAACAAACTGTGATATTCTATCACTATTTTTCTATTATAATATATCTAAATTAAATTTAGATCTATACTTAAAATCTCGTTCAGTTAATTTTATTTCTCATTTCGTTACCATATATGAAATTATCGGTGATTATGAAAAATGCATAAATAGAGGGTCAGATCGAATTCCAGTTTCTCTCAGTTACCGAACTTACCGTCTCTTATCTGTTTCAGTTACCTCTGCTATAGTTTCAACAACTCATGCTCAGTGCATTTTTAATGATTCACTTCCAAGGCGAGAAGTCTATATAAGCAGCCTGAACATCCTACTACACCATCAGTCAATATCATCACCCAGTGAAACTTGTCGCCAATTTGACAGTCGAAACTCTATAACAGTTTACAAACAAACAAAAAACACAAGCACCCATTATAGTGAAACGATCAACAATGTTGCTATCTAAAAAGGTAAAAAGGTAATGTTGATATCTATCATTTTTAATACCACATGTTTAAACCGTTAGGCAATATAGTTCATTTTCCGTATAACCAGTCCAGTGAATATCCGAGATTTTACTATCAGATCAGCGCAGCTGAGATTCGAACCCATGTGATTTCATATATAACGAGGTTGTTGTTCTTGTTCTTTGAGATGATGTTGATGCTGGTGTTGTGGCGGTAGAAGCCTTTTTGTGCCTAAATCACCTTTTCCACCTTTTCTTTAATTCCCTTTACTTTGGACTGATTAATTATCTGAATTTTGGAATTTGCACCCTTTTTGGACCTTCTTTTTGCTCGCTGGCTTGATTTTGTCTCAATAGTGCTCGATATTGTCATTGATGACTGTAGCACTCTAATGGTTGTTGTTGCTGACTTGTTGTTGTTGTTTATTTCAATTCACCTCAGGATCTGTCATTTAAAACTTCTTGACGTTACCCCTACGCTATAGAGACATTTAAACAACATCTGAAGCGATTATTTGAACATAATCAACAACCTCTCCTTCAGGTTCACAAATCTCCTGCAGCCAGAGAAACTTTTACAATTTATCGTCATGAACATTCGTAACGGTAATTCATAATGACATTCATTCACTGCTAAGTTCTCAATGCTGTGTGGATTTGCTGCTTTATTGAAATGCTTTGATTATCTTGATTTTGATCTTGATTACCTTTTACTTTGGACTGATTATCAGGATTTTGGAATTTGCACCTTTTTTGGACCTACTTTTTGCTCGCCGGCTTGATTTTGTCTCAACATCCAGTACTAACTCGATGTTGTCATTGATGACTGTAGCACTCTAATTGTTGTTATTATTATTAATTAGTAAATTAATAATAATAACAACATTAATAAAATTCACATTATAGTGGTTACGATACTAGAATTAGTACAGGCCATATTAAAGAAAATTGTAAGAATAGTATTCGACTTGAATCTTTCAATTGAAGGTCGTTCGAGAGAGCTCTGTATATTAACGTTCTTCCTCATAATATAATACAGTTTAGAGGACTAGGACTGTTGTACAAGAGCTGTAAATGCGTCTGTACAGTATATCATCAAAGTTTTTTTAAAGGAAAAACACTGTATCTGATAACTGCATGGTATATTTGACATTTGTGTCACAAGTTTAGTTCATGTTTGCACGAATTTCTATTGTTTGTTCTTTTTTGTTTGTAACTATGTATAACTACCATTCCATTGGTGGAAATAAAAATTAACATTAATAATAATAGAAGCCATGGCTATAAACTTAATTCTTCACACATAAGTAATCAGTGAACTTTGCAAAGATTTGAAGAAGAATCAAGAAAACCTGCAAATGTTAATGGTCGGTATCTAAAATAGAAGAACTAGACTATATGCCCATCAGTTGACGAGCCTACAGTTTTATCTAGAGCTTTGTAGACTTAGTTTATTCAGTTAGATAAATCAAGTCTATTCATTGGGCTTTAGAACTATTTTAGAAACATTTACAGTATATACCCGTAGTAAGAAATTGCTCAGCGGGTGTGATAGGCCCTAATGAGTTTAACTAATATCACGAAATATTATAAATATTAAATGTATATTAATCGTTTATTAATACAAAATGTTCCAATATTTACAGTAGTTTCTTTTTAAGCATAATAAAACTAACGTATTCTGACAGACAACAGATGCACCTTAACCCCCACCCCCTACAGAAAAAGTCTCTATCCTCCAGCTTGCTGCATTTTTTGTTCACATTTTGACAGAACAAATAAAGAAGCAATTGTTTTGCTGGAATTCCCTGCGGTCCTGAAGCACTATGTAGTGAGTGAGTGGATGGAAAACCTTTGATGATACTCTTTGATAACTTGACATGACTTATGTCCCTTTCCATTCTACGTATCTCATCTGCACTCTTGCGGGCACCTTGCTTCCAGAGTCGTGTTACAATTTCTACAATTCCTCGAAGACTAACGCTTCAAATGTCCTTTGAATGTACTGCATGCCCATCTGATTTATTAAATCGACCTCAGACATCATTTTAAAGTTTAAAAAAGCTAGTGTTAACGTCAGTTTCCTCACTCAAAAGCGATGTCAGTGACGGGCGAGCCAAGGATTTAAACCCCGTACATGCTGATCCGCTGTCGAATATCTTTTCGAAATCGCCAGTGGCTCCAGCCGGTCATTGTCACTTGTCATTTATTTATCTTATAAATCGCCTATATTGTTGTGTTTCTTTCTTAGCCGTGTTGTGTCCGTGTTGCTAATTCATAGATCAACCGTGGTTTGTACGTGTTGTAAAAGGTGACAAAGCACTAAGATCCACGCCAACGTCAGAATGGGAATTCAGTTGGTGAAAGCCTAGGTTTGAGAAATTGCTACAAATTTTCTAAAACGAACGGAAAAGTAGGTCTATTCTTATCCAGACCCTAGCTAAACTAAGATTCATGGAAAGACGTTGATTACCATGTATTACTCTCTTCATGCAATGTTCTATAAAGGCTCAATGTCACTTTAAAACTCTGCCTTCAAGTTCACGAAGTAGCTATCCATAGAAAAACATTTTAATTACGGATTACAGATTAGATAAATGCATACATGGCATTTATCTTCATAATAAAAAGTCGTGTTACTAGAGCCGCGGAAGTTAATGATTAATTTAACCGATAACATTTAAGAAATTATAATTATTATTTATTATTAAAATACTGTAACTGTTCATCGAAAACAATGGTTTGCTTACTCTACATAAACAAGCGCAATTTTCGGGAGCGTAAACAAAAACGGCCGACTGCAAGTTACAAGCCAAATATAGGGCTGCTTCTGATCGTATGTGTGATTATTTTAGATTTAAATTGTAAAACGGTGCACAAGGCTATATTTAGCCGAAAACGTTTCCAGGGTGATTTGCCGAAAATCAGACTCTTTTCATGAATCGAACATATGGCACTAGAATTAGAAATTTGTGGAAAATTAAGTTTACAAAATGCTTACAAAAAATAAATAAAAAATTTAAAATAAAAAATTGCAATAAATAAAAATTAAATTTACAAAACGCAATTTAAGTGAATCAGCCATACATTTTAGGTGCACTTCCGTTGATCGCTTAGTCGCTTCTTACTATAGACGCAGTAAACAATTGATCTATTCTGCAATGGCTTGCATCTCTCTCATCAGTGCACTGCCAAGTGGCAGGTTCAAGGTACATATTCATACTCAAAGTCTGCTTTCTCGCTCCATAAGAGCACTCCTTAGATCAACAAGTTAATCCCTTCACAAAGTCTATGCTATATCCATACCTATGTAGCCTATAGCCTGGGAAAAGTATGGCGTCTGAGGTGGTTTTCCGTTGCCTTCCTCAGTTAGATGGATTAATTACCATTTAATCCTGAGAGAAAATATTTCATGATGAGGTGGGTCCCCTCTTGCTGTCCTCAGCTCCTGCCTTAGTCGCCTCTTACGTACACGCAGCAGATTGTTTGCGGTTGCCCTATTCTGCAGTGGTCCAACCTCACCCGAGCACAAGACGGGGGTTCAACCACACCCGATTACAGCATGTCTTTTATTATGTCAGTATAATTTCCACGTCTGCATCAATATATACTGTTCAATACAAGTTTAAAGCCCCGCTACGCAGACTGCAGTCAACGAAGGTTCGTTTATTGTTTGACAGTAAATTCGGCAGGATGACAAATGTTGTTGCGCGTCGAGTTTAATCGCTCGGGATTTCCAGTGAAATGAGTATTATAGATCACGTGACGTTGTAGGGATTTACCTAGCAAGCTACAATCCGTATATGAAGTGGGTCGATGAAACAGTTCTCTCTCTCTCTCTCTCTCTCTCTTACTTTATTTTTCTAACACACTGTAGCACAACAGGTTCCTGGCACAAACTATTGAAGTCTTTATCGATTTCCTGCTCTCTAAAGATAAAAATTTGGTTTCTGACGTTATCGCTTCTAAGATATCTACTCTCTGTCTAGCTTTGACAGTAATTTCATTGCTTTTGATTTCAAAGGCTAGTAATTGCGTAAAGCGGCAATATTATGAAATGACTAAAATATGAAATAACGCACTTAATTCTAGAGATGGGAATCGAACCGTACCCGAACCGAACCCAAAAATCCAGAATTTTGACCGAACCGAACCGAAATCGAACCCAGACTCTGGCCGAACCGAACCGAACCCGAACCCAGACTCTGGCCGAACCCGAACTGAACCCGAACCCAGACTTCGTCCAAACCGAACTGAACCAAACTCTTGTAGTTCCTTTCTTCTTCACCAGCCTGACATTAAATATAGTAAGAACAATACAAATATAAATTAGTTTGCATTTACATGTCTTACAGTATCTAACAGCATATACAGTATTCAGGTAAGGCTGGTTCCGACACAAATTTTAAAATGGTAGTAGAACAAAGGAATGGTAGCGGGAAGCGAGACGGGCCTACAGATGATAATGGATAGTCTGAATGATACGGCATTGAAATATAAAATGAAGATTAACATCAAAGAGACAAAAGTGATGAGAGTATCCCATAAAAATCTGAAAATGCTTGACTCAATCTAGGTGGATTTGTTCTTGTTAAATTTAAATAATGAATTTTTTCTAATTTTAGTGTGCTACCTAATATTTTTGCAGCCAGATTTACAAATATTTATATATGACATTCTATATGTGTTAAGACTATATGGAATAAATAATTTTGCACCATAGCAATGCAATAATTTCAAAACTATTTTCGAAAGTTCATAATTGATCTGAGAGTTTCAAATTTGAAACCCTAAGGTAAATTATGAAGCTAATTACTGGTCAGTTGATAGCCAACGGTGTATATTATGATCATTTTTCTATGGAAGTTAACGTGTTTACTAAATCATCTTTATTTGAGATTTTTATATTACTAAATTGCACTTTGTCTGTGAAATATTGGCTCAAATTTTAGCCAAGGCATTTCCACTTAATTATAAACGTATCTAATATATAAGCCTCAAGTGACTAAAAAAATGTAAAAATTGATGAAGCATTCTGTTTGCTCGCTATAATCAAGGAGAATATTTCAGATACAATATTAAAGCTAAATGTCTATATTATGAACATTTGTTGGTCAACTTACAATATTTTTTAGAAATGTACAGGAATAAATACCACTTCTCTCCTTTTTCATTGTCCTATTTTTATCCAGGTGAAAAAATGTGGCAGATATTATGACTTTATGAATTTATAAGCATATTTTCCATAAAATATTTTAAACATGTTTGTCATAACCATGATTTTTATAAGTAAAGTTAAACAATTGCAGCATTATCCAACCAAACCATTTCGAACTCGAATCGAACTCTTGCGAGTTGGAAAGCAAACCGAACCCGAACCGAACCCGAACCCTTGTTAGAACCGAACCCGAACCCTTGTTAGAACCGAACCCAAACCCTTGTTAGAACCGAACCCGAACCGAACTTTAATTTTCAACAAACCGAACCGAACAGAACTCTCAAACTGTCAACTGCTAACCGAAGCCGAACCGAACCGAACTTTCATTTTCAACGAACCGAACCGAACCCGAACTCTGGAAATTCATAAAATTCCCATCTCTCCTTAATTCTCGGATTTGAAATGACAACAAGAGATTATAAGGAAAGTTTAAACATTTGTTTTTAAATGACGTTAAGGTAGAGTATAAGTAGGCCTATATGTACTTTATTCGTAGAATAAATCCACGGACAGAATAGAAACGACACATAGAAAAAACGTATCTAAGTAGAAAAATGCTAACGTCATTTTCGTCACTCAAAAGCGATGTCTGTGATAGAGAAGAGAGAAGTCTTGAACTGAGTGGGTACAGATAGATAATCTATAAAGGTTACAAGAAATTAAAATAAGAATTAGATAGGACACATTAATTCTAAAACAATTGACCATTAAATCGTGGATGCACATGCCTCCTCTGTCCCACTCGCTTTGACAATGGTTCAGTGAATGACCATATGGAATAGCAATAGAAAAATTTATTCTATGACTGTCTGAATTAGATTAATTATTTTTACTAATTATTAGGTTTCTCTTTCAAGGCTTCTGCTTACCATGACAAGATTGCAACTGATTGATTCGGGGATGTTTTAGTTTTTATTCCAAACCACATCATACATAAAGCTAACGGTAAAGCCAAGTTTAGCGTCAGTTTCTTGCGCGATAACGTGTCAGTGACTAGAATAGAACAGGATTTGAACCCCGCACTCACTGATCCGCGACCAACAACATCCTCAAAAGCCACGGATTCAACCCATATAGTTATGTATATCATATATCAATCTCATGTAGATACGCAATTAAAATAATATTATTAAGAGAAATGAAAAAAGTCATGAAATGAATGCATAAATACAAGAGTGAAATTAAAAAAATTAAAAGTGAAATTAAAAGTGGTTTGTGGATTCATGAGGAAGGTGTTGGTCATAAAAGTAGACGCCTACTTATTTATTATGAATTGATAAAGTTTCTTAAAGAGAATTCAAGATCATTCCTTATGAAATATTCTCATGGCCTTCCTACGATTTCAAAAGACATTGTTTTTTAATAGAAAATGTTTACTCATTCATTTGCTACACTATTGCGTAACAGTAACTAATTAACTAATTGATTAATTGGCAACTTAATTGACTGATTGATTGATTGACCGATTGATTGATAGACGAATCAGACTCAACCCACGGTGACGTCAATGTGCCTGTAACTCCTCTCACCACTTTCAAGCCACACGTGGCTGACGCAGACTTCGACAGGAACATTCGCATCGTGGCGCTGGACATCGAGATCATACTGGGCGCGATGGGTGGAGTCTTCGTGTTTGTGTGGCTGTGGTTCAACAGAAGACGAAGGTCTCGAATAAACAGCCTCATCTTCAACGTGGCCGCCTCAGACATGCTCGTCATCTGCTTCGCTACCTCCATGCAGGTTGGTCTTGTAGAATCAATCAATCAATTTAATAATAACATCAGTCTGATTAGATTAAACAGTCTGATTAGATAAACAGCCTCATCTTCAACCTGGCCGCTCTGGTATCTGCTTCGCTACCTCTATGCAGGTCTTGCAGAATCAATCAATCAATTTAATAAAATAAATCTAATGAAATATTAATCAGAAATTATTAAATTTACTCTAAACAGCCTCATCTTCAAACTGGCCTCTCTGATAACTGCTTCGCTACTTTCATGCATGTTGGTCTTGTAAAATCAATTAATCAATTTAATAAAATTCATTATCAATTATTTGATTGATTAGCAGTTGCTTGATTAAATTGATTGTTATTTTTTGATTAAATTGATGATTAACTTGATTGGTAAAGTTGATTATCATCAATCAGATATTAGATTTACTATAGACAGCCTCATCTTCTACCCGACCGCTCTGGCATCTGCTTCGCTACTTCCATGCAGATTGGTCTTGTAGAATCAATCAGTTTAAAAATTAAAGACCTAATGTTAATGTCAGTCTCTTCACGTTTATTCACTCGAAAGCGATGTCAGTGGCTGGCGAGCCCAGGCTTTGAACTCCGCACATCCTGACTCGCGGTCGTATATCTTACCGACATCACCACTGGTGGCGATGGCATGAAACATCAAACAGATATTAGATTTGCTATAAACAGCTTCATCTTTAACCTGGCCGCTCTGATATGTTTGTCAACTGCTTTGTTACTTTCATGCAGGTTATTATTCTACAATCCTTACCGACATCCTTAGCGGTCGAGTATCTTACCGACATCGCTACTGGCTGGAGCTAACGGCGATGTCTGTAAGATACTCGACCGCGGATCAGTAGGTGCAAGATTCAAATCCTGGCTCGCCCTTCACTGACATCGTTTTCGAGTGAGGAAACTGATGTTTATATTAGCTTCTTTTAATCCATAGCACAAACATGCTATTCAAATAAACAATCAAAAGATATTAGATTTCAGGCGGAATTGACTTGTGTTCTGTGAGAGAACGTTGTATCTGTTAGTATTGCTACAGTCATAGTGGCTAGTCTACTAATTATCCAATACTTAATCAATATAAGAAAATAATTAATCTTTCCATCGATATATCAGTTTTTATATCGCGTAGAAGTAACACATTAGTGTCCGTATTCGTAGATAAATCGCTATTTAAATCTCCATAGGGGCTTAATCTACGGATTAGTCACAATTTGGTATACTGTGTGCGTAAAGCGCGGCTTAAGTAAGGCCTTTTTAGTAGGCAAAACTACGCATGCCAGATTCAAGTACTCTGGTACTCTAGTAATCTGCTACCCTACAACTCTGAAAGCTAGGGTTAAAAAATGAATCAAGCAGTTTCATCAGAGAATAAGTCAGTCAAACAGGGCCCCTATTTCATCGGAATAAGTAACATGATCTTCAAATCTTCAACTTGTGTCCTTATGATGCCGACTAATCATTTTGAGACACATCAACCAATCAGTTTAATCAATTAGTCAATCAATCAGTAAATCAAGATAATCAATTGCATGAATGCTGATTATTCATAATTTAACCGAGTTTTTGGCGTCATTGAATGAAATATCCGTAGGTCGCCAAAGAATGTGTGAAACGTACATAACTCAGGACGTGTACAGCCGAAATATTTCACTTTACAAGCTTGAATATTTCGACAAAATGGAACCTACCAGTCGGCCGAATTCCATTAAAAAGGGAATCCCGGCCATACTCGTTTCAAAATCAACGATAATTGAAAGAGTGTGACATACGCCAAAAATGGAAATAAAAATGATGGAACCTATCAATCAATTTAATCAAATAATCAATCCTTCAATCATTCATTCAAAGGAATCAGTGATTCAATCCAAAAATCGATCGATCACTTAGTTATTAAATGTCACAGCAGGTTGCTTTGACATGACGCTTCTTCTATTGTCGTTATCTCTTCCGTTACAGCTTTGAAGACTCTATATTTACTTCTTAATGAATAATAGTAAATATTCATTGTTACATATTAGAATTATTTGTTTAACAATTTTCTATAATAGCATAATGTACATGTAATTATAATGTGTATAAAATTACTTGCTATTTTGTATTATTAAATTATGCAATTATTATCATCATTAATCAATTGATATCGTTGGTAATGCAACAAGATGTTTGACAATACTTAATATGCAATGATAAGAACAAATTCTAGTGAAAGGACCATTTGTGGCGATATCTATCACTTCAAATATTTACTTTTTTACAAAAGTAGTTAATTATCCACGTCACCAGCCTTGTGAATGTCTGAGATATTACTCGCTGATCAGCTCCTCTAGAATTTGATCCCAAGACCTCAGAAACAGCCACTTAAAATGCTATGACATTAACTAACGTACTTCTCCACAGAACTATTTAGACATTCAGCTATTTGTACTTTCAAAGATCTTGGCATAACATACAAATGTTGCTGTCTAATGCCGTTTGCTAATGGCCGTTATAAGAGGAGAACATACAGTAGACGGACTGATGTTGTCACGTGCCGTATGCCACTGTTTCTCTATTGTGTACTCGGTACCAAGGTAATAAGAAAACGAGAAGAATTTCTATGAAAAGCGAAACTAATAATAAATAATAATGCAAGATAGATTAGAATTGCAAGAAAGCGTCGGATTGTTTTTTCTGGGTAAGGATATAAAAACATTATCTTTAAAAATTGAAGCACAAGAATGCGTGGAGTGTCAGTAACGTCATGCAAACTTAAAATACCGGTACTAAGATATATTAGGACTTACGTGGGTTCGATTTTAGGCCGAGTTGATATGTGTGTGCATTTGACTCTCAGTAGTCTGGAATAAAGGGGTAGGATCGGCGTTGCAAACAAACGGGTTAGCCAAAGTCATACAATGAGTTAAATTTCTTACTGTCTGCATCATTAACTGCGTTCGTAGGATTCCTGTCTCGCCAGTATCTTATGTCCTCTGGAGGGGTGCATTTGATCAAATTCTCGGTTGTATATCCGGATTAAAACTGACTTACACTAGGAAAAGGAGGTCGGATCGTTACATGAAAGCTGTAAGAAAATCAAAATATTCCAATGAAAAACTATGAGAGTATGCGAAGTAAATGAGTAAGACACTTAAGGTAATAAATCTATAACGTGTTCAAAGTCATCTATTTTAATAAAAATTACATATTTAAGGTAATTTTGAAGTTCTCGCAACGTAGTCTCAAAACCCGGTTAACGACCCTGAAACTGTTACAAAAATAGTAGTTTCTAAAGCTTCTAAAGCTTATTTTAAGAGCGTAACATTAGGCAAATTTTAGATGTGGATATAAATTATTAAAGTTGCTCCTGTAACTCTGTGAATCAGTGCTCTGCTAACAATGAAAGAAAAGATGGAGAGAGAAAGATGTGTTATCTAATTACACGTATCACACCTCATATATCGTACAGAGTTTACATGAAGAAAAGGGTCTCATCTCAAGAGTAGCTAAACCAATGCGAGTGAATTTTATTTCTTTCTCTCTCTCTCTTTCTCTCTCTCTCTCTCTCTTTCACTCTCTTATTCTCTTATGAACTGCCTATTGGTAGGGCCATGGTATATAACCCCTCAACAAATTTCTATCCTCAGCTTTTCTCTTCAAATCAACATACAGATTAGTTATCAAACTATTCAGCTTCCCATGCCTCGGTCTTTCTCAAACCTTTATTCCTTCCATTCTTTCATCAATTACCTCTTCTGTTAAACCATTTCCTCTCAGTGCATGACCCATCGAGTCCTCCATTCTATTCCAGATGAGATCTATCAATTGTCAATAAATGTACACCTTATTTAACAGGCTTCGTTCGTAATTCTGTCAGTCTAATTATTCTTTCAATTCTTCTCCATAGCCACAATTCGAATGATTCCAGCAGCCTAATAACTTACTTTCTTGACGTCCATGTTTCGCAACCGTAGAGGAGCGTGATACACACGGAAGTCTTGCAATCTTTATCTTCGCGGATTTCTTCAAACTTTTATTAGTCCTTCTTTCCTTTTACTGGAGGCCTCTTTATTTGAATAATTCTACATTTTATTTCGCCAGGCACTGTCTGGAGCCAGTGGCGATGAATTACCGCTGATTACCACTGATTACCACTGATTACACTGACTGCCACTGATTACCACTGATTACCACTGACTACCGCTGACTGCCACTGATTACCACTGATTACCACTGATTACCACTGATTACCACTGATTACCCCTGATTACACTGATTACCACTGATTACCGCTGACTGCCACTGATTACCACTGATTACCACTGATTACCACTGATTACCACTGATTACACTGATTACCGACGATTACCGCTGATTACAACTGCTTACCACTGATTACCACTGATTACTACTTATTTCCGCACCAAGGAATGCCATTTAACTCTCTAATAAAAATAAGAGTTTTTGTATAAAAAGCGGTAAATTATAATTTACCGCTTTTTATAATTTATAATTTTTTTAATTCTTATTTTTATATTATTATTCAACTTGGAATCGGTTGGTGAGGGGTCCTAACTTGTGACAAATTTTCGAGAAACAAAACTGAATATAACGGTAGGTATCGACATTTAGCCCTAATCAATCATAGACTAAACACCGCTGCTTTACATTCTAAAAATTCGCACAGATATAATAAGCCCATTTATAAATGAGATTTGGAATCTCTAATTGGGTTCGGAGCTGACTGGATTAATCCTGGCGAGAATAGATGATTTTACGGCACTGAAGATTTGTGTAGTTCTTGTCTGAGCCAACGAGTTACAATCAACAGAAATCAGACAGTACCAGAGATCTAGGATGTTACAAAGACTGGCAGAGTAACATCACTTGTGGCTTATAGATTTTTGATTCCTAAATCTGTGACTTATATTAGGTTTGGCTACCGACTGTAAATTAAATAATTATGCTCAGTTTGAAATAGAGGGGCTCACCAGTTAATTATATCTTTTATATAAATGAAACTGAGCAAGACATAGGGGGTCCACCTCGTCAAAAGCATAACCCTCAAGAAAGCATGGTATGTACTAGATGATTTAAAGATCCACTCATATGTGGACGTAAAGAGGAAAGCGGAAGACAGAGAAGAGTGGAGGCGTTATGCAACATGGACCTGCCAGTAGACAGTGCCCTAAGAGAGAGAGAGAGAGAGATACCTGCAGATAAACAGCGAGTAATTTTTGGCTTTCTGAAACACAATAAATCTGTCTGAGGCTGAAAAGTTAGCAGAAATTTACTCAGAATGTATCTTGGACTTGGCATTTGGTAAAACACCTAGAAAAAGAGGGTCTTGCTCGGTTAGCTTCAGATCTCTATCTTCAATCTGTGTTTGAATCGATCTGTAGTACCTTCACGTGATATCAATCAACTTACACCCAGTAAATTAAATATTTAGTTTCGTATTTAGCTTACATGTAAATGTCGAATTATTGAGTTAAACTGTTGTCCTATAAACAATATTAGATTAGATTGCATTAGATTGAGATGAGAGTATGATTATATTATGGTAGTAGGAATGAAACTGCTTTCTTTAATTAACTTAGTTACAATTGTTTCGCTAGAATATTAAATATTTAGTTATACTAATATCTTAATATTTTCAAATAATCATCCCTATCTCTCCCTCTCTCTCTCTCTCTCTCTTGCTCTCCTACTCTCACTCTCTCTCTCTCTCTCTCTCTCTCTTTCTCTCTCTCTCTTTCTCCCTCTCTCTCTCTCTCTCTCTCTCTCTTTCTCTCTAGTGTACTGCGAAGTGGATGGTCCAAGACACATATTCATAATGAGAGCCCGCTTCGCGCTCCATGAAGAGCAAAATAGGATCAATAAGTTAATTCCTTCACAAAAGAATATGTCCTATCCATGCTTTATCCATAACTTAATCCGTGCTGTGTCCGGATCAACAAAGAATAGATCAAACGTAGGCTGTGCATGTAGTAAGAGGCGAATGACTAGAACAGAGGAAGGTAAAGGGAAGCCAGCATTATTATTCTCACTCTGTATGCATTTAGGTATGGGAAAGACAGAACCTCTTGTAAAGGTAATTATCCGTCAATCGATGTAGGCTCTATAGGCTACGATGCATGACAGCAGACCACATTAAGCAGGAATACGTATCTTGGACCTGCCATTTGGCAGAGCAAATGGGAGAGTGATCCATGTCTAAAGTAGTCTACAGCCATTTAATTATATTTCCGCTTATTGACAGATTTTACATACTCAAATATTCTTTACTTTTGGAAAAAATGGTGAGGAGCGTAGCGCACATAAGATGGAACTAGCTCAATGAAAGAACTTCTCCTTGCTATAAGTAACGAACAGAGAGTTAGAATTCTTTAGCTAGAAATAATGAAACGAATAGCACATTTAAGATATATTTAGGCCTCTAGATTGTTCACGAATTATTCGCTAATATAATTAGCAAAAATTCTATCGTAACTATACATGAAAGTACTAGCTATAAACATGGCGGACTGTTGTTAGTCCAGTTACATAATACATCCAAGCCGAGATCAAAACTCGGACAGGAGATTTCATATGGAATTGGGCTTAAGTCACGTTTCCAGTTTCATAAAGCATTCGCAGTGCAAATACATCCTTGATATGGCGCGAGTGACGGAATTTATGACGAAAGTTTTGCCGGAATAGTAAGGATGAGACAGAGAAATAATTTCTAGAACAAAGAGAAATGTCTGTCTTTATCTATGCGGAAGCTGATTTTACGTCTATGCGCATGGGCATGCTTCAACAAAACTTCCTCGTTAATTTCCGTCAAATCTCTGAATTGGTTTCACACAGGTCAGGGTCATAAGCAGCAGAATTCAGACTAAAATTGATTCAGCCACAGCTAAGAAAAAGATTTGTAAAATCTCTTATACAAATACAGTAAATTTACCCGTATTGTGTCCGGGCTGCTGAAGAATAGTACAACCGTGGATTGAATGTGTCATACAAGGCAACAAAGCACCAAGATTCTTCAGCCAAACGTCAGAAATGGCATTCGAATATGAGCTCCTAGACTCCAGAAATTGTTATGAATTTCTAAAAAGAAAATAAATGTTTAAAGGTCTATTCCTGTCAAGACCCAGGTTAAACTGGGATCAAGGAAGATGATAACGATGCGTAAAAGGACAGTAGACTGATGATTTAACAGAAGATTCTTTTCTCTGATTGGATGTCAGGAACGTCCCGAACAGAATAAAAAGCTACAAGCAGAGCTACGCCAACAAAATGTACTACAATTACTATTAGCTAGATCAAAGACAAAGCGAGAATAATAGATAGTCGGGGCAGGATATTATGCAGTATGCGTCTAAGTGGAAAATAAATGAGCTTAATAAATATTTAATCGTATTTGCATTTTGCAGACTCGTAAATACAGAATGTTTTAGGGGTTATTTCACTTAAGCGAGACACTGTAAATTATTTCTTTATCTTGTGATAGTCTCAAACTGAACTTCATATTCTGAATGAGAAGCTCATGTAGGCTGTTGAAATGGGCTTAAAGTATATCATCTATTAGACTGACTGATTTATTGATTGATTAATTAATTAATTAATTAATTAATTAACTGATTAATTGTTTTATTGATTGATTTATTGATTGATTGATTGATTGATTACTGATTGTTGTAGTTGGTGTGGGAGTATGTTAACAGAGAGTGGTGGGCGGGAGATGTCGCATGCAGGTTGTTGAAATGGGCTCAAAGCTTCTCACTCATGGCCAGTAACAACATGCTGGTGGTGCTCAGTATAGATAGGCATCAGGCCATCAGAGCTCCTCTGCGCCAACCAATACCTGTATGTACCCAATCAATCAATCAATCAATTTAACAATCAGTCAATCAATGAATCAATTGAACTATAATAAATTCACCAATCAACCTGACTGATTTACTGATTCAATCATCAATAAATCAACCAATCAAAAATCAATCAATCTTTAAATCGCTCACTTATTCAACCAATATATCAATAAATCAATCGCTTAATCAATCAATGTTGATGTATTTCATCAACATATTAACTAATCAATCAATCAAGCATTCATTAACTAACCGGAATGAGATAGCAGCATGAAGGCCGAACATCACTGGACATAAAATATTTAAGTAGGGCCTAGCATATTAATACCGAATTTCAATTTTCCTGATTTTAATTTTCAATTTTAATTTAATTTTTTAAATTGGAATTTGAATTTCGAATTTTCTAAAGTTATGTCTTAATTATTATGTAATCAATCAAACACTAATTATGAATATCAGATGAAAACTTTATCCATTTCCAACAGAAATTTAAGTTTAATTACCTGTAGCATAAATTTATTTATATCATTAGAGTGACTTTGCGCTTTATAGATATATCAAATGATTGATTGATTGATTGATTGATTGATTGATTGATTGATTGATTGATCGACGCAGGTTCTCACCATGGTATCTGTAGCTTGGAGCACCGGTGCTTTACTCTCTCTACCTCAGTTGTTTGTGTTCCGCGAGAACTTCGTGACCACTAAAGGCCCTTTCGAAAACAAAACAGTCTGCGAGTCGATATTCAGAGAAGTTCCCATCTCGCACAGACAAGCCTACCTGACATTTATAGGGATTGTCGTGTTCTACATCCCGCTCATCGTGATCATCGTCTGCTACGTTCGTATCTTCACAAAAATCTCCGCCAAGACTGCCGAGGCAATGGCTGGAAGAAATCCCAATGCCGGGAAAATCCCCGCAGACTCTCTTTCGATATCCAACTCGGCTTCAAGAAGGTTTTCCAGCCTGACTTCCACCTCCACTCGAAGAGCTGATAAGATCCACCTACAAGTAAGCACCACCTCTACCTCTCTTCCTAGAGCCAAGGCTAAGACCCTGAAGATGACGTTTGTCATCGTGGCGTCGTTCATACTCTGCGGGGTACCCTACCACATATATGAACTGATCCTTTCGTACGGAGATCACACCAAGCTAAGTCCGGCAGCCTCGGCGCTACTGGGAGCCTTAGCTGTGGCTAACTCTGTCACGAATCCCTACGTATTTCTGGCGTTTAATTTAACGACCCCCTGCGTGAGGCGGGTGGTAAGGGGCAGACCCCCTCCTACCAGCACGATCAGGGGCGACCTGGCCCCGGGAAGTACCAGGGGGAGGGGCAGTAGGGTAGGGAGACCGGTGGAAATGGAACTGGGTGCCGGAAGTATACAGACGGAATTTACTGGAATGATTAAGGAGTAGATGAAAATGGAACTATTGACTAATCGATTTATGAACAAATCAATCAATAATTAATCAATATTCAATTAATAAAACAATAAATTAGTTAATCAATCAATCATTACCTAGATCAATTAACCTGGTAGATAATCAATAAATCAATCAATCAATGATAAAAATTAGAGCTAAGTTTAACGTCTTGTTTCAGTCTCGTAAGGGATAATGTCAGAGATGTTTCGGCTGGGATTCGAGTCGATGGGCTCCAGCATATATAGCAAGCTCGCTATTCATTTAGCCACAGAACCAAATAATCCAAGAAATTAATCAACCAATCAATCAATAATCAATCAATCAATCTGTCTATCTATCTATCTATCAGTAAATGTATCAATTAACTAATCAATAACTAAATAAATAAATCAATCAATCAGTCAATCGATCAATCAATAAATCAATGTAATTAATCAATTCATTAATAAATCAATCCCTCAAAATAATTACTGAAAAAAAACTAAATCTGTCAATCAATTAAATAATCAAAAAATCAATTAATCAATAAAATATTAATTTAAAGATAGCTTCCTTAACTTTCAAAGGTTTAAATTTTGGTAAACCATCCTATCTAGCTGATCATTTATCAATCTACCAACCCTCTCGTAGTCTTCGTTCCTCTAGTAAAAACCTTCTCATTGTACCGAACATTAAATCTGCCATTGGCAGACGCTCCTTCATGTTTTCTGCTCCGACAATATGTAACTCTCTGCCACAAGATCTTCAATCTTATAATTGTTTTGTACTTTCCTTGGCAAGCTAAAGACAAAAATTTTGACCCGCTTGCCTTGGATCTTGAAATTGCACTGTTTTGATCTCGCTTTCTCTTGTGGTCTCGTTGCACTCAGTCGTCACCGTGTGGCGCTTTGGCGTCTGTTTGTATAGTCTACAAGAGACGTCCCTGACATTGCTTTATGGCTAGAAGCTGTACATTAAATTCTTATTGATGAATTGATTAAATGAAATGATAGCAAATCTTTGTTGACATTCGTACACTCAAGCCCTTTGTACTTAATTAACTAAGTCAAAAGAGTTGAACACCAAAGCAACGCTCACAGGAACAATCAGTGATCCCCATAGACTAATTAAGGGTTGGAGTTATTGAATATTTTCAAGGAGGTTGTTGGGGGAGGGGGGTTAAAGCTTGCCGGTGGGGTCATCAAGGCTGAGCCAATGGGGCACGGTTAATTAAACGGGAGGGGGATTAAAACTTTTGTCATGGAGGTCATATATCCGTCATGGTTGGTCAAATCCCCCTATCCCCCACAAGTAATGCGCTACGTACTTACGGATAATTCTTTTCTACATATGCATACTCATGGTCTGCTTTCACGCTTCATAGACTATAGAGCACTCATTGATAAACAAATTAGTCCATTCATAAAAGGTTATGCTTTGTTCTTATCTCATATTTCTTATAACTTGGGAAAACAGGTTTCTGAGGTGATTTACCGTTGCCTTTATCAGTTTATGATTTGTTGCCTCGTACGACACATGGTCAGAGGCATCAGGTAACGTCAGGAATTTTTAAACTGACAGATACTATTTATAGGATCTGTCTAAATATAATCTGTTTAAATTAAAGGTGAATGTCTCAGTAGCGCAATGGTTAGAGATGCATATAACGTCAGTACGTTTTAAATGACAGATCCAAAGGTGAATTGAACCCTCGTGGATTCGATTCCCGGCCTCGCTGATCTGAGAGTAAAATCTCGGACATTCACTGAACAGGTTACAGGAAAATGGACAAAATTGCTAACGGATTTAACATATGGGTTATTAGAAGTGATAGATATTAACGTAGTTGATCGTTTCACTATAATGTGCGTTATTTTATTTTATTATAAAAGTGAATTGAACTTTCGTGGCATCGATCGATTCCCGGCCGCGCTGTATGGTCTGAGAGTAACATCTCGGACACTAATAATTACATGTAGAATCACAAGTCAAATATAAAATGCACGGAAACTGGGCTAAATTGTCTAACAGTTTAAACATGTGTTACTAAAAGTGGTGAATATCATGATTCCAGTGCTCTAAAACATTTGGGCAAGTACCAGGACCACCCTATACACATACATGCAGCAACTTGCGTCCGGCAATACATTAAATTGGTAGTAGAACAATTGTATTGCGAACAGACATTTTCATCTGCAATAGTGGAACAAATGCCGGATACCAAATGGAAATTGACAGAGCTTGCTGTCATGGAAGCAGTATTTTGTATACAACATGGCGGCGCTAAGGAGATATTTATGTAAACATTGTTCAAGTTGTTTTATATTTTATATATTATTATAAATCACTGGCATCATATTTATGATCCCTCAGTTTACTTTACTTCATAGATAGACTATTTATAGTAGATACTGCTTGATGCTATTGTAGTTGTAGCATTTAACATAGTTTTAAATTTTAAACTTTAGACCTGACAAGTGTAAATTAATTATCTAGTAACTATCATGGCAAATATATATATTGGTAGTAGGCAATATAGCATTAACTCACATTTTCCATATTCTTTTCCATATTCTTAATTAGTTGTATATTTTATTCAACCATTATAACGTTTATTGCATAACTTTTTTACAAACTAGAGTAGGCTAATTAACGAGTTGTTATTAATGATCTGATCTGAGAAAGCTAAAGGCAACATGCTGTGGAGCTGAAAGAAGTGGCGTCATACCCATTCCGATTTTTGGAACACTTTCTAATTTGCAACACAAGATTTATCGTACTGCTATTGCTAATGCTAAGAAAGAGTACTACTCCTCCTTGGTCAGTAAGGCTGTGAATGTCAAGAGTTTATGGAAAACAGTTAATGATCTTTTACATAGATCTATTTCTCCTTCTCTTCCTTCTACTCCTGTTGAGTCACTTCCTGAACAATTTTCCAGTTACTTTAGTGATAAGATAAGCAATCTTAGAGCATCTATCTCTCCAGCTCCTAACTCTACTCCTCATACTCCAGTAGAGACTCATTCCAAGGATGAGCTTTCTAATTTCACTCCAGTTACAATTGATGAGATTACTAAATTAGTTTTAGACTCTCCAGCCAAACATTGTGACCTGGACCCTATCCCAACCTCTTTTTTAAAGAAGTGCATTCTTGCTCCTGTATTAACATTGATTGTTAATCTCTCTCTCTCTCTACTGGCATATTTCCTTGCGCTTTAAACATGCAGTTATTACTCCATTGCTTAAAAAGCCCACACTGGATAAGGAATCATTGTCGAATTACATGCCTATATCTAATCTGTTATACATATCTAAACTCACTGAAAGAATTGTTCTCCAGAGGCTTTCTACTCATCTCTCTTACAATGATCTATTTAATAAGCATCAAGCTGCTTATACTAAGCATCGTTCAACTGAAACGGTGCTTCTATCTGTGTGCAATTCTATTGTTAATGCCATGTGCACACAACGCTTAACTGGATTATATATGCTTGATCTTTCGGCCGCTTTTGATACCATTGATCACAATATTCTTCTGGAACGTCTTTCTTCCTGGTTCGGTGTTCATGGAATTGTTCTTGATTGGTTTTCCTCCTATCTGACGGATCGTTCTTTTAGTATGAAAGTGATGGAGTACATCTCTTCACCTTCCACTTAAAGTATGGTGTGCCTCAAGGCTGCATTCTTGGTCCTATCCTCTTCAACCTGTATACAACACCCTTGAGCTCACTGATCTCTTCTCATTCTATTGATCATGAACTGGATGCTGATGACACTCAAATGTACACTTTCACCCCTAACTCCTACTCTGATGCTGAAACCCTCGTGCAACAAAGTTTTCAGTCTATATCCTCTTGGATGTCTGCTAATTTTTTGGCACTTAATCCATCTAAGACTGAATTCTTGTTGGTTAGGACACCTCAACAGCTTCTGAAGCTGAATGGGAAAACTCTTTCGTTATCTTCGGATATTACAATAATACCTGTTTCTTCTGTGAGAAATCTCGGTGTAATCCTTGATAAACACCTAACCTTCCACGAACACATAACTAAAACTTCACAAGCATGTTTCTTTTATATCCGAGATCTTCGTCGAATATGTCCATATTTGTCACGTGAGACAGCTGCTACAATTGGTGCTGCCATTGTGCAATCGAAATTGGACTACTGCAATTCCCTGTTTTTAAATCTCCCTGGCTGTGAGATTGATCGATTGCAGTTTGTTCAGAATTCTCTTGCGCGAGCAATTTTTTGTAGTTCCAAGTACTCACATGTTACGCTCATTTTAAAGTCTTTGCACTGGCTAAAGATTAAAGAGCAAATCATTTACAAAACAGCTTCATTGACCAAGTCCATCACCATCCCTGGACAAACTTGTATGTCTCACTTGATTAAAGTGATGCAGCCTGCTGTTACTCGGTCTTCTAAATTAATTACTCTTGTGAGACTGAGCTTACCTTCGCTCTCTAAGCTATCTAATCGTTCTTTCCAACATGCTGCACCACAGATCTGGAATTCTCTTCCATTTAATCTTCGGAAATCTTCATTTGAAGCATCTCAGCCTTTGCTTTCCTATGATCAGCTCCACAGGCAGTTGAAGACCTATCTTTTCCATCTCTCTTTTCCATCCAGTGTTCATGAGCAGCAACCTGCGCCTAAACCTCATTTTTTTAATTCCCTTCACTATGGACTGATTATCTGGATTTTGGAATTTGCACCGTTTTGGAACTTCTTTTTGCTCGCCGACTAGATTTTGTCTCAATAGTGCTCGATGTTGTCATTGATGACAGTAGCACTCTGATTGTTATTATTATTATTATTATTATTATTAATGATGGCTTTGACACTTAGCAACTATCTTTTGAATGCCGATTAGGAAACAATTGCTTGAGAAGTGCTGGACTAAGAGTTCGAATCGGACAGTTTCTGTGTCATATAATGATTAAGAGATATACGTTTATCAGCCATATTCTTACTATATACGAAATATTGATACCATTTACAAAAACTTGATATGCCAGTAAACATTGTGAAATGAGTTCAACACGTAAACTTCTATTCTACTAGTACCCATGTTTGGACTGAAATCCCCGATTTTGGTTCAAAGTGTTTTTGGACTCACACTCTGCTCATCGGATTGGATTTGGAGCTATAGTGGCCAATGTTGTTGTGGAAATAATCTAAATAATCTTACTATATACGAAATATTGATACCATTTACGAAAACTTGATATATATTGTCAATTTGCAAAATATTTAGTTATACCATGTGCAAAATATTCAAGAATTAAAGAAAGATTTTAAATTCTTAAAGAGTCTTTAAAGCCAATGCCTGGCGCTGATGCCAGGCATCGAGTACATTTTTACCAGCCATTCAGAATTTTATGAAATTCTATGAAAGTAAGTAGACTATCTAGCCATTGAAAATATCACAATAGTCAAATTCAAATGCAACTCTTTTGGTTAATTTAGTTATTGGTATTCTATATAGACCGGCTTTCGTTTAGGACCATACTTCTACTCAGCACATTTCTTTTGCAGATTGGTATGGGTGAATTGCTCTGTAGTGATGTGTGCTGTGACGTCCCTGACATCTTCCTTGGATGAGCAAATAGACGTTAAACCTTTATTTTTATTTTTATTATTACTATTATTATTCTTACATTTATATATTGATTACTATTGATTATTTATTAATTTATATATATTCATTCTTGCATCTTGCCAGGATCTTAACATTTGGTTTTCAGCTTTAAAATGTTGTTAAAAATTATGTAGTAAAACGAGAATGATAAGAGATCTACTACGGTATATGATGAATACTACTGAACCTATCCAGTGAAGTTAATCCTGAGAAAATATGGGCATAAGAAGAAGAGGTATTTCTGTTATTTTGAATTTTAAATAATAACTTTATTTCCTTCTGTGAGTCTAAAAGATTTTTGTCATGTAGCCCAACTGAGACCTAATTATGTTTTTTATTTTATATATATTTCATTTTAGTGAGAAAACTAGAATACAATTAGGTCACAATTACTGAAGACATTATTTGAACTCTGCCCAATAGTCAACATGTTTTTCAAGGTAATTTTTTAGGATTTATAGTCTGAAGTGTTTATATATATATATATATATATATATATATATATATATATATATATATATAATATATTTCTAAATATATATTTTAAAAAAAATATATATATATATATATATATACTCAAGCGCATCTAGTGTACATATATTATAGTGTATATATATATATATACATATATATATATATATATATATATATATATATATATATATATATATGTACAAGCATAATATATAGTGTATATATATATATATATATATATATATATATATATATATATATATGTATATATATACAAGCATAATATTGTATAGTGTATATATATTAGATTTTTATATATAGTATAGATAGGCCTATATACATATATATATATATATATATATATATATATATATATACATATAATATTTTTATACAGAGTATATATAATATATACTATTTCATCGAAGACCTGCTTATTTCTGTAAGACTGCTAACGGACTGTCTTTAGGAGAGTCTACCTACAGTTAAAAAATAAATGTGTTTGACATTACAAACAACGGCTATACTGCAAAGTTTTATATAAAGTATTAGTATAATATATTAAGGTTTTTTATTAAAGTTCTTTTTTATTAAAATTATTACTATATAATAGAGTATTCTTATTTGTATATAAATTATACTCCTATAAAATCTTAAAATGAAAGTTGTAGCAATGTATAATATATATATTTAATGATGAGAAACCAAAGTATAATATTAAACAGTGATAAACATTTTTAAAAAGCATAACGGCACACTGGGTCAAGAAGCACAGATGCTTGTTTAATGGCCATTTCCTCCTTCCTCTCCACGGTTATTAGTAATCTTTGCCTTTTGATGTCACATCAATTGCAGCCGGCGCTGAATGAAGAATAGCCTTCCAACACCCTGGTATCCTTTCATTTCACGCTGTCAGTTCTCAATCTTTCACGGTAGTCATCCATGCATGTACTAACCGAGGCCGACTTAGCTTAACTTCAATTATAGACGCGCAACTAAACCAAGTTTGCTAAATCCTGCCCTCATAAGATTAATTATATGATTTATATCGTAAGATGGTTAAACGTATTAGCACATTATTATGCAGCTAATACTGAGGTATGTTTATTTGACATTTAAAATATTCTACAGTGAAGCTGCATTTTTACTGGCTCAATTAGTAATAAACGCGAACCATACATTTAACTTGTCTGTATTGGTTTAACGTATAAAACAATCGCTAGTTCAATCATCATGGAAACTATAATTTTGTCTAAGGAAAGCTACTGTTACTATGCTGTTTATAGTAATTGCTACTTTTGCAGTTATGCTTCAACTTCATAGCAAACTGTCTTTAACCTTATTGTTGATTATTTTTGTCAGCTGTATAAAACTTTATTACAAGTATATCTTTATATGCTGTGACCTGCAGACATTCAGAAGACTGCGTCACTGATTCACGATTTCCTGCTGAAGCTCAGTGAGGATCCAGACTGTGCTGAACTAAGGGATGCCCTCAACCTCTCGCTACTTCAGATGCAGAGGTACTACAGAATACTAAGAGCACGTCACGCCACCGTCAGCCAATACGATAGTACCCTAAACTCCACAGCTCCAGCCGTGATACCATCGGAAAGCTACCCAAGTTCCTCACTATCTCGTTCTCTACACAGTGCTTCGCTGCAGACACTCAGAGATGTCAGTGATAAGTTCAGTTGGAAGTGGGTGGATGTGGAGAATGCTAAGTTAGGGGGAACAGGTGGTGGCTCTACCCTACCTGTCAGCTTAGAAAAGAATGTAAGATCACTGCCCACTATCCTGAGAGCTGCTAGACAGGGAGATAACGATGTCATTGTGGAGCTCATTGAAAGAGGTTGGTTGTGTTAATTTCTCAATTGGAGTTTCTTCAGATAATTTGAGATATTTGTTTCAATAATTATAATTATTAAAACAAATATCTCAAATTATCTGAAGAAATAAATAAATTTCAAAATAAATAAGAATTTAACAAATAATTATTTGTTAAATTCTTATTTATTTTGAAATTAACCTTTTAATATTTGTGCTCATTTGCTAATAATCATTATATTATATTATTATATAATTATGGATTGTCATCATTAGCTTCCCTTAAATCTCAGTTTAGCTAGAGTCGGGATATATCGAGATGATATCTTAAAGTAATTTCTGCAGCGTCAGAGTTACGAATCATGAAGGCTTTGTCTTCAACTGGCCCAACGCTACATCGGATTGGTTTAGTAAATTGACAAGGCTGGAGAAGTGCCTGAGGCTCTAGGTCAAATCACATTATAGTCAATTTATCATCCTTGACATTTATCACTTCAGTATCTCATGTTTGAAGTTATGAAGTGCATTGTCCTCTTATACCGAAGTTCCTGATGTTTTGATAGACTAAAGACATCTATGTAGAAAGTTGAATCAATACTAATGATGGCACTTTTGTTATAAGCATTCGTTTCACTCACAAGTTGCATCACTGATAGTGATAGGTCACATTTTAGAACTGAAGAAACAACAAATGAGTCCATAGGTTCATAGACCATATGTCCAATGATACTAATTTGACTTCATATCACTGAACACTACACATGACAACATTTATGTTGATGTAGAACTATCGCATTGTACTATAATGCATTTTTAGTATCGTTTAGTATCGTTTATTTGTTCATCACAGCACAGATTATACAAACAATAGGAACGTGCATGTAGTTATATAAACAAATAACAATACAAAAGAGGCTACCATAAATGAGCCATAGCTCTGTTCGGTAATACCAAAATTAGTAGCTATTGCAGAGTCATTTGATGACATTTATGCGCAGATGGTAATGCAGTGCTGGAATGCGATGTATTCGGTCGTAACGCAGTGATGTACGCCGTTCAGTTCTCAATGCTGGACACACTACAGACACTGCTGGAGCAAGGAGCAGCTCTGGACGCTCCAGCCAACGGTTAGTCATCTTCATCATCATCATCGTCAGATTCGGTTTTTTGCATTCTCAAATGAACATTGGACGACAGTTAACTTAGGTTATTTGCAATGTCATCTGCTTTTCTCTTCGCTAGGACGAAGAGAAAAGCAGATGATAGAAGTGTGGAGGAGTTATATATGCCATGGACCTGCCAATGGGCAGTGCACTAACAGCTAGATATTATGATTACAGATGGCTCTACCGCAGTGCACAGAGCTTGCTACAATGGTAACGATGAAGTTCTTCATCTGCTCATAACGTACGGAGCGGATCTGACGGTACAGGATAATCTGGGAAGAGCTCCATTGCACTGGGCTTCTCTGTCTGATAGAACTGCCTGTCTCAAGGTCTGTGTGCTCATTGTTGTAATGGACGATAGTAGCACTCTAATTCTGTTGTTGTTGATGGTCTGTCTGTCTTTTACTCTATGTGTTAGGTTAACTGTGTGTCTGCTTAAATTTTTTCTGTCTGTATTTTTCTATGCTGGACTATCTCTCTGTCTACATCTGTGTACATCGGTTTATCAATTTATAGAATAGTTTTCTGTGCAAAACAACCATGTTAGCTATTTAATCTGGGAGGAGCTCCACTGCATTGGGCTTCTCTGTCTGATAGAACTGTCTGTCTCAAGGCCTCTTTGTCTGTCTGTCTTTCAGTCTGTGTGATAGGTGTCTGCTTAAATTCCGTCTGTCTGTATGTTTCTATGTCAGACTGTGCGTCTGTGCATCGTGTACCTATTTTGAGAATGACTTTCTTTTCAAAAACATTCATGTTAGCTCTTTTACACCGACTTGTGAGCCTAATACAAATACTTTCTCTGCTTAATTCTGAACTTTTTAACCAGCTGGGGTAATATTATTACTAGCAATGATATTAATATTCTAGTAATGATGGTATAATGGTGATGGTGTGATGGTAGTATTCTAGTATGATGGTATTCTAATTCAGTTGCTGCTGGAGAACAAGGTAGATGTGCAGGTAAGGGATGGAGATGGAATGACTCCGGCTATGTGGACCTGCCGTGTGGACAGGCTGGAGCATCTCCACCAGCTCATCTCTGCCTGGAGCAGTGGGGCAGAGCAACAACAACAGCAGAGGTGGAGAGAGGAGCTGTTGAGGGAGAGAGATAAAGAGGGGAGGAGTTGTGTGCACTGGGCTGCTAGAAATACAAAGTCTGTTGACTGCTTGAAGGTGTGTGAGAAATACGAAGTCTGTTTGACTGCTTGAAGGTGTGTAAGAAATACAAGGTCTGTTGATTGCTTGAAGGTGTGTGAGAAATACAAAGTTTGTTGACTACTTGAAGGTGTGTGAGAAATACAAAGTCTGTTGACTGCTTGAAGGTGTGTGAGAAATACAAAGTCTGTTGACTACTTGAAGGTGTGTGAGAAATACAAAGTCTGTTGACTGCTTGAAGGTGTGTGAGAAATACAAAGTCTGTTGACTGCTTGAAGGTGTGTGAGAAATACAAAGTCTTTTGACTGCTTGAAGGTCTGTGAGAAACTGTTCGTTAAAGACACTTGACGACAATAGGATGATTTCCTTTAGGAATGGTTTGGTATAAAAAAGCTATGAAAAGGTGGTATCTCTATGTTTTCCTATCTGTCTCTAATTCTTGATATCTTTGTCAATGAAATATAGTTAGAAGTTTTGTGCTTGATATAGGTAGAAGAAGAAAATAAGATTTGGTAATGGAATTTAAGAATTTAGTAGAGTGATCATACTCTTATTATAGAGTGATATATACATGTTACATGTATACAATTCAAGACATTCGTATGTTTTGTCTGAGACACTGAAAAATAGATCAACCATTAACTGCACGTTTTGTAAGAGGCGACAAGCAAAAATTGAAGTAGCAACGGGAAGCCACCTCAAGTCATTGTTTCCAAGTTTTGGGCTACATAAGTTAAGGTTAAGACATAGCCTTTTGTGAAGGGATTAACCTGTTGATCTATATGGTGTGCTCTGTATGAATTGTGATAGCAGACTCTGAGTATGAATATGTACCTTGGAATTGCCAATTTGCAGTAAGCTAAAGAGAGAAAACAAACAATTAAAACAAATTTTAAATAAGAAGCATAAACCCAGGAAATAATCTGCTTGCAGATCATTTATTGATCTATCACCAACATAAAATATATAACAGAATTTTGGGATGTCACTGTTACGGACACTTTCTCAGTAAGCAATCTCGGCCTATCTTGCGCTGCTGCTGGTGCTGCTGCAGAGGCCGCGGCTAATAGGAAAACTCTGAAGTATACCGAAATCTCTAGCAACTATATTTCATGCCTATTGCCTTTGAGACCCTGGGCCCCATCAACTCTGTCGCATCAGACTTTATTGACGAAATAGGCAGGAGGACCAGCGCCATTGCTGGTGATCAACGCGAAAAAGCTTTTCTTTGGCAGCGACTGCCTATTGCTCTCCAGCGATTCCATGCAGTCAGTTTCAGTGGCACTTTGGCTAATGCGGCTTCCCAGAGTGTAGAGGAATTATTTAAATCGCTTCTTTTTTAAACTTTTATTTAAATAAATTTTCAATAACAGAATAAAAAATATGTGCTCCAAAATTAAGGGCTGCAACTCTGAATTTTGGACACTGATAATTCAGTTTAATTAGAATCTTTCCATAAATCAATATTCACGAGATTATAATGTTATCTGGCCAGTATATTGAGGTATTACTTTTTATTAATTTGTGTGCAGGCTCTACTTTCTAACGACGCTAAGGACTTAAGAGATAACGAAGGTAGAACCATACTACACGTGGCCGCTGAATATGGTATGCACTTAAACTTTCTATCTTCTGAGATTCTTCCTAATCTATTAATAGGTTGTAGTGTGTTTAACGTCAAGGTTCAGAAGCACAAGGCTTCTCTTCAAAACGACTGATTGATTTTTGTAATGATTGAGTGACTGACTGATTGATTGACTGATTGATTGGTTGATTGACTAACTGATTGATTGATTGACTGACCAATTGCATGATTGATTTATTTAATGATTGAGAGACTGATCAATCGATCAATTGATTGGCTCTATGTTTGATTTACTGATTGCTTTGTTAGGGTCACTGCTGGCTGCTCAGGTTATTCTAGATGGCTTGGGAAGAGATTGTTTATCACAGAGAGACATTCACGAGAGGTCGCCACTTACACTCGCCACGATCTCTGGTCATGGAGAGCTCGTCAACTACTTTTTGTCTGCGGGTGGTCAGTATTGAATAGCTAATTAGATTCTGCTGTATGCTTCTCTATCACTGCCCCAGTCAGAGAAATACGAAGCTAAGTCGTCGATGTTTTATATTGAATTACCTGGTTTCTATAGTTGTTGTTGTTGTTGTTGTTATTGTTGTTGTTTTGTTGATGTTGCTCTGCTGCTGCTCCTGCAATAGTTTTTGCTAATCAGCATCAAGAATGCTCATAATTCTTGTATAGTCCTAGCAAATAATTTTTGCTAATTATGCTTGTATTAGTTTTTCCCCGTGTTGTGTCCACGTTGTGTGAAGAATAGACCAACCGGTGACTGCACGTGTCGTAGAAGGCAAATGTAGCTCTATATTCCGACCAACGTCAGAAAGGCATTTGGTTAGTGAGCGCCTAAGCTCCAGAAATCGTGTCATGTATTTATATTCTACTGTATTTGTTCAGCCGACCTTTTTGTCATGTATTGATATTTTGGCTGGAGCCAGTGGCGACGTCAGTGAGATACTCGACCACGGATCAGTATGTGTAGAGTTCAAATTCTGGGCTCGCCCGTCACTGACATCTCTTTCGAGTGAGGAAACTGATGTTAACCTTAGCTTTTTTAGCTTTCTACTGTATTTGTTTTGCTAATATTATCATGTATTGATATTCTGCTGTATTTATTCAGTTAATCTTGTCGAGTATTGACTTTCTGATGTATTCAGCTGATTTTATCATGTATTGATATTCTGATATTCTGATGTATTGTTCAGCTGATCTTACTATATATTGATGTTCTAATGTATTTATTCAGCTGACCTAGCGAGTGTAGATGAACTGGGTGCCACGGTCTGGGACTACGCCAGAGCGAAGCAGCTGCACTATTGTCTGCTCATCATAGCGTCCTACATACGAGACAGGGCGAGGGAGGAGGAAGGGGCGGGGCGACAGTCGATAGATGGGCGGAGCTTAATGATGAGTGGCAGGACTCTAGATGATCTGGGAATTAACGGCCTTCAGGTGGATTAGAAATTAGAAATTTAAGAATTTAGTAAATTTTGATTTAATTATTGACGGATTATTTAATTGGATTAGAAATGGTTGATAGGCTGGAAAGATGTGGCGTCATCGGCTTGTTTTCTACTGCGGGTCAGTAGATGCATGATTCAAATCTGAGCATCGCCAGGTTAATCATCATCTCGAGAGTTAAAGCTAATGATAAATTCGCTGTCAGTTGTGGTAGTGTCTCCTCGGATATTACGTAGTATACTTTTGATCTGAATCATCATTACATCAGTAATGATGTAATGATGATGTGATATATTGATGTGATGTGATTTAATCACAGTAGTGATGTGATGGTGGCTGACAATCTGTGCTTATTTTAGACTTTCTATGACTTCTGATAGTTACAACAGAAAGACTTTGACGATTAGAGTCTTCTGCCTACTTTACTTGTCAAGCTGTGCTTCTCTAGAGGATGTACTTGCAGGTCTGTTTTTTGATTGATAGGTTGTCTAAGGTGATCAATATGTGGAGCTATTGAATTTTTGTTCATTGGTCAGCAGATACACTGCAAGAAATATTGTCCTTCGTCCGCTCTTTCACTTGCTCATGCGTTGAAGAGAGAGAGAGAGAGGTGGTAGGAGAAAGAAGGTGGGGGAGAAGCTCGGGAGAAAGAGAGAGAATAAAGTCAAGTACAAAAACATTTCTTTCACAGTTACCAGACTATCATTCAAAGTTCTATTGAGAGCGTGGAATGTGATAGGAACTATGGGATGGGATGGGATGGGGTATTAACGTATAGCTGGAACCACTGCATGTAGTAGTATGACATGTACAATAATTTATTACCGCTGTTACACAGCGGTAATAAATTATTGTACATGTCATAATTAATAGTTTTGGCAGAGATAGCTAGCGAAAGAGAAAAAAAATAGAGAGAGAGAATGAAAGAAAGAGAAAATGAAAGAAAGAAAGAAAGAAAGAAAGAGGATAAATTAAATGAATATGATTATATCTTGTAACTGTGATTTTTCAGATAAACACAGTAGAGGGGGGCTCACCCCCCGCAGTGCCCCACCCGCCCCCGTTCAAGCCCCCCAGCACTCCCAGGACCCCTCGTACCCCTCGCCGCCTCCATCAGGACCTGCCTATAGGCTTAAGGTCAGCCACTAACCTTCAGCAAGCCTCTGAAGGTCATCCAGTTCGAGGTCAGCCGGTCAAAAGGTCACCAAGTACTCCTGAAGAAGGTGACGGAGAGAGAGAAGGAGAGATGGCACTGAGAGTGGAGACAGTGGGATCTAAGAGGATTAGGAGTGAGAGAGATAGAGAGAGTGGGGAGGATGTGATAGTGCATAGTTCTGGTAATGGAGGTTTGTACTTGTTTTTAATATTAATAGTATTTTTTCAATACTATTACATATTAATTAAGTGATCTAATAATTAAGTGTAATAATTAATATTAATTAATACAATATAATATAGTGTAATAATTACTGATATATAATTATAATTAATATAATTAAGTGGCAATTAAGTGATCCTTTTATTTATTCACATTTTCCCAAGCGACTTATTTTATTATTCTTTTGAAGGCAAAGGAATTTGTAATAAATGGTGAACTAGTAACAATAAGTTGCAACAAGTTTAAAATATGAGCTACTTTTTGAATTTAAGTGCTAGCTGCTGCTCTCAGCTAGTTGCTGTTCTCAGCTGACTGCTGCTCTCAGCTAACTGCTGCTCTCAACTGACTGCTTCTCGCAGCTAGCAACTGCTCTCAGCTAATTGCTGCTTTCAGCTAATTGCTGCTCCCAAGTGACTGCTGCTCTCCACTGACTGCTGCTCTCAAATGATTGCTGCTCTCAAATGATTGCTGCTCTCAGATAATTGCTGCTCTCAGCTAATTGCTGCTCTCAGCTAATAGCTGCTCACAGCTAATTGCTGCTCTCAAATGATTGCTGGAAATTTAAAGCGTAGAACGGCGATCAGTTTATGGGTTACTTAAAGGAAGCTAATGAATTGCATTTTCTGCTGTTTTGAAACATTTAGATTCTGATAGTTAACTAATTTGCGAAGCATGGTCAGATATTATACTTATTGTTACTGTCAGAAACTATTGTTAACGTTCTGTCAGATATTTAAAACGTAATTAACTTGATTAATAAAAAACAATAGAATATATTTGCACATATTTAACTGATTGATAACGCATAGACGGCGCTGACGATAGAGACGATGACGATGATGATGAGCGTCAGGTTAGTATAGACGTGATGGATGTGTCAGATCTAGAGGAAGATTCGAGGGGGGATGAGAGACCCCCTACTGCGACCCCCCGTCCCCCCAGTACCCCCCGGGGGCAGCCTGTGGGCAGCGATAGACCGCCCTCTAGACTTCACCAACAACAACAACAACAGAAGCATCTGAACCAGCATCATATAGAACAACAACAACAACAACAGCAACAACAAAAGCTACGAGAGAATCAAAGGCATCAGAATGTACAACAACGACAACAACATCAGAAACAGTTGAAGCACGAGCAACAACATCGTCATCAACTTCCTCATATGCAACAAGAACATCAAATGCTGCGACAACAACAACAGCTGAGAGCAAGAAGTATTCAGCAACGGTCGCCCAAGGCCCAAGATCATCATCAGCAACGGGATCGCCAAGAAACTAATGATCTGAGCATTAGAAAGACTGAGCAGCAGATGAGCGCGGTGAGTCAGTTGCCAGAAGTGCAGGATGGTCGCCAGATGGCAAAAATACAGATAGGTCAACAACAACAACAAGTCAGCTCACCTCTGCAGCAGATGTCGAGACAGCAACAACTATTGCACGAGCAGCAACAGAGCAACAACAACAACAACAACTATAGAAATCAGGTAATTCAATAAAAAAACATTGAAGATTTAGTTTCATATTTCTCTGACTGGAGCAGTGATATAGACGTATACAGCAGAATCTAATTTTAAAACTGATGGGATTTTTAGAAATCCGATCAACCAGTCAATGCACAATATTAAGAAAAAGTGAGATCTGAAACAGTGCAGTCCGTTGTCTCAAACAAAGGGTTCAGATGAATAGTTGTATGGAAAGGGCCTGGACACATTAATATTATTTTAATTTAAATAGAAATAATAATATCAGTTGCTTACGAGTAATCTGAGTCTAGTGAATGTACCCTATGCTTGATTGTCCGTACTACATCATCATCATAGTCCCTTAAATCCTAGTTTAACCAGGGTCGGGATACAAATAGACTATTTTCCATTCGTTTAAGTTTTTCTAGCAATTTCTGGAGCCTAGGCGCTCCAGATTGATGATTTTGTTTTAGTAGTCACTGTTATGTATGGAATATTTTGTTTTAGTAGTCACTGTTATGTATGGAATATTTTGTTTTAGTAGTCACTGTTATGTATGGAATATTTTGTTTTAGTAGTCACTGTTATGTATGGAATATTTTATTTTAGTAGTCACTGTTATGTATGGAATAGAGAGGCGGGGTCGAGGAGTGTTTAGAGACTGGTCGTGACTACGACGGAGATTACGAAGGAGACGACAGATCAACGTCTATTGATCAGTCCATTGATCTCAGCTCAGTCAGCATTCCCTCTCCTAAATCAGGTAGGTGTGAGAAAGTGAATGGAGAGAGAAGAATTGACCGAGAGATCGAAAGAAAGCCAGAGAGAGTGAGAGAGAGAGAGAGTGACAATGTGATGAAACATTTGATGATTGAATGTGATAAATTCCGTTAACGCAACAGATGAAAATCATCAACAAAATGTCGTAATTATTATCTTCGTCATCTGTATCATTATCATCACCATCATCATCGCCATCATCATCATCATCATCATCATGTAGCTAGACGAGTAACTATGAATTACTTGTCTTCCATTTCATAACCACTAGACTACCTCTCTATCTGCATGCCTACTAAATCTGTATATACAGACACAGAGTGATCCATAATAGCTTTTAATGCATGCATTACATGATGATAATCAACGAATATGTCTATTTAGCTGTGGCGCTAGAGAGCGCAGCTGCAGTAGCTGCGCTCTCTAGCTCAGCTCTCGCCTAGCACACGTCGGCCTAAAGCAGCTCTAGCCAGACATGGAATGCATGCATTAAAAGTTAAATAACTTTGTATATTAAGAACATATCAGCACGTATTTTACGTCGTTTTGAAAAGAAATGATTGCTCTTCAAAATGGCATTAGCAGAAAGTTTATGTGACGTGTTTATAATTTTTTAGTGATACATTTACGCTGCATGTAAAATGTCCGCAATCCTGTATTGGAAATTTCTTATCTGATATATATACATATACATATATATATATATATATATATATATATATATATATATATATATATATGTATATGTATATATATATATATATATTTCTATTTATATATATACATATATATATATATACATGTATATATATATATATATATATATATATATATATATATATGTTATTATCACAGCCTCACCCTCCTCGGCTCCCATATCAAAACACAGCCCGTCACGTGACAGGACTCCCACGTCACCCATACGTCCGGCTCACCTAGTGCCTCTGCCTCAAGAAACATCTCCTTCTAAATCACGTCAAAAGAAGAAAACGAACAGCGGCTCATCTGCAGACATGGACACGGGATACGACACGGGGTGGGGCCCGGCTAGAGCCCTGGGGGGAGACCTCCCTCAGAGTAATTCCGTCAATTCTCAGTCTTCCAAAACTAATATGCAGCTTTCACCTCGCATTGTGAACACGACCAGTTCTCTAAGTAGACCGCCAGTGCCTAAAGAGAGAACGAGACTCAATAATACAAGATCTGAAACAAGAGCTCAGCCGCAAGAATCCTGGCTTAGGTTGGGCTAACTGGCTTAACTCAATCTTAAATTTATTAAAGAGATAGGTGGAAGAGTTATGTTATAGAGTTTAGCCCTTCGTTATACCGTATCGAAGGATAAAGAAAAAGAGGAAAAAATGTCCTAATATTTGGAGGCTGCGTAATTCGCAGTATCAATTTTATTCTATTGATTTCCGTTTTCTTTGATTTGAATTTTGGTATGTTTTCAGATTAGAAACGAATTTCATTTACTATCAGTTTCTAGTTTACTTTGATTACTTGATATCCAACTAGTTAGTATTCAAGCAATATTATTTCTTGATAATGCATTAATAATATATTAATCTATAACCACTTTAGTAATATCACAATAATATATTAATGCATTATTGATTTATTTAATTATATAGTATATGAAATCAAGCTGTTTTCTTTGTGACAACCTCTTTTATAATTAATGTATAATTTATAATTTATAATTTACTATACATGTAATGTATTCACTTCTTCATAATTGTCTAATAATAAGTTAACAATATATTATTGCTCTATTTACAATCTTATTTACTATATTTATACTATGCTCTATTCTTGCTTACAGTGCAAACAGTGATGAAGATGCTGATGGGCCTGACAGAGGGCGCAGTGCTCGACCTAACTCTAGGGCTCAGTACAGAGGAGCAGATGACACGAAGCCCCGTGTACCAGGGGATGTACCAGGGGGTCAGTCCCCTGGTAGGCAAAGAGATTCTCAACAGCCCAGACGCGCTGCACAGGTTGCCTTGTAAATTCTAAAGTAGAAAATTTGGCTTTATTTTAGGTTATTCTGTGAAGATAATGAAGTTGATGGTGGTGGTGGTGGTGGTGGTGGTGGTGGTGGTGGTGGTGGTGGTGGTGATGATGATGATAATGATGATGATGGTGATGACGATGATGATGATGATGACGACGACGACGGTGATGACGATGGTGATGACGATGATGATGATGATGATGATGATGGTGGTGGCGGTGGCGGTGGTGTTGGCGGTGGCGGTGGCGGTGGCGGTGATGATGATGATGATGATGATGATGATGGTGATGATGATGATGATGACGATGACGATGATGACGTTAGTGATGATGATGGTGTTGGAGGTAGTGGGTATAATACTGATGAGAAGCATGATGACGATAATGACGACGATGGTGATGTACCAATTTTAAAATAACTTTAAAGAAAAAACTTCCGTCTGCATTACTTTTCTTCTCTCCACTCTCACAGAGATCTCGCGCTAATTAACATTTAATTATTGTAATTTAATTCGCTTCATTTATTTAATTATGTGATTACAATGACTAGTAAAAAGTAACACAAAGTTAGAACTCTATGTAGATCTGCTGGGTTGTGGCTGGGGCCTTACCTAGGCTTAACTAGTGATATTTATTTAACCTCGCTCTTCTCTAGAAATATTCATATTGTGCATGCATTTCTTATGTAGAATGTCTCAATGGTATAGAGGTAACCTCATAAAGTTTTAAATAACATTTCCTGAGATGATTTGAACCCTCTTGGGTTCGAATCCCTGCCACGCTGATCAGAGAGTAAAATCTCGGACATCCACTGGACTGGTTATTCGGAAAATGGTCTAAATTGCCTAACGGTTTAAACATGTTGTAATAAAAGTGATAGATAAAAAGTAAAAGTAAACACGCATTATAGTGAAATGATCAACTATGTTGATATCTATCATCATAGTTGATCATTTCAGTGCGTGTTTTACTTTTTTACTTTGTTTTTTGTAGAGGAAGGCAGCGGGAAATCACCTCGAATCCCTACAAGACGTCACACAGAGACAGACAGATGGCAGACCCACAACGAGTAGAGGTCGCGAGACGAGCAACAATGATGCCCCATGGGTACAAAAACCCGTTGTAAGAGAGTTGCCACCCACTGTGGCAAAACGAAATTAAACATACTTCTGAGAAATATATTATGGTACAATGGGCATGTTAACGTAATAATGTGTCGTATACAATTGCACATGTATGTTACGATATATTCATGATATCGTAATAAGATATAGGTTTAAGTATATATTAGTATATATTAGTTTAAGATATTGATATTATTATAAGTGTGGCAAAACTTGATGTCATATACTAATATTACGTTAAAGGTTTGATATTATCTTGGTACCCACGCAACTGCTTTTACAGGAATATCGCTAGCAGTAGGCTTTTAGTGTGTATTTTCTAATGCATAATTACTGTGCTGTAGATTTTTCTAGATTTTCGTAGATTTCTATTGCTATCAGTTTTAATGTACTGTATTTATTGTATTTGTATATATTATCCATAATTTATTCCATTAGTATCCCGACCCTAGTTAGACTGGAATGCACGGGTTATATACACTGTATATATACATGTATATATATATATATATATATATATATATATATATATATATTGTGTCTATTGTTTCAGTGTTAGTGTTAACATTAGAACCTGTAGAATGATGAGCTTATGTGTTCTCCTGCGAGAGTACAGTTTTCATCTCCGGTGCTTGTTCAGTTAGCCTATTGTTCTGATTTCGAGATTTGAACTTGAATGTAACCCAGGAATGTAAGACTTTAGCCTTTAGCTCTAGAAGTTGAGTCGATTACATTAGCCTCGTTATGACATAAATAATGGAAGGAATAATTGAATGGGAGGAAAAAGAGGCAGGGGCAGGCCGAGATTAGCTATGTTAGATGATTTAAAAACCCACTCATATGGAAATGAAGAGGAAAGCGGAAGACAGAGAAGAGTGGAGGCGTTATATGCCATGGACCTGCCAGTAGGCAGTGCACTAAGAGAGAGATGACGTAAATATTTCAACGTGTTAGTTGTAATCCATTCAGTGCGCCGTTCTGCCTCGAACTCTCCAAATCTCTCGTCGGTTCATTTAGCTGTTGTCAGACATTAGTGAACCAACGAATCAAAACTCTTTGCATGGACTAATTATAACTATTATAAGAGGCAAAGTTTTGTTGGTGATTTTTATACTACTTGTAGATCTATATTGTATGCAAATTTGTTTGTTTCTGCTTTGGAGCTTGTATTTATGCTATGCATATGTTGAATAGTGAAGCTTGATCACTGCAACTCATTATTGTATAGTTCACTTACTCGTAAGACACGTCTGAGGTTCTCTTGCTCTTATTTATTTCTTTATTCATTTCGATGCTCAATTTATGACTTACTGTATGTTATTGCGCTGATCCGTTAGCTTGATAGGTTAGGTGTTCTAATGTGGAGCAGTAGGTGCAAGATTCAAATCTAGTACTTACCCCATCAATGGCCTCGAGATAGAATACTGAGGTTAGGCTTTGTCTAAGCCTTTTTAAAGAGATATTAGACATTTTTAATTTTTTCAATGATTCCTGCTTAAATTGTTGTATTGTAGTTTTGTTTGATAGGACAACATTGTTTTTGGCTGTATTGTTTTGGTTTTAAGTTTCCAACTTAAAACTCCTCACTGAATTCCTGTCACTCAATCCGTGAAGTATAAAACTGCTCTTTTACCTTTTCATCTCCCATCCTTAGTGAACTCTTAATCCTACAAGTGCTCCTTAGTGAACTCTTAATCCTACAAGTGCTCCTTAGTGAACTCTTAATCCTACACGTGCTCCTTAGTGAACTCTTAATCCTACAAGTGCTCCTTAGTGAACTCTTAATCCTACAAGTGCTCCTTTTGTGACCTCTTAGTCCTACAAGTGCTCCTTAGTGAACTCTTAATCTTACAAATGCTTCTTTTTGAACTCTCAATCCTACAAGTTTAAATGCACTATGTAGGCCTACCTTGAATTTCGACAGCAACCCAGACAGACTGGTATCCTGCAAAGGATAAAACTTTTATGCTGATAGGGTAAATATTTTAACATAGTGTATAGTAGATGGTGAAATCGTTCATGCTAATTTATCTTTAGTGTTGACGCCTTTAATAATTGTAGCACCTCTTTATTCTTAAATTCTGCAAAAGGAATTGTAGAGAGATATTTTCACTAAAGAACATCGGTGTGCTATTTATTACACTTGCTACTCTTCAGACTTTATGATGTAAATGACCAGTGCATGTATATACACCTCCTTTTAAGTCTGCGTATTTGCCTAGGTATGCTTTGCACTGAGACTTTTTGACTTTGTTCACTAATATAAGCCTATACATTTGTTCTCTGTGAAATGTGTACACTATATGTACACTGTATATTTGTGCACTAAGGTTTTTGTGAAATTTAAACAAAAATGTTGAAAACTAAAACGATTTACACCTTCCTGATTTATAATTTTTCTACTTCCTCTTCATCTGTTAGTGCACTGCCTAACGGCAGGTCCATGGCATATAACTCTTCCAACCAATTCTATCCTCAGCTTCTTTTCCTTTCATCTTTATTTATAACTTTGTTATCAAATCATCCAGCATCCCGTGCCTCGGTGTTCCTCTAACTCTTTTCCCTTGCATTCTTCTTTCTATTACATTCCTCAGCAGACCATCCTCTCTTATAATATGTCCTATCCAGCTTTTATTTCTTATCACTTTTATTAACTGTCTATCTGTACCGACTCTTTCAAGGACTTCTTCACTTGTAATATTGTTAGTCAAACCAATCTTTTCCATCCTTCTCTATAACCACATTTCCAATGCCTCTAGTTTCCTGTTGTCTTCTTTCTTTAATTAATGTCCATGTCTCACATCCATATAGGATTGTCGACCTCACCAATGATTTCGCAGTCTTTGTATTTGTGTTTTTCCTATGCCTCTGTTAGTAGAATTCTACATTCATTTTGTCTCCGCTTCACACTTCCCATCATCCGTTATGGTGTGGCCTAAATACTTAAAGCTTCTTACCTGTTCCAGTCGCGTATTATTCAATGCAATATTTACATGTATTTCCCTGTAATTCCTAGACACTCACCACTTTTGTCTTCTTTATACTAATCTTCATGCCATACCTCAATTCTGTGACAATCAAACCATCCATAACCCTTTGCTATCCTACTTCACTACTAGCGAGCATACCTTGATCATCTTCAAATCTTACATCTTTCAGCAATGTGCCTCCAACAACTATTTCTTCCTCAAAACCTTCCATCAGCTCCATCGTTACAACACAACCTCGATGTAGAGGTTGAACAGCAGTAGTGAAATACGACATCGTTGTCTTCCCCCCCCCCCCCCCCCGTCCTATTTTACCCTCCTCAGAGAACTCATTCTGAATGTTCATGTAAAAATTTTAAATTAATCTTCTCTCTCCAATCAGTTCCAATCATTCTCAAGATCTTAGCGCCCTTACCCAGTCTATTTTATTTAACTCGATATAATCTTTATATGTCGAGTTAATACGCTAATGTGTCTGTGCAGTTAAGTGTTGGAATAAGGAGACGTTTGAAGTATATACAACTGTAAACACATGTAATATACTGTAGTTTTTGCACTAAGGTGTTTGTGTGTGCATTTACACATTCACATTAATAAGCTTTAACGTTTTTATTTTGTAATAGTTATTCATATCCCCGTGTTGTGTCCGAGCTACTTAAGAATAGACCAACAGTAAACTGCACGAGTCGTAGAGAAGACTGAGCAAAAACCGAGAAAGGCAACGGGAAACTACCTCAGACGCGATATTATTCCCGGGCTATATGCAACATTAAATCGTGGATAAGGCACAAGACATTGTGAAGGAATTAACATGTTAATCGATGGAGTGCTCTTTATTGAGCATGAAAGCTACATATGAGTAGGAATATGTACCTAGGACCTGCCATTTGGCAGATCACTGGAGAGAGAGAGATTATTCATATTGATAGCACTAATTTTCATGCCGTAATCTCTAATATTGGCTATTCATATTGCAAGCTTTTAAAAGATTAGATAGCATAAAATTAACTTACAAATCTAGGCTCTAGTTGTTCCCATTCTTACCTGATGTCAGAGTTCTTTCTAATTATTCTCTTCGTCTTTTGAAAAAACTTAGCTAATTGGAATAGAGCGATGCTCTTTGGCTTAATCATTTCCAATATACAGAAATCTACATAAAGTTGTATAATTCTGTGTTCAATCGAAATTTTTCAAAATTTGATACTGATGCTATTATTTGTAGCAGTTAAGGAGCCGACAATAGAACTGAATGCAGTGGAATTATTTGACATTACGTTTGAGAGTTGGCGATATTTTAGAATATCTCAATAGCGTAGTGGTAACGTCATGAAGTTTTAAATGACAGATCTCGAGGTGAATTGACGGGTTCGAATCCCAGCCATGCAGATCTAAGTGTAAAATCTCGGACATTCACCGGACTGGTTATACGGAAAATGGTCTAAATTGTCAAGCTGTTTAAACATGCGGTATTAAAAGTGATAGATATCAACATAGTTCATCATTTCACTATAATACGCGTTTACTTTTTTACTTCTGCTTACTTTTTCTGCATTGTTAATTTGTTATTATTCTTGTCTGCAGAACACTTCGAAATTCCATTGTATTTGAGTGTTGGTCTAAACTCTGCAAATATTTTTATTTAACAATTTGTTTGAATGGCGACCATTCTGGGAAGAGAAAGTGAATCAATTGATCAGTCAATCAATCAATCAAGATTTAACGTCTCGTTCCTCTTTCAAAGGCGACGCCAGTGACGCATTAAGTAAACTATGATTATATCGATGATTTGTTTTTTATTTGATTGAACTGAACGACAATGTTCTTTATAATGCTCGAGAGAGCAATTACGTAAAGAATTTCCTATTGTTAAGATACTATGTGATATAATATTATGTTAATTCAAATCATGCCTTGTTGTTGTTGTTGTTACAGTACATACTATGCTTGTATGGGTGTGTTTTACTACAACTGAAGCTTTTTATAATTCTAAATAATTCAATTTGATAAGATTTCTAGTTGACGTAGAGAAGCTTCCACTAACATTCAGTGTACATTAAAAATAAAGAAATGAGCATATAATCTGCGTTATTGAATTTGTTTTATTTTTGATGTAGCATTAAATGAATATTTTTTACTTTCCTATTTTAGATCTAAGTTGAGTCTATAGCTGTTGTCCTCTCTCTCTCTCTCTCTTCTCGCTCTCTCTCTCTCTTAGTGCATTGTCTAAAGGTAGGTCCATACCATGTAAATATTCTAACCTATTCTATCCTTAACCTTCCTTTTCAACCTTATATATATATATATATATATATATATATATATATATATATATATGCGAATTTGTTATAAATCATCTAGCATCCCATGTCTCACTCAGCCACTAACTCTTTTCCCTTACAATCCTCCTTCTATTGCATCTTTCAGTAAACCCTCATAATATATTCGATCCAATTTTTCTTTCTATTTCTTCTGCTTTGTGTATCTGTTTGCATCTGTTGTGCAAGTGCATCTCTAGTTTTGTGTAACAAGGAGTAACGAATAGGAGCACGTAGATAGGGATCTGGAGATATATAGATTATAGATTTTCTGAGAATTTTCTAGATTTTTTTGTCAGTGCTTAAAGTGTAAAACGGAGGGCCTGATTCGCTGTTTAGTTCGCCCCCCCCCCCCCCCCCCGTCTGGTAATGGTCCCCACCCAACTAATACGAAGCCTCTCATCTCCCACCTCTCATCTCCCACATTTCTGAAACTAGATAAACTTTAATTATTATTTCTATTGATAACTTAACACCTCGAACTTCTTGGAAATTAATCTACCTATTTGCATGAAAGAGATTGAATAAACTATAACGCACATTAAAATATAAATAATTTCAAGACTAGCATACATTGAAGCAGTCGTTTTTTATCTGGTGATAATTTTAAACGGTAGATTCGCCATGACTGTATCTACATCTCAATCTTGTATGAGATAAACAACTAGTAAAATTAATAAACCAAAACATACTTTTATAGAAAATATCTTAAATTTTAAACTTCGCAAAGATGCACAGACGCACTTTCATGAATTAACAAATACTGACATTCAGTTAAGACTTTAGAAAGGTCATTAACAAGAAACATACCGACTGCAGTTCTAAATTAAACATTAACATACAACAAATAAAACAACATTAAAAATTAATATGTAGTTTAAACTTAACAAAACGTAGCAAAAGATATGAAAACAAAATGTCGTAAGGCTCACCTCGATATGAATTCAATATCACAGAAATGTTATATAATTAATACTGATAGTAAAGAACACAAAGGTCGTGTCAAACGAAAAACAATAAATCAAATTCAATGCACCCATGATACGGTACAAATTAAGTGTAGTCCCACCCCATACTGAATTAAAGCCGTACTTATCAAATTCAGTAGACTTTTCCTGCCAATTTGGACACTGCGCAAATCGCACTCCTTCTTTTGCAGGAAATCAACGATTTTACATAATCCAATGGCTGCCATAGTCTTACTGATGGATCAGCCACGATATGAACAAAAGAGAACCCAAACGCTTCACCGCTAAGTGTTATGCAGACAATATTCATTCTGCTGAACCCTTGGAAACACTCAACTGTGCTAACTGGAATAGAGCCGATATAACTAGATAATGATTACCTCTCTTAGTGCACTGCCTACTGGCAAGTCCATGGTATATAACGCCTCCACTCTTCTCTGTCTTCCGCCTTCCTCCTCATTTTCACATTTTCACAGTGGGTCTTTAAATCATCTAACATACCCTAAATTTCCCCTTTCACACATTGTCCTCACATTCCATGAGCCCACAATTATCCTTGTGGGGCGAATGGAATGTCCTCTTGGTATATTTGTGAGGCACCGAGGTGCCGACTGGCCTTGAGATTCTTACCACCCCCTCCCAATTTAAGGGCTGAACGGGACTGGAGGCGTTTCTTTTTGTAGTGATATTCCATTCTTTTCTTGGGGGTTATGCTTTTGATGAGGTGGGCCCCCTATGCCTTATGTCGGTTAAGATATTCGACCGCGGATCAGCATGTGTGGGGTTCAAATCCTGGGCTTTCCCGTCACTGATATCGCTTTCGGGTGAGAAAACTGACGTTAACATTAGCTTTACTAGCTTTACATTGGCCTGTGTTGGACGCGTTATCTCTGCCTTTTTGCATAGCCAATGACCAGTACGCATACTCCTACAATGCATCCAACATTAAGCCTAAATTTATTATAAAAGTTAATCGCCCAACATTTTTCTTTTTCTTAAATCCCATACATTTCGCCCGTTCCTTTGCAATAGTATGTGGATGTATTGCTGAAATGCTGGTAAAGGGCAGCATACGATCTTTAGACAGCCTTTTATGTTCTATAACCATAGTCAATCCGTCATACACTCAACACTATATTAATTCTATTGATTCCTTTATGGATTAGAAAGCTAATTTTATTTATTTAGCGCATACGTTAATCCAGGTAACTGCTTCAATTGTAAGACAGTTTAACGTAGACAGACCACCCGGCAGGCAGATTAGAGGGCACTCTTCGACAATATGTAAACGTGGTGAATCACGAACACCCCAGGGGAACTCACCGTCTCTGCATCTAACATGACCCGTACGGAATTGACTCAGATGGCACTAACTTCCTCTACGTAAATTCATTCCTGAAAGGGCATGAGATGATTCTGAATTAGATGGTGGTTTCCTGCAGTAGCAGCCGTCAACTCTAAACTCTACTGAGATATAGACTTCAATGTATCAAGCCGCTGCTACATATCCTCACTAAACAACAGTTGCCGCATTCCACGACCAAATCTTGTATCCACCGTTCTAAAACGAGACACAGAACAATTGCAACAATATTCAAGAGATACTAAAGTTTAATTGAATATGACGATATCACTTGCATAGATAGTAATTAATTAGACAATTTCACGATGCCATATTAGAAAATATATCACTTACGGGACATTGCGATTGATGTGAGATAAAATCAAATAATAAATAGAAAGATATATAATTTTCAAGTTAGACTAAGTAAATAAACATGTGTAAGAAAATATACCAAGCTTGAGAGGTTCAATGTTATCACGTAGACACTTAAGCAAGACAGGGTCCACCTTCATTAGTCTAACCACTGCTTCCAGTAAAACCCCATGAGCCTCCTGTCTCTTTCTATCTGTCTCTACCAATATGATCTAAAGGCTCCAACTCAGAGTCAATCAAAAACTACATAGCTGCTATTAGCTCCTCAGCTGAAGCTCTCTTAGCTGCTGCATTTATTGCAAAAATTTCCACACGGTTCACCTACAACCGTCGTATCATTCGCAGCAGTTGATACCACTTCACCATAATAACAATAAAAATAATAATAATTATTATTATTTTTAAAAATTAACTAATTAAATTAATAATAATAATAAATTAGCATATACCATATCCACTACCATTTCTTCAGGAATGTCTTCTGATGATTCTGCCACAGTTGCTGCTGTATCAGCTGCTACAGCGGCATTTGTTGCCCTATCTGAATCAGAAATAGCACTTAGAAATAGCACCTGCTCCAGATCCAGAAATATCCCCGTTTCCACCGAGTTAGCTCTGTTCCAGTTAGACAGAGTAGTGCAGGATGAAGCGTGAGCCAGCAGTAGCTGCAGCATGGACTCCCTGAGAGAAGCAGAGCTAGAGACCGAGAGAGAAAGAGAGTAACTGGGAGAGAGAAGCAGCGAGACCGAGCAGGTAATGCAGACTACAGTGTGGAGAGGGAGCTATATGATTGGTAGCCTACAACATAACAACAACGACACGGCATTTAAAACCAACGTTTAATTTAACGTCAGTTTCCTGTCTTATCCTAACTCGAAGCATGTCAGTGGCAGGGCGAGCACAGGTACTGAACCTTAGCTCATCTACATATCTGCCCAATCGAAATTACCAGCTCAGCTAATTTGTCAACTGATGACCTATGAGATGGGTTAGTCAAGAGCATTGGTAGGGGAAGCTAGAAAAATGCCGTGTTATTGTTGTTATTATGTTGTAGGCTATCAATGGCTCAGTTCTATCTCTCCACACACAAGTCTGCATTACCTGCTCGGTCTCACTGTTTCTCTAGTCTAGTTACTCTTTATTCCTGTGGCACAGCTTCTCTCAGTGAGTCCATGCTGCAGCTACTGCTGGCTCTCGCTTCATCATACACTACGCTGTCTAACTGGGACAGAGCTGAACTCGACTGAAACTGGGATCTATCTGATCTATCTGAAAATGTAGCAGCTGGACTAAGTGTTAATTCTTCTTCAGATAATGCAACAAACGATACAGTGATGCCAATGATGCAGCTCTCTCTCTACATACAAGTCTGCATTACCTGCTTGGTCGCACTTCTTCTCTCTTCCAATTACTCTCTTTCTTCCTCTGGCTCTGTTTCTCTCAGGGAGTCCATGCTGCAGCTACTGCTGGCTCTCGCTTCATCATACACTACGCTGTCTAACTGGGACAGAGCTGAACTCGACTGAAACTGGGATCTATCTGATCTATCTGAAAATGTAGCAGCTGGACTAAGTGTTAATTCTTCTTCAGATAATGCAACAAACGATACAGTGATGCCAATGATGCAGCTCTCTCTCTACATACAAGTCTGCATTACCTGCTTGGTCGCACTTCTTCTCTCTTCCAATTACTCTCTTTCTTCCTCTGGCTCTGTTTCTCTCAGGGAGTCCATGCTGCAGCTACTGCTGGCTCTCGCTTCATCATACACTACGCTGTCTAACTGGAACAGAGCTGAACTCAATTGAAACTGAGATATTTCTGGATATGTTCGCTTGACGATCACATGATCGCTGGACTAACAGCTATTTCTGCAACAAATGCCGCTATAACAGCGAATACAGCAGCGGCTGTGGCAGAATCGTCAGAAGACATTCCTGAACAAATGGTAGTGGATATGGTATATGGTGAAGTGATATCGACTGCTGCGAATGATACGACGGCTGTAGGTGAACTGTCTGGAAATATCCTAATAAACGCAGCAGCTAAGAGAGCTTCAGATGAGGAGCTAACAGCAGCAACGGAGTTTTTGATTGACTCTGAGTTGGAGCCATTAGACCATATTAGTAGAGGCAGATAGAAAGAGACATGAGGCTCATGGGGTTGTACTGGAAGCAGTGGTTAGACTAATGGAGGTGGACACTGTCTTGCTTAAGTGTCTACGGGATAAGATTGTATCTATCAAGATCGGAAAGAAGAGGTCAATGTGTGAAAGGTTAAGTGTAAATATGGCGTAACGTCCGTTTTTCTGTCACAAGTGACTTGTTGGAATTGGTCTAAGAGAGAGCAACTTCACCCCTTAATTTGATGTCGAAGCAGTACAAATGCATATGTTCAAATGTGTCATTAGGACCTGCGATATGACAACATTTATGACAATGGATGAGAGAGTGAGAGAGAAAAATTAGATCGTCAAGCGAGAACAGTAAGATGACATAACACTGCAGATCTAAGGAGTAACCATTGCCAATTATAATAATGTAGTTTTCACTTAGTAGGGAGCTTTAAGTAAGCCTATAAAACTCGCTTAAGACTCTGGAAATTAAGTTACGATTTGCTATAGGCCGATAGTAAGGAAGTTCATATTTAAATAGCCTAAACATGCCTTTGTCAAAACGTTACGTTACATGGCTCTGTTCTAGTGTGACGGATAAACATCTTCGCTAAGGTAGAGGGCCAATTAAAAAATTATTTAAATCTTATCATATCTAAAACGACATAGAAGAAGGTCGACTTTCAAATATGAAGCTGAAGGTCAGCCGAAAGGTAACGATTATAAATGAGATTATCTGAGGTCAAGGTCTACAGCTTTCAAATCAAGTCGATGCTAAAACTCTGACAAAGAATTGAGAGTTAACTTGTGTCGGAAAAAATTAACAAATACTCAGTTATATTCGTAGATCAATTCCTTGCACTATGTTCCCAGTACTAAACTCTACTTGTTATGTTTACAATTTAGCCTAATCTAGGCTCTTGCTCCAAATTTGACCTAAAAATCGTTTACTCTATCCCTTCATGATCTGACTATGTAGTAACTACATGCTCCTGTAATATGCTTATGCTGTCTAATAGTTGCAAATTCTTGTTACAATACATGTAATTGCAACTTTTCAATCGCTCAGGAATTGCTAAAGCAGTGTAACAATCATCATGCAACAATTCATCACGAGGCTCTCATTGAACTTCGAGAGTTATTACTATACATTCACCAGATGCCACAAGTAATTTATTGAACCCGGCTATTGTTGAAAGCGATATAGTCCTTCGGGAAATCAACCCGTTGTCCATTTACGACGATAAAGATGCGATGGTGCATCGAGACCTGCGGATAGTTTTGCGCGCAGTTGTTGGTGCTTTCGGGCACCAACAGAGTGTAGAAAACACAGGACAAGTGCTTAACGACAGGATGAGCGGCAATGACAAGAACATCACAAAGTTATGTGATGTTGCATGTAACGACACGGAATCACAAAGTTATGTGATGTTGCATGCAACGGGAAACAGCAACGAAACTCGCTTGGTTAAGAGACTAAATGGAGATACTTGGAAAAAGCTGACGAAGAGAACCATCGTCTTCTGACTCAATCAAATGGAGCCAGTAAACGACACTGTTGGCTCAGAAGGCGGAAAATCAAATGTAGCCAGCAAACGACAAAATGGAGCCAGTAAACTAGAGTTGGCTCGGAAGGCGAGATTATCTCATCGAAAGGATCTTAACGTTAATTCTTACCCACTGCTGATCATGGCATTAAGTAGAGCAATGACGCACTCAGACAAATCCATAAAAGCAGACTCGTTAGGCATTCTAGACATATACTTAGACTGCTGTCCATTTACGACTACGAACATGCGGTGGTGCGTCGAGACCTGCGAATAATTTTGCGTGCAGTTGTCGGTGTTTTCGGGTACCAGCAGATTGTAGAAAACACAGGACAAGTGCTTAGCGACAGGCTGAGCGACAACCACAAGAAATCACAAAGTTATGTGATTGTGCATGCAACGGCAACTTGTAGACTTTCAAAACTGGTCGCAACCGGTTCTGCAAGTCAATTCTGCGACTTCCTGCCGTTAGTTTCACGGCAGCATTTGATGGGAGAATTTGAGATGGGACGAGGAGTCACTAGTGTAAATATGGGCGGGATTTCAAGAATGTCATTCAAGGCTAACTCACGTCAATACTAGTGACCCCGCAATGGAGGATGAAGATATTGGAGCGCTTTCAGAGAATACTGGGAAGGATGGTCGATCAGCAGTTGAAAAAAGAAAGCAACAGCTCTGATAGTGATAGATGAGTATTTAAGACAAATTATCTATTAATAGTATCAATACTATTGTTAATAATAAATGAGTTCAATGCTTGCTGCTTTACTGTGTTACTGATTCAGGTCTGTGTACGTGTATTTATTGCTATGTTTATACAGTGGCTAAAATAAGTGTGGTTCAATGGGATCTACGACTTACGATTGCGAGACCTCTGATTTTAGGCAATAATGATCCCGCAACAATTTCTTAATTTCTCATAAATTCGGGGCTGGTAAAAATCTAAAGCAAGAGCTAATGTTAACTTCAGTTTCCTCACTTGAAAGCAATGTCAGTGCCGGGCGAATAAATATTTCGGGGTCCGGAATAAATCTTGGTGGCCCCGATATTTTTAGAGATTCCAGAACAGAAAATGTTAACCTAAATCGCTGTATTTATATCATCTACATTTGGCTTGGTTCTATGAATTATGCGGTGTAGGTTGAAGTGGACTGCGAACCAGTAAGAAGACTACTGGGCACCAAGACAGATATGAGAAAGGTGTCAACAGTGCTAACCTCTACTACTAAATTTCGTTTGGAATTTGCTTAAAATGTGAAATTGGATTTTGGCGCAGGCCTATCTGTACCCTTTTGTGTATCGATGTTTGTATGTGTGCTTGTTTCGTTATATAGTAAACCGAATTGTGTTCAAGTATATAGTGGAAACTTGTAACCTGTAGTTGATCCTATAAAAACGCCTTAAGGAAAACATTTGTGCTTGTTTGGTCTCGTTTGGTCTCCTGTTATTATTGTTTAAATTATGAAAGATAAACTCGATTTGTGGCAGGTACTTATTATTGAAAAGACACTTAGTGACGGTTAGTTTCATGCATCAGATTCCTGTTTTATCAGGATCGATATAATGAATCAAATATTAATTTTAAAAAGCTCTAGTGTGTAGACCATGTGTAGCTAATGGTGGTGACAATGGAGATTAAACGACTTGACGTGTTAAACATCATCATCATCATCATCATCTTCCCTTAAATCCCAGTTTAACTAGGGTCGGGATAGGAATAGAAAAACAACGGAGATTGCAGACAGTCTCATTGCAGAGCTTCAGATCAGACTGGATGTAACTAACAACGAGTTACCTGACAAGTTCGAAAACACAGAACAACAGATTACCTACGTGGAGCAAGAACCTTTTTGAAATGATACAGTTAAACTCCCAAATCAGCGAAATAAAGGAAGCAATTGTTGAACAGGCACATGTTTCTACTCTGAGGTACTTGAGATTTATCAACTTTATAGAGACTGAAGATTTGTTAATTTTTACATGCATAATAAATTATCGTTTATTTCGTTTAAGTACCAAATTGCTTTTAAATTTGTTCAACTTCACTTACTTTATTAGTCTGTACCAATTGAATGGCCTAGTGTGCAGCATGCTTGTTTGATAATCTAGAGGTCTTCAGTTCAAATCTCAGCCTGTTGGAGAATCTCAATTCGTCTTTTCCCACCTTCTACGTCATTAATCTAAATGCTATTCCACAGGTCATCAATCATTCCTCTGTCAGTGTCGATCAAAATTCTCCGGATATCTCGTTAATACTGACTGAGCTAAAATCTCGACTGAATCAACTAGACAATAAATTTGAAAAAAAAACTAAGAGAACTATAATTGTGGATTCCATTCGTTTGCTCGATGGAACCTTCTATATGTTTAATTAGTAGATTGCTGACATTATTCCATTATATTGAAATCGTTCATGTCCCGTTGAACCGAGCACTATGAACCCATATTGAATAGTTACGATTAATCAGTCGATAGAACTTGCGCGTGCATCGTCTGTATATACATGTACGTCTGCTTGTATCTCTCTTTTCTATTGTAGTATCTCTTTATATCTATTTATGTATCTCTATCTCCTTTTTCGACTGCGAATCTTGATAGACACTTGCCATTATTACTCTGGGCAGTTTTCTTTCAGCAGTCGTAGACTATACATGTCGAGTTTCCTAAAATGGGTTAGTCAAATTAATAGTTCAAATTAGTCTAATTGTTTATTGTCCTTGTCATTGTGAGTTTGATTAATCTAGTTATTTAGTTAGGTCATTGTTCTTGCCATAGACATAGGTGTACCCAACAGGTGCAGATATTTTCATACCCTTGTAGTAAGTAGGCCTAATATTAACAATTTTGTCGAATAATGACTAGCCTAAAAGTTAGTTACCTGACTTATGATATTCAGTATTAATTAATAATAATATTGGCAATAATTAATTAGGTTTTAATAATATGTATTTTACTCTTTAGGAGGAATTACCAAAAAGGAAAAGGACGATTCAAACCAGTGTTCAGCGCATAAACTGAGCTGGAACTCAAAAAGTATTGCACAGACGTTGATGACGACACGTGATGGCGACATCGATGATGAACTACAGGAAATAGTAAATCCTCCACCAAGGCAAAGTAGTAGCAACCGCAAGTATCCGGCCAAAGAATCACGTGCGCTAGTAATTTATAACAAGAGACTGTCACAAGAGATGCATAAAAGACCATAGGCAGATGGAATGTCCTCTATTGACTATAGCGTTTTGCACTGTGAATTTGAGATGGGTGGGGAGTTATGGTTCAGATGCATATTGTGCTCCTACTGGGCACATAAGGCTTGTTCTGGTGGTGATATACTCTAAAACTATATTTGTGATCACTGCAAAAGTGATCGAGTTATAGTGACACTAGGAGTTTCTTTGATTGGCCTATGCCCCTTTATTTATGGATAAAATGTGTAGAATAGTTTTGACTAAACGCATTGCATTGTGTATACATACTACTTCAGAGCGAACTAAGCTATATAAGAAATTAGTTAGTTTAATATTTAGCTATTTTATGTATTTGTTTATTATCGTTACATGAAAGTTTTTAGTACAAGCGAACTTAACCCACGGTATGATTCAACTTGCCCCACAGAGTTCGACCAATATAACAGGCATCACTCAAAGTGGAATAACTTCCAAGATACAAGCAATAACTCAAAGAGCTGTAGTTCGAATTGTATCTTAATTATACAATCATCCATTACAAATTAAAAAATTGATTTAACCGTTACAATCTTTTGATACTGACCTAACGTAAAAAGCGAGTGGACATGCAATACATTACCCCACTGCTCGATTATTGGCAGTTATACTGATTGATTATTGGCAGTTAAACTGATTGATTACTGACAATTGTACTGATAGATTAATGGCAGTTATACTGATCGATTATTGATATTTACTTCGGTCTCTGTCATAATCTAGATTCTTTCCCAACGCTCTCATCTTTTCATTCTTCTATCGTAAATTCTACTCAACAGAAACTACACTAACCAAGATGCACAATGATCTCTGTCAAGCCATCGACACACAACAAGTATCTGATTATTGATCAAATTCTATCAGCACCCTGCACTCTAGCTTGCGGGGTTCCTTAGGGTTCCGTGCTTGGTCCCCTCCTTTTCACAATATATACCACCCCCTTAAGTCACTAGCTAACTGATTCGATGCGGAAATTTCACTTTTACGCTGATGATACCCAGATTTGCATCTCGCTTGTCAGTCGAAATAAAGTAATGTTATCATAAGCTGAGGAAGGCATAGGTGGCCCACCTCGTCACAAGCAGAATCACCCAAGGAAGAGGTATGTCAAAAGGAATGTTGTAGATGATTTAGAGCTCAACTCGTAGGTGAACATGAAAAGGAAAACGGAATATATAGATAAGTGGAGGCTTTATATACCACAGAATTGCCAGTAGTCAGTGAACTGAGAGATATTATTTCGTTTACTACAGATTCTTTCGATTCTCTGCTTACGTCTACTCTTGATCTAGTTCACGCCTGGTTTTGCGCCAATCGGCTTGTTGTCAATCCTCAAATAACTGAATACATTCTTATTGGCATCTCGCAGTAACGTAATAAAATTCTACAAATATCCCCTTAAGGCCCTTAGTCTTCACAAAACCTTGGAGTAATTTTATATTTAAATATCAAATTTAAAACCGTGTTGTTGAAAATGTCAACTCTCACACTTCTTCTTTTCTTAAGAAAACTACACTGGCTCTCAATCTCTGAACATATAGGATTCAAACTTGCTTCCTTAGCTTTCAAATGATTAAGCTATAGTAAACCATAGTATTAATCTCATATCGATGAAAAGGAATTCTGAGGATAGAAACTGTTGGAAGAATTATATGTCATGGACCTGCTGTTAGGCAGTGCACTAGAAGCAAAATACATCGTCTATCGACGTCTCGTAGTCTTTGATCCTGTAGTAATAGTCTTTTTACTGTACCGGACATTCTATCGACAAATACTCGTTCATTATTATATTACTATTTTTAGTACAATTAACCCTTCAAGTCATTGTGATTTCTCAGAGTTATTGTCAACATATTGCATAAATAGAAAAATGGTTTTAAATTCGAGCAAGTTATATTATTAAAGTTTAGGTGATCGAAGTCGAGTAAATCGCAATTATAACAGGATACAAGAGAATATGTTTATTTAAAAAGCCGGTAAAACTAATTTTAACGTCAGTTTCCTCACTCGAAAGCGATGTCAGTGATAGGCGATCCCAGGATTGGATCCCCGCTCATACTGATCCGCGGGCGAATATCTTACCGATATCGCCACTGGCTCCAACCAAAGAATAAACGAAAGCATAAACGTCACACATCACACAAAATGCACACGATCAGGCCAACAGAATGCAAAATACACACATAGAACGTTAATCTGAAATAGAAATCAAATTCAAGAACCTGTACTCCTAGCTCAGGCTGTTGTGCTCTCAGCGACTCCTCGAATCCTCCAAAACTTTCAGTGGAACAATCGAAGAATTGTAGCAGTAAAAGAAATAAAACCGAAAGTCGAAAAATAAGTCGATCTGAACATTGCAATGTAGTCTTTTATCTGAAAATAGAAAGCAAACCGCGGAGTTTACTAATATAATTTTAAGTAATAATAGTAATAATAATGAAGGTTTAACGTCCGTTTCCTCATCCAGGTAGGATGTCAGAGACGTCCCCACAACAGACATCACTACAGATGTGAGTAGTAGGTAGTAGGTTTAAGTAGGTTAATAAAGCCAATAGCGGAGAGTCGGCGTCTAAGTTGTGAGTTCAAAGCACACGAATCGTTTTCATCTTTTATAAATCTCCGAAAATCTGAGGATTTATCGAAGTGTTGAATTTTAACTGGTTCTTTTGCCATTGCTTTTAACCGATATATTGACAAAATTATCATAGAGTTGTGTATTCTACTTTCCTTTATTGCTGGGATGTTTTTATAGAAATGCTGCTATTTTTAATATTTACATTTTATGTTCTATTGGCAATGCTTTGACTTTCAATATTTATGATAATGACATGTATTCTATGTATTCTTTTTAACGGGACATATAAGTGAATAGTGTCATGGGTTATCCCCGACATTGCAATTATGCGCCATTCAATTATTTACATTACAGTTGTATATTTACTTTAGAAATCAAAATTTAAAATAAATAAAATATGGAGATGCTAACAGCAAAAGGGTATTCATTATAAAACCCTTTGCTTGCGAAAAGTTGACCTCATATATTATTTCCGTTGTTTTCAACAGTTTTACCGTTTTATTCACATGATTCAAAAAGTCACAAGGAGCTGCAAAGCTCAGAAATGTCAACAGACAAGTAGATACTAATTCTTTTGTAGACCACTGTATAACAAACCAAATGTAAGATGAATATAAAAGAAAATATAAGCACTTTACCTTCTAAAGCTATTACATAAGAGCAGAAAGGAAAAACGTCTCACGAGTCATATTTTTACTTATTATTTGTGACGGTAGCTCGAGTGTGCCGAGTCGCCTCAATGAGAATCCTTGTGCTTTCATAGCTTGACGGTAAACAACCCAAGACCTGTTCGTAGGCCCACTTTACCGAGCTGCAACTTCCTAATTTAGTATCTACCTTTATTTCATGTGTAGTAATTACATTTTCATGAATATTGCATAATTCTACAACTGTATATTAATATAAACTTCCAGTATTAATATATACCTGGGACCAGCACTTGGCTGAACACAAAGAGCAAGAGGGATACTCACAATAGTAATAACAACTCTCGCCCTTCAAGCATCTTAAGGTAAGCTATATCTTAGTGATCATAATTTTGTATGGGCGCTCAAGTGATTTATTATTATTTTCTCTTTATCTGAGTTAGTCTGCTGTTAACACGTGCAGAATTCGGCTGGTCTACTCTCCAGAGTTCAAATGTCTTATGCAATTCTTACATATTTGAAGATTAAGTTCAAATTTGGCGCTGTCACAAGCGGACGGGTTTACCCGTAAATGAATAACTTTTTAAAATGATAAATAACAGTACAACATGTTGAAAATTACAACACTTTATTAACACTTTAAAATGCTCAATAACATTACAGTTCAGAACGTATTATTTACCAAAAGAGCAGTAAGAGCAGCTTCAACACCTCACCGGCATATCGAATGTTCTAACGTTCATAAGAGCAAGAATTTAAGTCTATAGGGCTTTAGGCCAAAATTCATAATTGAAACATCTCTTAAATGTAAGATGTAACTAATAATTAATTCAAATCTCTCAACTGTCTCAACAGTCTTTAACTGACTGCAGAACTAGAAAATGAACAATTGTGAATTGCTATTTGAACGATAATTATATTTACTGTTAATGCAGTTTGTACTTTGGTTTGTAGCTGCAGCTTAAGCGTTTAATAAGGGGTTATTAATTTACCTGTAACTTACTTGAATTGCAGGTGTAGAATGTCAAACGTAGGAAAATAGTATTAACTGCACGTGTCGTAGAGGCGACTAAGCGTGAACTGAGGGAGGCAAAGAAAGACTACCTCAGAAGCCATATTTTTCCCAAGCTATAAGGCTACATAACTTATGGGTAGTCTTTTGTAGCCTTTTGTGAAGGTTTAAAACTCGTTAATCGATTAGTTTATGAGGGAAAACAAGGGAAATGCCCCCTTAAACTTTGATTTCTGGGGGGACTATTAGCATTAATGTCACTCAGTCAAGATTTTGGGGACACACACCCTTGCAACCTCCGGATTGACTGAAACCCTGGATATTATCAGATTTATTAAAGGACTTCTGTTAATATACCGAACAATTATTTTACTTCAATTTATTTCAGAATGCGCTATACTTAATTCCTAATTTCACTACTTGTTCGATGACAAGCTATTTGTGCGCTTTAAGAAGCTAAATTTGAACCTCGGGCCTTTAATACAGGGTGAGTATAAAAATGGTTAAGCGTGCAAAAACGTGAAATATCTCAGGCTACTGTTAATAGTTTCCACTAAAACTTTCACCAATTACTAAAGGGCTAATTTCTGACGGGGTGGACAATTTTCATTCATTTTGGTAAATAGATTGGCCAGTTATGCACGTTTCAGCAGCGCAACCCTCCGTTTTTACCTAAAATGGCGTTTGCTACAACGGTAAGGGCAGATTGCACTTCATTGACGAGAAGGTAAATGTGAACTCTCAGTATTACGTCAATACTTTGCTTCCGGAGCTGTTTGATGATTGCTATGATCTTCTACCAAATGGTTTCAGCTTTTAGCAGAATGGTGCTCCGGCTCATGCATCTCGTCATACACAGGAATGGATCAGCGAGAGAAATCCGGATTCATTAAGAAAAATGAATGGCTTCCAAACTCTCCCGATCTAAATCCTCTGGATTACTACTATGTCTGGGGAACCATGCTGCATCTCTATCAGCAACACCAGCTGAAGCCTAAAAACAAGACAGAACTGCAGGAAGTGCTACAATCAATCTGGGAGAGAATGCCCCAAGCTGGAATCAACAATGCTGTCCTGGCGTTCCGAAAGCGACTTCAGTCCAGCGTAGCAGCGGGAGAAAGCATATCGAATAGTCAGCAATGCTAACAGATACAACTGATTCTTTTTGTACCACTACAAGGGCCCTTTTTAGGGCCAAAATAAAAATAAAATTAAATATAATTTATATTTAGAGTACGTTCAAAAATGGGGGGTTGCTCTGCTGAAACTTGCATAACTGGCCAATCTATGTACCAAAATGTATGAAAATTGGCCACCCGGCAGAAATTATTCATTTAGTAATTGGTAAAAGTTTTATTGGAAAATATTAACAAGAGCCTGAGATATTCAAACTTTTTGCAGGTGTATTTTGTTACTCACACTGTATGTCGGTAACGAAATTATGGAATCAACGTACGAGCCTATCCTAATGTTGCTTGGACTATGTGTGATGTAAATAGAATGTAGGGGCTTATCATAAGTAGTGCATGTTAATCCATTACCATATGTTTTACCGAATTACTCTTGAGTCGCGCTGTGTGACACTGCAAAATAGGCCAGTCTTTTAATGCATTTGTCGTAAGAGGTGACTAAACATTATATCAAGGGAAAGCATTGGAGAATCACTCTGAAAGGAGATTTATATCAGGTTGAAAGATGCATTGAGATTGAGTATGGGCAGAGCCATTTTATTGAAATTCACGTATTAATCGATAGAGCGCTCTTATGAGATGGTCAAGCTAGCTCAATAAGCAGTCTCATTGCTCCCTTGCAGACTTACTATGAGAGTGCACTTAAACAATTGACTGAATGCTTTCTTTCTCTTATGGCCGTATTTATTATTGAGATAATAATCAACTGTTTAAACATAAACAGTTGCGTAAACTCCTGTTTAGTCACTGTGTACTGCTAACCTACATGTCCATGACATACTGTATATGTCATCCACATATTTCTAGTCTCTGTCAATCTTGCTACATAGTTACTTGCTTTATAGAAATTTATGGGCGATAAATTTATATTTTAAGTACTAGGTATATAACCTGATAAGTAAAAGCTGGTAAAGCTAAGGTTAACGTTAGTTTCCGTACTCGAAAGCGATGTCAGTTACGGGCGAGCCCAGGATTTGAATCCGCACATACTGATCCGCGGTCGAATATTTTACCGACATCGTCACTGGCTCCAGCAATTGAATGTGTTACAGGTATTATTCTCAAAGTAAGCTCAATTTTCATGGCAGTTTATGCAGGATTCATGTCCTTCTTGTAATTATATGCTGACTTTTTAAAGAAATGATACAGTGAATATTTAGTCTTACCCACCAAGGGCTTAGCAGATGAACTGCGTTTCTTCCAACTTGATTTAAGCTCAACATAAGCAAATTAAATATCGTAAGCAACAGCTGACCATATATTTATTCAACGATGCTTTGAATTTCCATCAATATAGTTGTCGATGCATGTGCTATTTGAAAAAATTAAATTCTAGCTAAAATAATATCTTTAATTTCCATCCATATATTAGGCTATGTTTTGAAATTTCATTCATAGGCCTATATTAGGCTATGCTTGTGCTATTTGAAGAAATCTTAATTTCTAGCTAAATTAATTTCTTTCATTTCTTTATTAGTCTAGTCAGCCATGAGCTGAGCCGGTGGCGTGTTGGTAAATCAATCGACAGTGGCTCAGTAGGATACAAATTCAGTTCTGGCTCCGTCGTTGACATGCTATCTAGCAGGAATCAGACATGGATTGGTCAAAGTGCAGCCGGCTAAATAGCAATTTATTTGTGAATGTCTCAGTGGCTCAGTGTGTAAGCGCGTTAGGTAGCGGCATAAAGCTTCAAAGGGCCGTACCTAAGGTCCTTGAATCAATTACCGGTATAGCTGATAAAGAGAGTAAAATTTCGGACATTCGTATTTTAGGTTAATCTTGTAAATCTGATTTCTTAAGAGAATCTCTTTGGGCCCTTGAACTTGACATTAAACCCACATTGTAAATTAAATTTCTTCATTTTGAATGGGCTGGGATTTGAACCGAGAACCTCGCTATTTAGTAGTTTAGTTAGTAACAACATAACAACATTAATAGTAACGACATATTATTAACAGCACAACATAGCTATTTAGTAATTTATTTAGTAACAACGAATAGCATTAGTAACAAAGATATTTCAGTAGCAACATAGCATTAGTAACAAAGATATTTCAGTAGCAACACACCATAGCTATTTAGTAAAAACATAACAACATTAGCAACAACGACATATTAATAACAACACAACAAAGCTATTTTGTAGTTCATTTAGTAATAACATAAAAACATTAGTAAAAACACAACATAGCTACATGTATTTAGTAGCTATTTAGTAGTTTATTTAGTAGTTTATTTAGTAGTTTATTTAGTAGTTTATTTAGTAGTTTATTTGGAGCTGAAGCATCGGTATGGATCCATTCTGTAATTAGGCAGTGTTGTTCAAATTAATAAGCACTTAAGCGCTAGATTGATAAGAGCATCTTGCATATCACACCTGTGCTGTTTTGAGGCGCTATCTATTAATAACAGGCTAGTAGATAAGGTAAGCGTCACTGCACATTTCAGTCATATCAGTTAATTATAGAAATATTCAAGCGGTTTATAATCATTTATTTCACAAACATATAATTATAGGCCTACTCGCGTGAAGTCAAGTGATGATACTATAATACGCTGATATGATGATACGATGATACGATGAGAAAAGAGAAAGAGAGAGAGAGAGAGAGAGAGAAAGAGAACCATGATCATTTATTGGTAACTGAATCAAAGTATACAAAAAGCTCATACAACGAGACGGAATACAAAAAATACGGTCGTCAGAAGGAGCACAATTGAGCTCTATCTAGCTGACTACCGGAAACACAGAAACATAGTAACATAGCAATATAATATCGTATGATTATAATATGATGCAATGCTGCGATGATATGGCGATACGATGATACTTTAATACGATGACATGATGATACTGTGATGTAATGATAGATATTACAGATGTTAGATGTGTATAACACCGTCTAGTGAAATTATTAGACACTCTAAACGATTTTATGATTTAGTTTTGATTCTATGTATTTTGAATGCAACCTTTTGGTAATTTCAGTAGAACTGATACAAGTGCTCAACACACAGCGATCTAGCCATGAAACTAAACAAACTATTTACGTTTAAATCTCTAGCAGTTTTATGCACGACTTTCTACGATCAGGCAGAAGCTCAATCAGGTGGGTTTTATTTTTATTTATTTATTTATTTATCACATCAGACATTTAAAACATGTAAAGGTTCATGGCTCTTTATTATATCAGCGCATGTTATATTCAATGACATGCGCTTATTGTTTATAACCATTTACTTTCCGTGTTGTGAGTGGAACGCTGAAGAATAGACCTACCGTAAACTGCACGAAAGAGGAGTCTGAGCATGAATTGAGAATGTTTACGGGAACCGGTTCAGAAGCCATATTATTCCCGAGCTGTAAGCTAGATTAAGGTATGGATGACCTTTTCTGAAAGGTTTACCCTGTTGAACTATGGAGTGTTCTACATACATGTATATATGGAGCTTGAATGCAGACTCTGAGTATGTACCTTGGATCTACCACTTGGCAGTACACCGAAGAGAGAGAGAGACGTCCGTTATAATACGCCAATGCAAACTTTTACCCAACTTTTTTTGCAGCGGCATGAATACTCTCTGAAATTGAGAAATTGTGTATATTAATAGATCAGAAGAATACTGCCACCATCCGACTAAACCAGGGTTCAAGAAGGCAGTGCAAAACAAACACGATTTCTAAAATAACTCTGGATTTAGATTTGATATAACACTTAGGCCCTATAATGGAAACTATTTTTGTTAGCTGATGTAGAAATCTCAGAAAAAAGTAGACTGCAAGTAGTATACTATGTGCCATAAGTTACTATTTGAGAGAACACTGATTGTTAGTAGCTGATAATGTCGTTTATTTAGCTGAAATTGAAAACTTTAAACTAATGAAATGTTAAGTTTTATTCTACCCCATCTTACTACACTCTCTACTGGCTGGTTTACGGTACATAACGCCTTCACTTCGCTTTTTCACTTTTCTCTGTCTTCGGATTTCTTCTTCATGTCCACTTATGAGTGGATCTTTAAATCATCTAACATTCCTAATCTCGGCCTGCCTCTGCCGCTAATTCTTTCCGTGCTGCCTTAAAAGGCATTTACTTGAATGTTCAGTAATATTATATTCAGGTATTACTAATTAGTGAGTTGGTTACTGTTTAAAGGTCAAATTATAATGAGCAGCTATATTATGCCAAGTATAGGAGTGAAATTAGTAATCAAAAATTAGAATGCTTAGTATCATTCTTGGACTGGATTTCTGAATTTTGGAATTTGGACCGTTTTGGACCTTCTCTTTGCTCACTGGCTTGGATTTGACGCAATAGTGCTCGATATTGTCATGGGCAACAATAGAACTCTAATAACTGTTGCTATATTATGAGATAAAAACTCTACAAAAACTAAATGGCACAATATCTATTATGTAGGGTTCCAGGTTACGTCATATTATGGAAAAATGACAGTATGCCTAAATATCGAATCGCAACTATTCACTATTTAATATCTAATTGTGTAGAAATATTATAATATTGACCAAAAATTAAATAAGCATGAAAAATGTAATTATTGGATGAAATTAAATTTCTATTAAATACTAATAAACTACAATGGTTAACATTTTCCTTCTTTAATACAGAATGTTGATCAACAATATATAGTGAAATTATTTGATTAGATAAAGTTATCACGTACTTAATTCAATCGTTTTTTTCATTATTTATTCATTAACTGGTGGATTAAATTATGGACTTCTTGACACTAACAACATTGATTGTATTGATATCATATCATAGCTTCTTTGATTGATTCGTATTATACCACTAATTTCATTGATTCATATTGACTTCATACTGTTTGAATGATTGATCGATATCTCCAGGTATCAAAATGCACTCCGGTAGCTGATTGATTCATGGCATAGCACTAACGACACTGATTAATATTGATTTCTTACTATTTGATTGATAGATCGTTATATCAGGTATCAACATACACGCCGACAGTTTATTGATGCATGGCTTAACATTAATGACACTGAATGATATTGATCGATTGATCCATATCTCCATGCATCAACATACACGCCGATAGCTGACTGATTCGTGTCATACCACTGATGACACTGATTGATATTGATTTCATACTGTGTGATTGATCGATTGATATCTCCAGGTATCAACATGCACTCCGGTAGCTGACTGATTCGTGACATAACACTAATGACACTAATTGATATTGATTTCACACTATTTGATTGATTGATCCATATCTACAGGTATCAACATGCACTCCGGCAGCTACTCCTCAATCAACGCTATCATAGCTCTCGTCATCTGCTTCACACTCCTCCTCAGCTTCACCTTCGTCGTCAATGCGCTACACCGCAGACACAAGCGAGAGCAGCTGCTGCGCAGAGAGCGCAGACAGCATTACGTCTACAGAGCCGACAGAGGCCTGGTGGCACCAATAACGACGGCTCAGCGCTCAGCGGCTGGTTCTGAGAGGTCACTGACCTTCGACACCCAGTTTACAGATAATGTCGCAGAAGCGGTGTCAGAGATAATCGATACTGTGGCCGAGGTGGCTCTCTAGATAGAGAGTTGAGTGGGAACAGAAAGATGTTAATGCATGTTTGAATGAATACTGGAAATAAAATTTTAAAGAATATTTAAATTGATATTGGAATAATGATTTTATAAAACATTTGAATGGATAGTGGAAATAAGATTTTAAATAATATTTGAATTGATTATTAGGTTATTAGATTCGACTGGTTAAACTGGTATTCTAGGAAAGATGATTACGATGATTTGAATTTATATTAGTATATAAATTTGATAAAACATCTGAATTGATACTGGAATTAAAATTTATATGAAAAAACACATTTGAATGGATACAGGAAAAAAGGTTTAAAAAACATATGGATAATGGATATTGGAATGAAGATTCTCAGACCATGTGAATGGATACTGAAATGAGGATTTTAAGAAAATGTGAATTTGGAATGAAGATTTTAAGGGCATCTGAAGTGATATATGTATAGAGAAACAAATAGACACTTAAATAGTCATTTGAAGAGTATGGACAATGAAGATGCATTGGAGTAGACGTGTTGAACACATACAACAGTTGAATGAAATTTTGAATAGACTTAGGAATATATAGTTCTGCGAAATCTTCAATGAATATTGATAAGACGACACAAGGTATCTAGGAATTGGAACTTTTAATATGTAAAACTATAGCATAACATTCCACTGCATAATATGCAATGCTATGGGTCTATGGCATAAAGTTCCGCTGAATGGTATGCTTAACAATGGCATGTCATACCTTCGCATACTATTCAGTGCCATATATTGTTCAATAGTTCTAAGTTCGTGCTACCTAATCGATTCAGTGCTAGTATTATTCAATAATCTTAACGTTGTGCTACCTATTAATTAATCTATCCAATATTAAGTGCTTAACGTCCGAATCTTCTTGCTCTCTCACAGACATAGCCCATAGTGTGCTATTAGTCGTTTAATATATTAAAAATTAGATAAGCTATTTAGAGAAATGCAATATTTTTCAACTAATAATCCCATTTTCATTTAAGCTAACGTTCCATAAAAACAAGACTTTTCATTGTAATTTATCCATGATATTTCCATTGAAAACGCAGCATTAGTTCAATGTATATGGCTGTCATCAGAGACACATTGTAGCAATATCTAATAGTTGTTTTATTTTAGTTTACTAGCAGACATAGGAGAAAATCGGTTTTTCGGTTCCGGGCGGCACAAATATCAATTTTATTGTACGGATCGTCATTAACTGACAAAATGAGCCGACAGGATCGATTAGCAATGGCGATTAGAATAATGCTAAGCGTTAAAATACGTTGTTATTATAATTAATGTGCTATTATGACTATTGCCGCTGTTTTAATGTCATTTGAGTTGTCGTTTATTTCAGAGATCATATTACAAAAAATGTTCATTAAGTTGTTTGTTTGTATTATTGGAACGACAACAACTTAAAATTATTAATAAATTAGAATTATAAATAGGCTTACTCTATGAATCCGCAAGAGAACAAACAACATTTTATTTATCAGAACAAACATAATTATTCTATATTGTGGATCTCTCTCACTAATCAGTATATTCGAGCAGAATTTTATATTTTATTATTTTGTATTATTTAGTTCTAGTAAAGCAATCTCGAAGATCGGTTTCTGTAAGGACAACGGTTCACGGTTGTCTTATGTATTAAAAATACAGTCGTTTCCTGGTGATTAATGGAGCCTTGTTTCTCGTATTATTACATTCTGTTGTATTGAATATGTGCGAAGGTTATAGGCCTACCAACCTTTTTATTGGATTTTCCCAATACTGTTTCTGCACACAAAAATAGTAAATAAAGTCTACATGAATATCAATTCATGTTGACTTTATAAATATATCAATTCATGAATAGACTTCATAAATATCCCCAATTCAAATCCTGGGCACACCGTCGCTGATTTTGTTTCAGAAGAGGACACTGACGTTAAACCAGGTTTGACGTTGAAGTGTAACAACGAGATGTGTGCTACAAGACTTAAGATTTACGATAAAATACAGTAGTTATTGTTCTAAGTTGTTATAAGTTGTTAAACCAGTTATTTTTTAATAATAAGTTAAAAGGTTCCAATCTAAGTGACATTTTGTGTCTACATGTATATCACGATTTATATGGGGTTGCACGGATGGGATGAAATGGGATACTAGAAGTTAATGATTAAGCGCTCTTTACGATGTACAAGAAGTTAAGCTTATTGCAGATTCCTTTCTATTTCTTATGTTTACTCGTATTATTGTATTTCCAGTTTCTTTGTATATTGTTACCTAAATCGTGAAATAAAACTCCATATTAGGCACCGTTTACAGCCTACTAGAAGTTAAAGATTAGATAGTATTTATAGTATATCACAAGTTACCGGTTTAAGTACTATTTGCAGTATACTAGATTTAACGAATAAATATTGTTTACAGTATACTAGAGATTAACGATTGCATATGGGTACCGTTTTCAAAATAGGCATACTAGAAGTTTGAGCTTAGGCACTGTTTAAAGTAGGAGGGTTCTTTTATTTATAAGACGTGCGCGCTAAATAGGCCATATACGCTTTGGTATACCCTAGCTTTATTCCTTTTAGCATGAAAAATAGCGCAGTATTCCCCGATTTCTATATATTAGCATTACAGTCATGGTTTCAGTAAAGCTCTTCATTATAGCTTCACCAGTTAATATGATGCATCTAGACGACGAGTTATGTATATTTAAATTAAAATCGTCTTGTACTTATTTATTCTCAGATCAATTAATCCCATAGACGAAATACATGTAAAAATGGGTTGATATAGTGCGCAGCAGAACAAATCAATGTGCAGAACAAATAGCAAATAACAATAAAAATTGCAAAGCTAGAAAATTAATGTTGATCGTCAAAGAATATAAAATCTTCTGATGTTCTACTTTTATCATAGAGCCGATATCTCTCAGTAATGGCATGATTGGGTCTGAAAAGGATAGATCGGTATGCTCAACTGAAACTGCTCAAAAATCAAAATGGAATAACATGTTAATAGATTAATTATGTTACTCAGGCAACCTTTCAATTTGTCATCCAATCACATGCCACTCTACATTTGAAGAAATCTATCACTGAAAGAGAATTAAAGCGATATTTTGCTCACCAGACAGGCAATAAGTTGTGGAATGTGAAGGCCTCAAGTCAACATTAAAAATGGCTCTCTATTTCATATGTTCGGCTCTATGGAAGTTAACTAGATTATGTAATATTAATATTATTAAATTTGATATTAATATAATTTAAATTGACAATGATTAAATGACAATATAATGTCAATATTATAAGTAGTAATATTATAAATAGCAATATTATAAATAGCAATACACGTATTATAAGTAGCAATACTAAAAGTAGCAATATTATTAAACTTGGTTCATGGCAAGATTTCATTGTTTCGTTTCCAATTGAAATAATTTCAATTCCTTCTTCAACTAAGCACTTAAGCATTCCCTTCCGTGTGGTTCATTGAAATCCAGATCCGGTCCAATAGCGACGATCCCAAGTGGATTAATGGACCTGTGACTCTCCTGATAGTGCTTAGCGATATGCTCCAGATCCACTGTCACAGCCACTCCCTTTGTCTGGTAGATATCCCTCGTAAACGCCCACACGTTCTTGTAGTCAACGATACGACGTTTGTTGCACTTAAAGTGACCAACGTAAACGACGTCAAATCTGACGAGAGTAACAAAGGCTCTGATGTCGGCCTCAGTTAAGCGGTCACCACACAGGTACCTATGCTTGCTCAGAATCTCTTCCAGTCGATCCAGTGATTGGAAAACGTCACGAACAGCTTTGTCGTACGCCTCCTGTGTCTGAGCGAAACCAGACCTGTAGACACCGTTGTTGAGACCGTTGTAAACCCAGTCGTTGACCGCATCGATCTCCTGTCTCAGATCAGCCGGGTAGAGATCGATCTTTCGCTGTTCATCAGTCGCGCAGAACTCATTGAATTCAGAGTTCAACATTCTGATGATCTCCGAACTCTCGTTGTTAACGATCCTCTTTGTTTTCTTATCCCACAGAACCGGCACAGTGGTTCTCCCTTCATACCCCGGATCACACTTGAGGTAGATATCCCTCAGACGACTGCATCCGTTCACAGAGTCCAGACTACATTTGGGTTTCTGATCCGTGAAGGTCCAGCCTTCTCCTGCTAGGAACCAGTCGACCACGGTATAGGGCAGGACCTGCTCCAGGCCCTTCAGGCTCCTCACGATGAGGGTCCGATGCGCCCACGGACAGGCCAGGGATACGTAGAGGTGGTAGCGGTCCCTCTCCGGGAGGAAGGGGGTAGATCCGTCGGCTTTGATCCAGTCCCTGAAAGTAGAGGGCTTGCGGTCGAATTCTCCGGCTTTGTTTGCCGAAATTTTATAGCTGTCTGATTGACTGCGCTCAGTCATGGTTTAGTCGACTCTTTACTCAACTTGGAGTGATAGTTTTTCGACTTTCTAGCAGTAAAAAGTTTTAGGTTTAGCGACTTATAATTCTTACCAGATCAATCTAAAACTTCTCTCAGCTGCAGCTAAAATTACAAATAAGAGATAAAAATCATCATTTATTTCAGACATTAAAACAGTCCATATACATATTTCAGAAAAATAAAATAAGACAAAGAATGTAACATCCGCTACAAATACATGGATCAATAGCAGATACACATTCTAAATAGCACTTCCAATAGAAGAAATCAGTGAGTTACGTGAACTTAGCACGCGATTAGACAAGGTAATTCTTTAAATATTCACGCACTATTTTGTTATTTTGCAACAATGCAACGTGGATAAATTCAATTTTAATCGTTATGTTCGTATTACGTTGACAATGTTGAATAACTAAAAAATACTAAACGTCTATAGAAACTTTACTCTAAATACTGTATTTAGAGTATGTAGAGTGCAGTTCATCATAGTTCCTACGTCAATTTATTCAATACCAAGTCTACTTATTTTAAGCAGATTCAACATACGCGTTCTCTCGAAGTATTTAAGCAGCTGATAAGTTTACTGTTTATTTCCATAATACCAGGGAAAGGACAGAGACGCTCAGGATTAACATAATATAATAACAAAAGGAGTGGTACTGTCATTCATGACAACATTGCACTATTGAGACTAATTGAAGCCGGTGAGAAAGAAGAAGGTCCAAAGCGTAGCTAACCTAAAATCCAGAAATGTCTGGTTTAGTCGCGTCCTAAAATACTTGCAGTTTGTTCTAACGGTTACGACAAAGCTCGAATTAACCACGACGCAACTGCGCCAGTGTCACAGCCTCGCTAATATAGACTACGCGATAACTACACATATCGGAAGAGGCTGACTCTCTACGTATAATTATATTGATTAATTGATCTTAAACAAAAATGAAAATATGCGACTATACAACTTTAGTCCGGACAAACTTTAGGCCGGTTCGAATTCTTTAGTCACGGCTCTAGGCCAGACAGAAAATGTTTATCATTCACAGTCTAACGCATAATATTTATGGTCAGCTCAACCCACAGTTACAAATGAAAACCCAGCTAGTAGCATTCACCTGTGTGCGCTGCTACTGCTCACCTGTCTCGCACTACGTGAAGTAGAAACATACTTTTATTCTGACCGGCCTGTTAATGTGTTTAGGTGTAAGCTAGATTTCAAAGTACGACAGGTTCAATACCAGAGTAATGTTCGTGACAACAGCAAGAAAGGCGACTATAATTCTAAAGACATTGAAAACAATGAGTGTACATGTATAAGAATATTATATGGCATGCTATATAATACATGCCACAAAAATTAAAAAATTGCTATCGATTTGGATCCTATTCTCTGACGGTGATGCGCAATGAGCGTTAAATTGAGTTTTGTAAGATAAATAGAGCTTTATTAAGTTATAGAGGTTTAAAGATTATAAAAGTTTGAGTATTCGTCGAAGATTGCACTTTTAGAGTATTATAGAATGAAGCTACGTACAGTAACTGTGATACGCTTGAAGTTCCACATATCCAATTAATTCCAGAGCGTAATTCAGATGTACGCATTATCGTGTGCATTTATTATAGATTAATGCAATTCGTTACTTCAAATATTAAAGAAAATACTTTAAAGTTGTAGATACAAATATATGGTAATTCATACCTGTGAATTGTTTGTGTATTCTGAGCACTTTATGGAAATAGCAATGTCTGCACAGAGCTGTTGCACAGTTATCGTAGAGCTATGATATACAAACAGTCTTAACTGATCTATGAGCAAACGGAGAATTGTAGGCTATATGTTTAGCTGTACTCTCGTTTTATAACCAGAAGCAATTAATGCTCAAACTAGCAACAAGCTACGTTAACCACTGGCTATTAAATAGCGACCTAATTTCATTTCAATTGAAACAGTCGTAAACCATTAACTTCTTTTGCCCGAACTCGTAACACACATTCTACCAAAACCCTAACCATAACTATAGAGCAGTCCTATACGTGAATATATTCTTACGAAAAACTAGTAACGTAAAATGGAACAATTTAACAGGCTGATGTTTAATTGTGCCACTTTACTCATACACTAATGAGCATCCAGCTTTAGAAAATTTTTATTATCAATCTGTTTGACGACGTCTGATTGGTTCGATACTGAAAAACTGGGACACCGGCAGCGAAATAATTAGGCCAAATGGTTTTAGTGCACCTTCATTCCGAATCGTCCACCCCTCATAGAGGCGCCAAGCTTGCTTCCTAAGCCGAATAACTCAAGATGCGAAATTGTTCGACTCCTCCCATTATTTAAAACTTACGTAGGCTTACTATATTTTCCATTGGGACCAAGAAAAATTCCCTTCCCTTACTTTTCCAACGACACAACTTGCGTCGTTAAATTGTTATCTAATATTGTATGAACATCCCTCCCTTCATTTACGCTCTAAAATTAGGTCTGTAAAAAGAACTGGTAAAGCTGGTAAAGGTTAACGTCAGTTTTCTCACTCGAAAGCAATGTCAGTGACGGGCGAGCCCATTTGAACCCGCACCTACTGATCCACGGTCGATTAACTGGGACGAAGTAAATTTTTGTAAGATTTTAAACTGATTCTCTCCAAAATCTAGCCAATTAGCATTATACTCACAATATGATAGGTTAAAATGGAGACGATTCCATATACTCCTAACTATACTTTCAATATATCCTTCTCTCTCTCTTTATTTCTCTCTTTCTCTCTCTCTCTCTCTCTCTCTCTCTCTCTCTCTCTCTCTCTCTCTAGTGTTCTGCAGAGTGGCAGGTCTGGGGTGCATATTCCTATTTACATATTCTACTGTCAAGCTCCATAAAGATCATTCCCTCGACTAGCGAGTTAATTATTTTACTAAGGACGATGCCAGTATCCACACCTTAATTTTATATAGCCTATCGATTGGGAGGTGGTTTCCCTTTGCCCTGAAGAATAAGGAAGGGAATTTAGTTGAAGAGAATTTATGGGAGTTTGTCAACTCTTAAAAAATAATAAGGTACTTTTAAGTATCTTCCTTCAACCTGCAGACTAGCAGATAAGATCAGATCAGATCCAATAAAACATGATTTTCGTTGCAAATATTAATTATTGAGATGAGTAAAGATGTGATCTGAATGTCGTCTGAACTAATTAAGACGTAAGCATACACAGTACATACGCACACAAACAGGAAAACCCACAAACGTCATAATATCTAATTTTTATGCTCAGCTGAATGTACTAACTGTAGGCCTATTAAAGTCCTATTTGTGCATGACTTGCAACGATGTTCTAAAACTCGTACGATGACTTAACAAACTTCCTCTAAGTCCTATAATTCAAATTTAAATCTCATGAATTTGAAATGTTGACCATGATGACTGCGAGTACAATAATCCTAATTCATGTAGGTGTAGATTCACAATTAGCCGCTATCTATGCTATCACATAGGGACCATATATTTTTTGAGCTTGCGAATTGTAGTATTTTGCAGCATCCGTAGAAATCAAATGAACCAGTTCAACAGATATGTTGCGAATAGTTTTGAGGGTTCTGCAAATTATCGAAACGCTTTATGTCATTATTGATTTCTTTGCGGACTTTCGGATCGGAAACATTAGTTAAAACATGAAATAAAATTAAACTTACTACTTAAATGTAAATACATGTAGGCATACATAATCGTCGGGTATGGAGTGATATAAAATAATCGTCTGAGATTTTGAAAGTTTAGATGTTAGAAGAGACTTCCCCCGAATTTTTGTTTAGGAGGCACAAAAATATCTTCTGTCTATCGCTTTGATGCTGCGTATTAGATATGTGAGCTGGTTTTAAAACAAATGTTTTAAAAACTGTTTTCTCTTGTTTTAGAACCACGAATAAAAACACAAAGTATTTTCCAAGAAAATAAATATTCTGTCTCTCTTGTTGTCTGTGGTATTTGCATATAACAAATTATCATTATAGAAATTTAATAACGCCTCCACTCTTCTCTGTCTTCCGCCTTCCTCTTCATTTCCACATATGAGTGGGTCTTTAAATCATCTAACATACCTAATCTCGGCCTGCCCCTGCCTCTTTTTCCTTCCATTCTACCTTCTATGACCTCTTTTAATAGACCTTCCCCCCTTAGAATGTGTCCTATCCATCTCTTCTTCCTATTTCTTAATACATTTATCAACTGTCTATCTGTGCCAACTCTCTCCAGGACTTCCTCATTTGTAACCTTTTGAGTCCAGCTAATCCTCTCCATTCTTCTCCAAATCCACATTTCCAATGCCTCCAGTTTCCTAATATCTTCCTTCCTTAAGGTCCATGTTTCACATCCATACAATAGCGTGGTCCAAACCAAAGTTTTCACTATCTTTATCTTTGTGTCTTTCTTTAGACTTGTTGTTATTTTGTTAGAATAACAATAATAACAACAATTAGAGTACTACACTAATCAATGACAACATCGAGTACTCTTGAGACAAAATCAAGCTGGCGAGCAAAAGGAAGGTCCAAAAACGTAAAATTAAATTAAATTAAAAAGTAATTTACCTAGAACAGTGGTTTCCTACGTGTAGGTCGGGACCCATCCAGGTTTCACCGGGTCAAATTAGAGGGGTCGTTTCCTGCTAGTAAATTTTTACTAGCAGGGTATATGGGCCTAGTAAAAAGCAAATTTTTACAACTAGTAGCAATATATGCACATTGCATGTGTAGATTAACAAGGGATCATTATTATTATGTATTATAATGCGCCATAAATAAACTGTACTGTATACACAGATGATATTAATTAACTAATGAATATTCAACATTGAATATTCATTAGATATCATGCATCTAACTGAAACAAAATACTTAAATAGTCCAAAAACTAGCAAAGTACTCAAAATACACTAATTAAGCACACTAGCTAATCAATGAAATATTATAGTGGTCGCCACCTGCAATCAAAAATAATTGGTGGTCGATCAATAAATAATTATAATAAAAATAATGTAATGATTAATAATAAGTATAATTAATAATAATAAATAAAAATAATTGGTGTTTTTTTTGTTTTTTTAATGCCCTGGGCTGTAAAGGGCCCTGGGCTAAAAAATAAGATAAAAGAGACTTTATTTAATTAAAAAATTTTTAAAAAGCGATTAAAATAGTTCCTCTGCACTCTGGGAAGCCGCTTTAGCCAAAGTGCCACTGAAGCAGACTGCATTGAATCGCTGGAGAGCAATAGACAGTCGCTGCCACAGAAAAGATTTTTCGCGCTTATCACCAGTAATGGCGCTGGTCCTCCTGCCTATTTCGTCAATAAAGTCTGATGCGAGAGAGTTGATGGTGGTTAATCAGGTTAATCAGATGGAAACCAAAAGTTTTGAAAAAAGCTCAAACACTACTATTGTCTAGGCCTATATACATGTAGGCCTATATCCCGGGGTGGTCAATAGTATAGCAAGGACAGTATAGCAATGGCGATATAGCTATGCTCACTAATCATTAGTCATTAACAGATCAAGATCATTATAGTGAAAACGTCGCTATACTATAGTAATGAGCAAAGGTATAGCAATTAGCAATGCCACTGAAAATTTCATTAATTGAAATTATTGATTTTTCTATTGAACAACAAATTTCTATTGATTCTTTGATTGATTGATTGATCGGTTGATTGATCGGTTGATTGATTGATTGGTTGGTTGATTTATTGATTGATTGGTTGGTTGGTTGATTGATTGATTGACTTATTGATGAATTAATTACTTGATTGATTGATTGGGTTATTGATTGTTTGATTGATGGAATGATTGATATCTGAAATAAGCATATAACGAAGATGATAATGATGACCTACTCCACAATAGAAGCATGACAAGGCACATTCCACGCAGACACACGTGTATTTAGACCCAGGTACAACTGAACTGAATATATGAGACTATGAGCATGAATGATTACAATTATAGACTGCAAGCCACATAGAATTACAGAATTAGGCCTACATATTCCATATCTTCGGCATTTTATCCATATAGGCCATAGAGCATACGTCTACTGGATTAGCACACATCACACTGTTATTATTAACGTTAATTCTTTGTTGTTTATAGTTATTTCTTTTTAGATCATTGCATATAGTTATTCTTTATATAGTTTAATTAGTTATAGTAATTGTTAATTTGTATAACTATAAATTATTTAAGTAATAGTTTTTATTGTTGATAGCTCTCGATTCTAGTCAGCTACTATTAACATTACCCAAGCTAGTTATCTACATGTTACATAAATACCCTAGCTCTCCCTCTCTCTCTCGCCCTCTCTCTCTTCTGCAGTTCTGACAACAGGTCCAAGGTATATAGTATTATCAACAGTGTGTTATAACGCTCATTAGGAGCAACAGAAGAAAAAAGAAGTAAAGTTATATTTTTCAATACAAACCGGTTCACTCATATTTGTTCTAGCCCGTGGAAATGCAGAGAATTCTATATATAATGACACGCAGGTGAAATTATCAATGAGCAATATAATTAGAACAATATGCGTGAATTAATTGCAATATGAACATACATGTATGATGTACATATAACGTTTCACTCTCAAGTACCAATACTATCAACCCAAGTTCACCAGTCATAATAACTATAGCATTGTAATGTTAAACTATGGAACATAAATACGTTAGATATTAGTTGAGAAAATGTATACTTCTTGCACTGAAAAATAGCTTAATGTAGACAGGCCCACGAACTAAGGTTTGAGGGCAAAATAGGAGACAAGGCTGAGGTCAGGAGTTGCTGAGGTCTAACGGAGTAGTCAAAATTGTATCGCTATTTAATTTATTTTAAATAACGGCCAGTAATAAATGAGGATATAACCACAACGCTATCTACCTGAACCACCAGGCTGAATGTTGTTAGACAAGCGTTGGATATTTAGACGGATAAAGCATACCAGCAGCAAAGTAGGGGAGGCATTTCTATACTTGCATACATACATACATAGATACATAGATACATACATAGATACATAGATACATAGATACATAGATACATAGATACATAGATACATAGATACATAGATACATAGATACATACATACATACATACATACATACATACATACATACATACATACATACATACATACATACATACATACATACATACATACATACATACATACATACATACATACATACATACATACATACATACATACATACATACATACCTACATACATACATACATACATACATACATACATACATACATACATACATACATACATACATACATACATACATACATAAAGGGTCCATCTAATCTTTTCCATTCTTCTCCTTATTCCTATTTCCAAGTCTTCTAGGACGTTTGTTAGTAAACTAGCCCTCTTAGAGTATGTCCTACACAAGCTCTTCTGATATTTTTCCCTATCCAACCCAAAATTTTGCTTTTCAATTTAGTGAATTTCTAGTGCAATTAACCCGGCTAATAGAAAGGGATTGGGGGTATAAAATATATTTTAGATAATATACATCAATGAACTCACCAGAGCGCACTAGTTTCTTCATTGTGAAATTTTTCAACAAGCACAGCGATTAACAAACACAGCGATTAACAAACACAACGATTAGCAAGCACTGCGATTAACAGGCACAGAGATTAATAACACAGCGATCAACAAGCATAGCGATTAACAAGCACAGCGATTAACAAGCACATCGATTAACAAGCACAGCGACTAACAAGCACTTCGATTAACAAGCACAGAGATTGCTGTTGGCAACTCTAGTCACTTGAGAAATTACCAGAGAGAGAGAGAGAGAGAGAGAGAGAGGGAGACAGAGAGAGAGAGAGAGAGAGACAGACAAACAGATAGACAGAGAGACTGACAGAGAGCCAACAGAAAGAGAGACAGAGATAGACAGAGACAGAAACAGAGAAAAATTACGTTGTAGAATATTAAGGGGCTCTGCAAAAGTTAATCATTGGTTTCGCCTGACAAATGATGGACTGTATTCTGTACAAGGGACGTCCCTGACACCAAAGAACTACGTCAAGAATCACGAGATATGATGCACAACTACTTAACTTTTCGTTGAGGAAAAGCACATAAATAGTCAGTCCAAGCGCAGTTCATAATTGAGACTTAATCGTCATCGTCGTCATCATCATCTTCAGCATCATTCCTTGAATCCCAGTCTAACTATAGGATCGGGATTTTTGTATAGAAAAATGTGCAGTGGTTTAAAAACTTTCGTACGATTTTCTGGAGCTTGGGCGTTCATCAATCGAATGCCCTTTGTGGCGTTGATTTGGATCTTAGCGTTTTGAAGTGCAGTACACGCTTGGTCTATTCTTCAGCAAACCGGACACAACACGGGTTTAATTGAGACTGAATGCAGCTGCTAATTTAGAATAAAATTATAAATGCATTCAGATTGCAGGAAAATACCGTTTAGTAAAATAAAATATAAAATACAATAAAGTTATAATTAGCCATAGCAAAAGAAAGAAAGCCTTAACTAAATTAAATTCATAAATAATAGAATAAAAATAAATAATTAAATAGGAATAATGTAAATTAAAATTACAATGAATTGAATTATGAAAGTACTCTAATACTACGAGCCTATGTTGTTTTGTTTGTTCAAACGTTCAATACACTGAGACCCTGCAATGTAAGGTTTATTTCATACCATAATTATGCTTCTTATTAAGCTATGACTAATTGATTAAGCTATTACTAATTGATTAAGCTACTACTAATTAATAAGGCTATTACTAATTAATTAAGCTATTACTAATTAATTAAGCTATTACTAATTAATTAAGCTATTACTAATTCTTGAGTGTTCATTGTTCATTGTTGTGCTGATATCTCTTGATTTACTCGCATCCATTAGTATCCGCAGTATTCTTCAGTGAAATTTTCCGAACACAACTGTATTTCAAAACAAGGCGTCATATACAGCCGGACCCGGTTCAAAGACTGCTTTGTAATCGTCACTTACAATTGATTTAACCTTATGCATATACTGTACATGTACTTCCAAGCCTTATATTGCTCTTGGCTACATAAATTTGGATAATTCATAAAGCCTTTGGTAAGGGATTAACTAGTTGATCTTTGGAATGATCGATCTTCACGGCGCTTGTAGCTGATTCTGAGTATGAAAATGTACCTCAAATCTGCCACTTAGCAGACACTAGAGAGATAGGGATAGAGAGAGATAGAGAGAGAGAGAGAGAGAGAGAGAGAGAGATAGAGAGAGAGAGAGAGAGACGTTCTGTGATTGGTGGAAAACTAGAAACTTTTCTTTCGCAGTGACTAATCTCGTATTATCAGAGAGTTGTGACAGAATCTCTAACAACGCAACAAGCGGTTACTACACGCAATGCTGTACAAATCATATACATTATAATGAAACGACGTCATGGATGAGGGTATCTAGCACTTTTGCTTTTATCTCAAAACCATTATGGACAGCTACGTTGACTATCCATTTATACGGGTAATAGGTCCTGTGAATAAATAAAACGCGAAGCCCAGATACCTATTTGTAAATACGGTACGTCTAGTCGGCATTATGAAAATTATTATTGCTATTATTAACAACGAAAACTTATATAGCAATATCATGGCCGAAATCTTTCTACGAGACTACTTTAGAGATAGAGTTCAATAAAAATAATAAATTCAATAATAGTTAACATTAATCGTATGAATTTCACATATGGTCCAGTTTTTCACAATGCACGGATTGCCTTCCCATATCTGATAGTCTCTTGGATCTGGTTTTAACCGTACAATTAATAATTCTTTCTTTTTGTTTTTAATTAATCTCGCTGCACCACGCTGCATCGCACTGTACCGCGCTGTACAACAACAACAATACGATTAGAGTGCTACTGTTGTCCATGACAACATCGAACACTGTGGAACCAAATTACAACCGAAGAGCAGAGTGAGGGGTGCAAAAACGGTGCAAGCCAAAATCCGGGTGGTCAGTCTAGTAAGGAAGGGTATTAGCTGAATGGAGGTTTACGTGTATCACGGTTCACCGTACTGCACAGCATTGTACCGAGCAGTATCACGGTTCACCGTACTGCACAGCATTGTACCGAGCAGTACCACGGTTCACCGTACTGCACAGCATTGTACCGAGCAGTACCACGGTGCACCTTACTGCACAGCATTGTACCGAGCAGTACCACGGTGCACAGTACTGCAGTACTCTGTACCTCAAACCGGGTATGTTACCATTCTTTAAGTTATCTTATTATTATTATTCATTTCTTTATTCGTAAAAACCAGACAGGATCAAGATACATCACACATACATATATACACACATGTACATACGAATAGAACAATCAAAATGCATTATAAGAAAATTAAATAGAGTTCCTACTAATTCCTGCGCTAGCATTAAACGCTTCGTAAAATTAAATATAAGCTTCTACCATTAGACACTCTATTGTCCAGAACCGTCGCAAAACTAATAGGTAATCTAAGACAATCACAAAGCTTATCTTGTTCCCTCAGTACATGTCTAGTTACAAAGTGCTTTAAAATTATATTGCCGAGGTATTATAATATCATGCCACTACATCTACTCTGATCTTAATCAAAGGTATACCGATCAGTGGTGGAACTGATAACACGCTTTCTTTTGAGAATTTGAAACCCCGCAGGACCTTCTCTAGGAAGCCGCTTTTGGTAAGGAAACGGACTTTAAATTCTTAGTTTTGATACTTCCTCTGAAATGCTTGGAGTACACTAGTACGCTAGAAGAGTTATAAGCTGAACGCAATCTTTAATTGTGACTAATTATATTATTTTGAACACGGAATCAAGTGACAGAATGAGAAGGTGGCAAATTGGCGTAACCTCCTGAAATATTTGCGTAGGAATTGCCGGTTAACCCAACTGTATAAAGACGGAAAATACTTCTCAACACCTTCCGAGCGTGTATTGACGCATTAAATGCAAATATTTTAGCAAAGTTTTGATACCTATGTGTCGACATACACTTATGTACTGCTGAGTAGTATTTAAGTTGATCCTTGTACAAATTGTTCGGGTAGTTATTTAAACACTTAGTGATATATTTGATCTATTTATGCAAACATTAGGGTATTCAATCTCTTGATTTATGGCTTGTCAATGCTAAGCGGCAGACCACACATAAGTCTATGAAAATAAATCTATGAAAATAAAACTATGAAAATTAAGCTAGGAAAACTTAGAAGTTAAACGTTAATCCGGTGCTAATATAGTCACATAGTCAAGATCTAGTCTATGTTACCCCATTCGATTGCACTGTATATTGGGTAAAAACTGGTTCTTCACATTACTAGCTTATAGATGTTAAAAAGCTATATCTATTAGTATTATTATTAATAAGCTCTTAGACTTTCCAGTATTCATTTTGCGCTACTACGACATATTACATAGAGCTACGACATATTACTACGGCATATTACATAGAACTGAGCTAGATAACTAATTGATTGATTGATTAACTAACTATTGATTGATTGCCTGACTGATTGATTGATTCGATTAGAATCTGGACTTTTAACTTTCAACAATAGTCAACAAAATGGTAAAAACAAACAAATTGTTTTTAAGTCAAAAGATTCTTTAAACCATTTTTTGACTTTGAACACTAATAATTAATCTGAATGTCGGGCATTTTATATATTTTCGCACTCAAACTTTTAAAGTTATAAACTTTAATTCTAATGAATAAACTTGAGACAAATAAAATTCTATTATTATTATTATTATAGCTATCCAATTGTGATGAATAGCGTAATGAATCTATTACTATATTCATCAAGATACCAACAAGTCTGAAGCAAATAATTACAGTAGAATATAACGAGTATATACAGACATCCTGGATATATACAGATTATCGGCTGTATATATCCAGGATTGATTTTGTACTACGTGCCTTTCAGAACCAATTTGAAGTTTAAAAAGCTTCAGTGCAATGAATTGCAATATGATAACTCTCACTTTTAATGACCCACGTCACAATTCACTTTTAGATTCCACCTTTGAAGTCGCGTATTCGGATCTCACTGGAGCTATAAATATGTTTTAAACTAGTATTGTGATTGTTAGTATCTGTACACTTTTAAAGGTTGGATCTACGTTTAGAGCTAAAGGTGAAACCACCGACTTTTAGCCCTAAATGTGAACCTTATATTATTTTAAGAATGTTTCAGGGTTAAAAGGGCGGGGACCAAGGCCAAGCTGGTCATTTGAGTAAAACAAGGGCTTTGGGGCAGAAGGGTGCGTTGCCGACGCTTCATCATCCGGGGCCTAGCCCATCGGATGGCGGGCTTTACAGCTGGTGAATAATAATATGATTAGCATTAATTTAAATGACTCATGTGTAAATGGTCAGGCAGGTAATGGCAGATAGTTTCATATTATCAGCTAGCCCGAGAATCGAACTCAGAAGAAGTTCAAGTAACCTCAGGATCCGTCATTTAAACTTTCTAAAAGTTGTCTATCTCTTTACACACTGAGGTATTGCAATCCAAAAAACCTGCCAGGTTACAACAAAATTAGCTACCAACCAATCAAAAGCGGATCTGAGTATGTGATAAATTACATCGAGATGCAGTTGAATAGTTGCTTTGTATGGTCGCTGCATGTAAAATGTATAAATTTATACATCGTCATCATCATCAACAGATTCTTGCGTTCTAAACAGAACATAGGATGGCAACATTTCTCCATTCGTTTTTATTATCAGCAACGCTCACACCTTCCTATAAAATGCTCAATGTTCTTATATCTTTGTTGATCATGCTGAACCAATTACTCCTAGGTCTTCCTCTTTTCCTTGGTTTGTCTTCCAATTAATTGCTGTGTTTGCATATAATCATCGTGCATTCTCAATAAAAGTGACCCAAGAACCTCAACCTTCTTTCAGAAACTATCTCGTCCAGCTTTTTTGTCCAAACCTTTCAAGTACTGTTTAAATTTTTCTGTGATACCAATAATGAATATTTAAGATTCATCTAGGATAATATTATGTTTGTTAAAAAGGTTTAGTTTGTTATTTTTATTAGTACTTTCACTGTCTCACAGGTTTCTAACGCATTCATCAAGACGGGTTGTGCGATGGTTTATAATATATTTTATCTGTTTCATTTATTAAGCTGAGTATAATTAGTGGATAGTTTGAAATGCCCTTTTAATTGTTTGTTTTAAAGAATAAGCTTTAATGATAATTCTGTTTCAGTTTCCTCAGATGCACTTGTGGATAATTGCAAAGAGAAATAAGCCAGTGGCGATGTCGATAAGATATTCGACCGCGGATCAGTATATGTGCGGGGTTCAAATCCTGGGATCGTCCATCACTAACATAGCTTTCGAGTTAGGAAACTGACGTTAACCTTAGCTTTGCCAGCTGTAAGGCTGAGGATGGAACTGGCAACCAATCTCTTATGTTTCATGAAACTTGCCGCTACACTTCATGCAACCAAGGACAGAGTGATGTATTGATTCCTCTGAAATTCAACCCCTTTCATCGGGTAGGAGTTACTAGAAACCACGGGTGCAACTTTCAATGTCAGCAACAATTGTAAACGGACAGTTCTCTATGTGGTTGAATTTAATGCAGTTATGAAACGAAGGTCGCTCTAAATGGAAGTCAGTATAGGTATAGGCAAGTGTTTGTCGGGCGCTGTGTGCGTCTTTAGCAAGTCATTGTTAATTTTATGATGTCCATAAAACCTGTCCCTTGCAGGCTGCGTGTAAGAATTCATGCGGTAGTCAGTCTGCAAAGTGTAATATCCTGCGATATGACATACACACATCTATACGTACATACTGTAGAACCTCTCCCTCATTGTGCTGTGTCAATAGCTGAGGATTGTAATGAGAAGAGATAAGAGGGTTGCCTTATCTGGATGTATATTAATGTATATTAATTATATACTAATGTATATTATATTATTGTATATTTTTGGTATATTATTGTATCTTTATGTATATTAATTGTGCACTTCTTGTTAGATGCCTAATATTCAGCTCGTACAGGTTTCCCCGTGTTGTGCTCGGGTGTGGTTGGACCACTGCAGAATAGGGCAACCGTACACAATCTGCCGCGTGTACATAAGAGGCGACTAAAGGCAGGAGCTGAGGATGGCAAGAGGGGACCCACCTCATCATGAAATATTTTCCGCCAGGATTAAATGGTAATTAATCCATCTAGCTGATGAAGGCAACGGGAAACCACCTCAGAAGCCATACTATTCCCAAGCTATAGGCTACATAAGGTATGGATAAGGCATACACTTTTTGAAGAGATTAACTTGTTGATCTAAGGAGTGCTCTTATTGAGCGAAAAAGCAAACTTTGAGTATGAGTATGTACCTTGAACCAGCCACTTGGCAGTGCACTAAAGAAGAGACAGGTCAATAGAAAAGCCAAACTTTTAACGGTTTAATCATGTGACATTGAAAATGATAGATGTTATAACGAATGGTCATTTGACAATAAATGTCTGATCTTCTTTACATTTTACTCTTATTCAGTATGGGGGTTATGCATTATAGACTCTATCCCGAACCTTATCTTCAAATATTCTACAAATTCTGAGAAATCAAGAAATAATTAATTAAGGTCTGGCGCAATTCAAAAGCGAAAAGCGAAAGTCAATTTAAGAATTGACTTTCGCTTTTTAATCCATCATTATGAGATACATTATAAAGCGAAATTCACTTTAAATTATGTTCAAGAATTAAACTGAATTGACTTAGATTCAAAAGACTTGACTGCAGTTTCTCTCCAACCATGTTATACATGAATAAATTAATTAAATATAAGCGTGTCCGTGATGTGTTCAGTGATTAATATATCAAACCTACATACACGTCTTATGAGAAGTGACTAAGTACGAAATAAGGAAAGGGTTGGGAAATCATACTCCTCTCTCTCTCTCTCTTTCTTTTCTCTCTCTCTCTCTCTCTCTCTAGCAATCTCTCTGTATATCTTTCTCAAAGAGAGAGAGAGAGAGAGAGAGAAACACAATTATATTAATATATGTGCAAAGCCTAATGATTTAGATGGCATGCATTTGTTGATCTATGAAATCAACTTCCGAGAGCGGATAAGTAGACAGTGAGTAGGGTTTTGATGTAGGATTTGCTATTTGTCAGAAATATTAAGTCGAAGAGGCAGAGAAAAACTCAAGTAGTTTAAAACAACTTATCTAAGAACGAAACAGTCAACAAAGAAATAATCAAAATAGTATTTGATTGTTGAAGTTATAAATCTCATCTTTATTTACTTACAGTTTGTTACTAACTTTTTAATATTTGAACCTGGATAACTAACTGTGTATTTCAGTTCCGTAATTCAATCATTCACTTTTGTGACTAATTCAATTGGAACGGTAATGGTAAGCTAATGTCTTAATAGCGTAGGGGTAACGTCATGAAGTTTTAAAAGACAGATCCTGGGGATAATTGAACCCTCGTGGGTTCGAAACCCGGCTGCGCTGATCTGGGAGTAAAATCTCAGACATTCACTGGACTGGTTATACGGAATATGGTCTAAATTGCCTAACGGTTTAAACATGTGGTATTAAGAAGTCGCAGATATCAATACAGTTGATCCTTTCCCTATAATGTATGCATACCTTTTGCTAAAACATTTAATTATTACATTATTCTCAGTCCACTTATTAAAACATTTAATAAGTGGCCTGAGGAAGGAAACGGGAAATCACCTCAGAAGCCATACTTTTGCCAAGATATAGGCTGCATAAGGTATGGATAAGGCATAGACTTTGTGAAGAGATTAACTTGTTCTTCTAAGGAGTGCTATTATGGAGCGAGAAAACAGACTTTGAGTATGAATATGTGCATTGAACCTACCACTTGGCAGTGCACTGAAGAAGAAGAAGAATAAGATGAAGAAGAAGAATAGGACTCAACAGCGATGAATTGATGTAGTTATTTTAATAGAAAATATCTAGAACATAAATGTACGTGTATTGACACACAAAGGTCATCTCAGGGATAGAGTGTACCTCTTCAATTGCTGTAGAAGCAATGATATACTGTAAAGTTGCTAAGGAAATTTGTTACCCACTTCGCTAACTCAATGCATTACCTAAGTGCAAATAGAACGAAGTCAAATGTTAAATACGCAAATATTTAGTCTCCTGTTTAAATTTATTTTTCGATATGACTCAATAATTTCAGCAAACTGTTTGAATATTGAAAGGTGTTATATGTAAGTAAATGTTGCAAAGAAGTTAACGCGCTTAAATTGCATATTTGAATACTTTTTACTTAAATAGTAATACAAGGCAGAAGTGAAACAAAACGGTTGGAATATTCTAAATCATGTTCTTCGTAATAAACTTATTTAAACCGTTCTTGTAAGGTCCAATGCATGATTTATGTCTAAATTGCGAATATCATAACGATATAGGTTTAAACTAACATAACTGTATGTATATATATATATATATATATATATATATATATATATATTCTCTCCCAAATTTGATTCATTGTGTCACAGGGGTTAGAGATCATCAAACAACTGTAGCAAGAGATCATCAAACAACTTTAGAATAATGATAATAATAATAATAATAAAGTTGACTTTATTAATGTCATAGGCAGACTTATTGCAGAGCAAACCGGCGATAAGCGAGAGACGTCTTTTCTTTGGCAAAGGCTTTCCACGACTTCGCAAAGATTTAATGCAGTCTGTTTCAACAATTCCTTTAAGCCGATTGATGACCTCGAGTAGCCGGGCGGCAATTCAACACTTATTGCTTGAATCGCTTTTATCAAACCCCAGGTTCTTTACACCGGGGTAAAAAAAATAAAATAAAATAATAATAATATAAATAAAATAATAATACCATAGTCATATGTAACATAAGCATATTCTATGATTAGAATTATGGTTGGGATTAAGGGTTTTGGTAGGATTAGTGTTGGAATTAAGGCCAGAAGATTTTCGAGGCATTTGAGGTATTTTGAGATTTGAGAATTTTGATTTAAGATTGGACATTTTTTAGATAATAATAATAATAATAATAATAATAATAATAATAATAAAGGTTCAACGTCCCGTTTCCTCATCAAATGATGATTTCAGGGACGTCAAGAGATTCTCAAACAACTGTAACAGGAGATCTTCAAACAAATGTAGCAAGAGGTCTAAAAGAATCTACAATAGAGATTTCCGCTGGTCTACATTTTACCGATATCGTCACCGGTTCCAACCAGTATATAATGAAGTATGATAGATACATTAAATACATATCATATTAAGTACAAACATAGCCTAGGATATCCAATAGTATAGTTATCTACCGTTTTCGCATCATTGACTAAAATACAGACTCACTGATTTAGATTATGAGATAACATAGCGACCGTAGCACTACATGCACATGTGACGTAAATATTCTTCAATAGCCCGTAGATTCACGATACTCTGAAGACGTGGATCAACTAATAACACTCATAGAGTGTAATGCATTTACCAGCGTGTACGAAAAAGATAATCTAACTATTTGTCATATGATTTCTTCTGGCAATCTTTCTCTCTCTCTCTCTCTCTCTCTCTCTCTCTCTCTTTCTGTTTTTCAATGATATTCTGAAAAATTTTAATTTCAAAATAATGTACAAATTACTTTTGACAATTTGCATTTACACTCACTAGGAGCACTTAGTATTCCCCTTGTTGTATCCTGGTTGTTTGAAGAATTGACCAACCGCTTACTACACGTGTCGTAGAAGGCGACTAAAGCACTAAGATCCATACCAGCATCAGAGAGGGCATTCAGTTCTTGAGCGCCTAGGCTCCAGAAATTGCTTCGAAAATTTAAACGAATGGAAACGTCTCAAATAGGGGATTGACTAATGATGCGATGTGGGACAGAGAGAGTTTGAGGCAGTCTATTCGTATCCCAACCCTGGTTTAACCGGGATTCAAGGGAATATGATGATGATAATGATGATGATGATGATGATGATGACGACGATGACGACGACGACGACGACGACGATGACGATGACGCGATGACGATAAGACGCCCAATTCTTCACTGGTCCGGAAACAATACAGGATATGGAAAAACAGAAGAGGTAAAGTTATTCTTACTATCAACTTCCATGCCTGAAGAATATCGGCGACTGAAAAGACTTGGTTTTTTACTCCACTGGCTGGAGCCAGTGTCGAAGTCGGTAATACGACGTCGGTAAGACGAAGTCGGTAAGTCGTCATCATCATCATCATCATCGTCATCATCATCATCATCATCATCATCATCATCATAAGACACTCGACCGAGATTTTACTCTCGGTCGAGTGTCTTATGTCCGAGATTCTAGTCTCAGATCAGCGCGGTTGAGATTCGAACCCACGATGGTTCAATTCACCGCAGGATATATCATTTAAAACTTCATAAAGTTATCCCTACGGTATTAAGGCATTCTAAAATTGGTGAGTGCCAGTGAACAACAATACGTTTCATAAACAACTGAACATGAATCGGCTTGCCAAGGACTGCCTTTAAAAACTATTACTACATTTCTACTGTGCTCTGTGAGCAGAGTCATCTCTTTCAGAGCCAACCATCGACGAATTATCTGGTCCAAGAAATATATTATTGAAAACGGTCATTACGGCATTAGTGCATTCACATGCATAAAATTACGGGTTGTTTTGGTAGGTAGGCCTACTCTTCTCAAAGCCTGTGTAGTGCAGTAACAACAACAACAACAACAACATAATTGAAGTGCTACTGTTGTCCATACTAACACTGAGCGTAACTTTTAATACCCTTAACTTATTGTAACCCAGTATTATTAGAGCATTCTTTTTAATAGTTTAAAGTCGATTAGGAAGGGACCAAGGAAGACAATGGACGAGCACTTCAGATGTAAAATTTTATAGTAAAAGGACTACATTAAGAATTGATGATGGTAAATACTTTGGGCTGTAATCGCAGTGGTAATGTACAGAATCAATGTATGGAATAAGTGTTAATTAATGTAGGGAGTAAACTTTTTATTGTAAGAACAACATTAGAATAGGCATCTGCTAATAGGAGTAGTACCCCGTATCTGTCATTTGTCAGAAAATCAGAGAGAGAAAGAGAGAGAGAGAGATAAGACAATACTGCCATTTTGATATTTCAAAGTAATGTTTGAAGAATTTCAGTCTAAGTGCTTAAAATTTAAAATCTTTTTAAAATAACATGTAAAATTTGACTTTAAAAATAGTTTTTAGTGATAGTTTTCACCAAAATTACACCCCGTAGAGAAATATAGGGTTCATATTGGCCTATTCTGGTGGGAAAAAATTACCGGGATTAAACCTAAAGTTTCTAGCTATCTAGCTCTCTCTCTCTCTCTCTCTCTCTCTAGTGTTCTACCAAGCGGCAGGTCCATGGTCCATAGTCATACTCCGAGTCAGTTTTTACATTCTATAAAGATCATTCAATAGATTTAAAAGTTAATTAATCCCTGTACAAAAGGCTATATGTGCATTATCCCTATCTATGTAGCCTACAATCTGGCAGAAAGATATGTCTTCTGAGATGGTTTCCCTTTGCCTTCCTCGATTAGTTGCATCTTACGATTAGTTGCATCTTAGGTACAACAAGTACAGTTTACAGATTCACTCATCTGTACCCCGGATAAAAAAGGATAAACTACTACATTAAGATAAAGTAGAAACAAAAACATCCGAAAGTAAAGATTTGACCTTTCATTTCTAAGGAATTGTATTCAATATTTTATTGAATAGTTTTAGCCAATTTAAGTTTGTCTCCGGTAATCTATTGTTGTTCCCGCGTGTTTTACGAGCCATTAAAGAATTAATCAATCGTAAACTGCAAGCGTTGCTGTAAGATGCAACTAATGCAACTGAGGAAGGCAGAGGAAAACCACATCAGAAGCCATAATTTTCTCATTACTTAAAAGTGTGGGTAAGGCTATAGTTTTTAATAAAACGATTAACCGGTTAACCGATGAAGCTCATGAAGCGATGATAAGAAAATGAGAAGAGATGTAGTAGGAATATACACCCTGGACCTTCAAATAAACATACTACTGAAGAGTGAGAGAATAAATTATTTACATTTCACATATAACTATCATTTAGCGTGAATCGTTTCCATTTAGAAAAACAAATCAAACAATCAAATGCACATGTCCAGTAGGATTATAATACTAACACTTCAGACCTTCATTGTCAAAACTGAAAGCTATCCGCTTGTGTCACTGATTTCAATCTCTAAAAAATGTTGAGGCTTAGTTTTGACATATTTAACATCAATCAAAAGTAGGACTAATATTTGCTAAAGTGAGCGGACTTGTTGAAAGAAGAAGGAATACTCGTACACTAAGATATAAAGTGAAAGCTACTGCGTACTGCAACAATGCTTTATTTAAAGAAAAGACATAACTTCTGCACCGGATGTGTGTACACAAGAACATTGATATTTCAAGGGTTCCAACATGCCGTTATAATGCTGCTCTCCCTTTTAACTTGTATTCTATATTCAGTTAGTAAGAGCAGTTAGACCGAGGCACACTGTATTACTGGTTACTATATAAAGCTCTAGTTAAGCTTGTTTAATATTAAATCTTTAACTGCTGCTACTCACAAGTATTCGTAACTCTAGTGGTCAGCGCCTCTACATTTATATTATTACTATTATTTGTTATTATTTTTTTCAATGCTATTTTATCTACATATTAAACGCGACTATACTAATTATAGTTTACATGTTCATCGTGTTTTATCCAGTTCACTACAGAAATGACCAACCGTTAAGTGCACCTGTCGTAAAAGTCGACTAAGGAGAAACTGAGGAAGGCTATGAGAATCAACTTCAGATACCATATTTTCTCAAATTGATGGCTGCATATAGTTCTTTTTGTAAAGGCTTACCCTTTGAGATAGGAACAGCATGTTGATCAGCTTGCTGAGCGTTAAAGGGGACTTTGAGTGTGAATATATATCACGGACCTGCATTGTATAAACACTTGCGGATACTGCACAAGATTAAACACAATTGTTTTCAATTAGGCTAATTAATAAAAACTTTTGAAAACTATTATTACAAACTACATGCAGATATCACAAAGGTTGTAGGCTAGTAGCACTATTACCTGTATATAGTTTAAGTTATTCGTCTTCTATTGTTTTGTCTTAGCGCTACTGCATTTGCTAAAACTTTCAATAATTGCATTACAATTTTGGGCAAAATAGGATATATGATAAATATATGATAAATAATTCAAAACTAATTGCCTATATGATAAATACAAGAGTAATAGAATGAAGAGCTGCATATGAACTTAAGAACCAAAAAGGGGAATTGTTTGTTTAAAACGGTTATGTGGAAGAAATAAAATGCGGAATGAATTTTAGAAGAGAGAACGACAAGTGAGATGTAAATGATTTGACAAAGCAATCGTGGGCCTATAAGTAGAGAACAATACAGAATTTTGCGATATTGAAATATGTGGTCTGTCCTTGTTGTGCCCAGGCAACTGAATAATAGCCTAACCGTAAATTGTATATGTCTCAAGAGGCAACTAAACAAGAACTGGTGAAAGAAAAAGGAAACCATCGTAGAAGCCGTTATTCCCAATATATAAGCTAGCTTAAAGTGTGGACAATGCATGAAGGGATAAACTTGTTGATCTATGATATGCTCTTTGTGAAGTGCATCAGCATGCAGTCTGTGAATGGGAGTACATGTATGTATCTTGCACCTGCCAATTACAGAGCACCAGAGAGAAAGAGAGAGAGAGAGAGAGAGAGAGAGAGAGAGAGAGGGAGGGAGAGATAGAGAGAGAGGAAGAGAGGGGGATGTGAATTAGACCTGCAGAATTGAACTTAAGCACTCAAAAACAGAGTGAAAGTATGACAAAAGTGAAAAGCTAACTTTTAAAAATTTATATTAATATTAATCATATTCATATTTTATTGCATGAGTTGAGTTCTCTCAGATGACTGAGGTTAAGTATATTTTGAAGCGGTAGATCGTCCATGATGATATCTCTCACTTTAGTCTCAAATGTTTAAACCGTTGAGCAGTGCATAGCCATGTTACCTGCCCAGTAAATGTCTCCGTGTACTCAGCCGTAATCGTGTGGTTCTTTGACCTGCTTGTGTAGAGCAAGGAATCGGACCTTAAATTCTTATTGATTAATTTACTGATTGAAATGTCATGGAATCTCTGAACATTTAGTGAGAGAATTGATTCCAGGCTCTAACTAAAAGACATTTAAAACTTCCTGATACTATCTGATGCTCTACATACTGAGCTATTTGTACTTATTAAAAATAAAGAGAATGTCACACTTAAGCGTATCTTCATAGCCATAAAGAGAAATAATTAAAGACCGATGACACTTAGCACATTAATACTTATGGTTCCTATAGAATACTTGCGATTGTTTATTTAATCGTTTGACTGTGTTGTGATTTACTGTAGATTCTAAAACATTGGACTTGATATCAAATTTTATCAATAAAATAAAATGCTAAAACTTTGCCGCGAGAAATTATCGAGAAAATATCAAAATTAGCGTATCGGTGCAGAGTTCAAATTTAAATATCCCAAAAAGTACTATGAAACTAATTGAATAAAGTTATCGAATTAGTTAATTGATTTAGTGGTAATTAATTAATTGCCTAGTTAAGTGATTTAATTATAATTGCTTAGCTAATTAACTTAGTTATAATTCCAGAGGTGCAGTCTGTTGTTTCTTCTTTATATTTAATTTTCTTTGATTGTTGCGCGTTTGCGTTTATTTGTTCCTGTTCTGTGTATGCTTTGGTTGCCCAAGTGGCGAATAAAGATTTATATATATATATATATATATATATATATATATATAATTCGCTTAGTTACGTGATATAATTATAATTTCTTAGTTAATTGATTTAGTTGTAATCGATTAGTTAATTGTCTTAGCTATACTTGATATATAATTAGCTAAACTAGTTTAGTTCATCATGAACTCTTCATTGGCTCTACCGGATTGTCTGAGAGTCCTCTATGGTGGGAACGACTCCAGTGGTCCGCAGACTCTCGGATACCTCATGCACCTCCAGCATCAGCGCATGAAAGCTAGGCGCGAAGAGGAAAACTACTTCAGTTCCGAAACAAATTCAACGCAAAGAATCGCAGAAGGTGCTTCACCATTAGTCCACCAGTATGACGATTCCATGTCGCAGGGACATGGGATAAACATGGATAGGGATGATGACAGAGATAGAGCTGGAGATTCCGGACTTAAAAAATTGATACCTGAAGTTGAACCTCAAGCTCTTCATCGAATGGAGACTAACGTGTATACTGGCGAGAATTACATTGCGGAAGGAGATTTGACGAAATTATTCGATCTGCAGGAAATAAAATACTCGCAATACGGCTTCGAATTCGATCAATATCAATTACAGGATGATTGTGATACAATGCAGTCGTATCACTATAGAAATAAAATCAATAATCAAAATCTTCTTCAGCCAGTCACTCGTAAGAGCACACAGTTGAACCAAGACGATAGATTATATCCCCCCATCACCGAGATGTTGTCTGCACCACGAAGTTTCTGCAGGTCAACGGCTGGACACGGTTGGCAGACTGCCAGCCACCCTGCGACATCTGGCAGCGAATCGAATTTTCTCTTTGATCCATCGCTATCGAACGATATTACGCCATTAGCTGGATCACAGCTTGACTCTGCTTTACTAAAGCTGCGTTATCAGGATGCTGATCAGATTCCGTTCAACCATGATCAGCCTGCAGTAGCTCAACGTCCTTCAGTCATCACAAACGCGCCTCCAGCTACGAGACAACTACCGGGTGAACTAAGCGGTACTGGTAGAAAAGAGATTACTTGTGGAGATAGACCGTGTGAGGTGCAGCAACAACGACATCATCAAATGCAGCCTTTACCTATGGAGCGGTATGTGGAAGAAGACAAGCAACAACAACTCGTTAAGGTGGAGAATGTGGAAAAGTGCGGTACCACTATGTCAAACGGTTTGTAAACTTGCTTGACAGGTTTATTTTAATTTATTCAATGAATTTTTATCTTCCGCTTTCTATTCTGAGTGCCTTGTCAGCCACCATAGATAATTAATTTAGGTAATTACATTTGCATCATTTCAAATTTTGAACTTTGATACAAATAATGTAAGATATTCATTCATTTATTGGCACGATAAGCAAATCTTCATAAATTGCACAATGTACAATTAAACGGAAATACGTGATTGAAAAATTGATGATATTATAATAGTATTAATATTAATATTATTTCAATGTTACTTTAATCATGAATAGATTAAAACTTAATAGTGATATAAAGCACTGATTAAGTTTTTTAGTCGCGGTTTACGCTACGATGGAGGTGCAAATTATATTTATCAATGAATTAAGTCTTACATAAGACTACATAACTAGGCCTACATGTAATATATGGGCACGAAATTAAACATTTTAAGGCTGCCTTCAATATCATGCCACGCTACCATCCTATGTCTGGCTCCAGCCAAAGATATATCTATGATGTTCCTCCACAAGACTCATTTCTCTGTCATCTCCTCAATGTTCATTGGTTTTCCGTGTGTTTTCCCATGACTGCTAATTCCAGCAGCTTTCAAGCTCTCTTGGAAACAGTCTTTTCATTGTCTATTATCGACATTAATTGATATTAGTATTTGCCTTATCTATTAGTCTATTCTGTTAGGTTCACCCATAGTCCTATACACGGCTCATACTATCAAAACAACAGCCTAGCTAGTTTCCACACTCAAGTTAGGCTAAGCCTAATAATATGATTTATAATAATGAAAATACCAATTAATACTTATAAATAATACATGTACTAATAATTTTTATGAAATACTACTAAAAACAAAGAAACGATGTTAATGATACAACCACCTTAAGCAATTGCTATTTTCTATTGTCATATTGATTATCTTTTAGATAAGTATTATGCATTAAATACAACAATTTCGAAAGCGGAAATTAATAGAAAAATAAAAGGCAGCATGCTCAATTAATTATTTAATTCAGTCTACTGATTTCTAAAAATAAATAAATAAAATTAATTCTACAAATTGGCATAAATTACCAATGCCTTTTTTCAATGGTCTGATTACGCTTGCATCATATATGATTGATTTTTCACAAAATTAAATATATATATATATTTTTCAAAACTGTAACACAATTAGATTGCAGATATTAATTTCTGATCTGTAATTACTAATTTCGTTTTTCCAAAATAAAAAATTAAATTTAAGAAGGTACTTGTAAAAAAGTGAATTTAAGCTTCTGCATGGTGGATGGATATTCTAAGGAGTGCAAGTAGCAACAAGTTAGTGTTCACTGTCTGCTTGCGTTTCCACTTCATGTCAATGTGAGCTTACAGTTGTACTAACAACAACAATACTAATTACGGATCTACTCTCACACATTACAACATCAATTACAGATCTACTCTCACACATTACAACATCAATTACAGATCTACTCTCAGACATTACAACATCAATTACAGATCTACTCTCACACATTACAACATCAATTACAGATCTACCGTCATAAATTACAACATCAATTATAGATCTACTAAGATCAATAATTATACATCACAACATCGACCACTCTATGACCAAACCCATACCGACGAATGAATCCAGAAGAGTGAAAATTAATGAAAATTCAATTTTCATAAACCAAATGATATATCTGTTTGGTTCCTCATTGGTCTTTTTTCATTTAAAGTTGTCGGTTGGTTTATCTAAAGCAAGCTTTCCAAACATGTGTTTTAAAAGCACATAGTTGGTATTTCAGCATCCATGGTGATATCACTGATAACATCTATCACTTTTGATAACAAAAAGAAATCATTATCCATTTACCGGTTCTGTGAATGTTGTATAAAAATTAATGTTGCGCCTAAACCTCCTTTTCTTTAATTCTCTTTGACAGATTTTCTAGATTTTGGAATTTGCACCGTTTTGGACCTTCTTTTTGCTCGCCGGCTTGATTTTGTCTCAATAGTGCTCGATGTTGTCATTGATGACTGCAACACTCTAATTGTTGTTATTATTTTATTAGAATTTTCTCTCTAAGCAGTTAGGCCGGTATAGGAATCCACGGGACTTCGATCAATGCATCTCGAAAGAATCTATTTTAAATTTAATTACCTTAACTATTTGACTCAAACATACACAATTGTCTGTTTTATCACTCAAATATTTAATTAAATGTTATACAGTTACCAACTCAATATTTGCATAGCATTTAAGTACATCGCATTTGTCAACTATGAAATTCGTGTCTATTTTTAGGTAAAACCAGAACGAAAGACAAGTATAGAACGGTATACTCGGAGATACAGAAAGCTGAACTAGAGAGACAATACATAACCAGCACTTACATCTCAGCACAGCGTAAGGCAGACATATCTCGTTTGGTCTCCCTCTCAGAGCGACAGGTCAAAATCTGGTTTCAGAATCGACGAGCCAAGGAAAGAAAATATAAAAACAAACAACGAAATATGAATCAAGGTCAACCTAGAGAGGCCCAAGGTCGATTTGTTGTAGGTCAAGGGTCACTAGGTGCACAAAGTTCATTACTGTCAAATGGGTCGCTAGCGTTGAGGCAGGGGATGGGATTTAATATGCAGAATAATAATTTGGCGGGAGAGACATGTCCGGATTTGTTAAATAGATACATGGGATCTGATATGTACAGCTAGCCGGTGAAAGACAATATTTAACTGCAAAACTTGAATCATCTTTCAATTTAAATATACATCTATCGGAAGTGGGGAGAGAGCGAGATTGGAAAGCGTGAGAGATAGAGAGAGAAAGAAAGAAAGAAAGAAAGAGAAAGATGGAGAAAGATAAAGAGAGAGAGAGAGAGAGAGAGAGAGAGAGAGAGAGGGAGAGAGAGAGCGAGCGAGAGAGATGAGAAATAAAAGTGAGCATTATATTCTATTAGAATTATTATTTATTTATTTATTTATTATTAATTAATTATTTATTTTATTCCTTTATTTCTTTATTTCTTTATTCAGAGAATTGTCTTTATTTACAAAATAAATATGTACAGTGTACGAGGACAGTAAGTGTATAATGCACAATAGAATTGCAAGAACACTGGAACGATCATCGAAATATATGCCTTACTAAAACTTAAAATGTTAAACTTTAGAGCTATATAAAAATTGGAATTTTTGAGTTAAAAGAGTAATCAATTATTACTACTTTCAATTTATAGTTTACGCCAAGGAAATTAAATTGATAAAATCAGACATAGTGTGCTACGTCCAGAGAGATTGTTCGTATAGCATGAGAATGGTAAACGTAATAAAGTACAGAAAGAAGAAAGTCTTCTAAACTCAAATGCTGTATTATCTCACGGAATCATATCGTTAAGACGGAACTAATATTTCATGAACAACTTACGAGTAAATTTTACATCACAAAATGAGCGTTATTTAATATGTACATAAATGATAATTTGTAATGCGTAATGGCAAAGCATTGTTCTTCCCTTGTTGTGTCCGGGATGCTAAAGGATAGACCAACCGTAAACTGCACGTGTCGTAAAAAAACTAAAAAGCTAAAAAAGCTAAGGTTAACGTCAGTTTCCTCACTCGAAAGCTATGTCAGTGACGGGCGAGCCACGGATTTGAACCCGCACCTACTGATCCGCAGTCGAATATCTTACCGACTTCGCTACTGATTACCGACTTCGCCACTGGTTCCAGCCAGTGGTGAAGTCGGTAAAAGAGACGTCTAAGCAAGAAAAGAGGAAAGCAACGCGAAACCACATCAGGAGCAGTACTCCCAAGATATAGACTACATTAAGGGTGTGGATAAGGCATAACCTAAATGATGCTCTTTTTAGCTTCACACTGTTCATTTGCTTATTCATCAACAATATTAAAATTTAACAAATATATAACATCCACTTCTTCTTTCAAAGCTGGAGCGAATAATCATGAAAATCTACTGAACTGGAAGGTATTTCAGTAACTTGTGCTTAGCCATACACCAGGAATCCATAGTTTACAGCATAATGCAAAACAGTGCAAGATAATATAATATAATACTGTTCAATATAATACAAAACAATACAATAAAAAACAAAGGTTAACGTTAGTTTCCTCACTCGAAAGCTATGTCAGTGACGGGCGAGCCACGGATTTGAACCCGCACCTACTGTATTATAGTAGAATGTCTAAATAGCGTAGGGGTAACGTCATGAAGTTTTAAATGACAAATCCTGAGGTGATTTGAATCCTCGTGGGTTCGAATGCCAGCCGCGCTGATCCTAGAGTAAAATCTCGGACATTTACTGGACTGGTTATATGGAAAATGGTCTAAATTGCCTAACGGATTAAACATGTGGTTTTAAAAGTGATAGATATCAACATAGTTGATTATTCACTATAATGCGTGTTTACTTTACTTACTTAACCTTGTATGAAGGGATTAACTGTTAACTGTTTGATAGATATAATCCACTTCATGGAGAGCGAAAAGATCATCTAACGGCCTTTTTCAGGGTCAGCACATTTTCAAAAATGAATTGATTCTAATTGACGTTTTACGTTACATGTTAAATGAAAAAAGTCAATTTTTTCGCAAAACTTGGATAACTCCGGTTCCCTTGAAAATATTTTTACAAAATTTGGTCAGCTTGTGGCTAAATTCCTCCACAATAGAAACTTAAAATTTCAAGGCGAAATATTAAGAATTGCCTAAGCTATCGCAATTGCGCTAGGAGGATATTTTTATGCGCACCCTATATATAAGTAGAAATACGTAGGCCTACCTTAGATCAGCCACATGGCAAAATACTCGAGAGAGAGAGAGAGAGAGAGAGAGAGAGAGAGAGAGAGAGAAAGAGAGAGAGAAGAGTTTCACTATGGTCATAGCATTAGCTTATTTTATATAATGAAATGTCACAGCTACATAATATGTAGGCCTATGCTAATATGTCAGTCTCTGCATTTGTACAATGTATCTTTTTGTTAATAATTTACAATTTAGAAAGCTTAAAATAGATAAAACTTTTTCGTCAATAATCTAGACTCATTCTTCTTTTGCGTATTTCAATCCTTAACGCTAATGTGTTGGGTTGAGCCGGTTACATATCGGTTAATATTCCCACAGCGGATCAGTGATATTTAATTAATTTAATTTAATTCAATTTAATTTAATGAGTTTGTCTTGCACAATAAAATCACATGTATACATTTAATGAGACATGAAACAGCTAAGACAGGGTAAACCTTAGGCACCAAGGCACTTACCAGGATCCTCAGAAGAAATTCTATAACTTAATAAGCGTTATAAAGTAAGCAGTATTAAATAGGTATGCAGATATAAAATAATCATTTGACAGTGATATTCGATCAGTGATATTTAGCTACTGGGCTTAAAATAATCCACTGAGATCTCCTTCAACGCTTTCAATACAGATCTACTTAAGCTAAATAAATGTAGGCTATGTAGGCTATACGTTAAACTAGCAATATTTGGCCTATATATAGGCCTATAGGCTTTCGATTTTAGTAGACCTATTGCACATTATTAATTAAAATAGTATTATTGAATTAATTGTACGTGAACTTGCCTTTAGATAATTTAGTAAGGAATACACGTAGGCCTATAGGCCTACAGCATGCGCAAGAAAAAGGTAAAATCTCTTGTCATGTAAGTCTTCTTTAGGCATAGTACGTGTAGACAAGTTTTTAGTTCAACTCTAAATTTGCAGCTTTTCAACAATAGGGATAATTGTTAAGTGTTATAATCCGTCAAATTTAGCTAAAATGGGAAAGTGCATATCATTGGCTGTCATTTCCGATCGATACATCTAGAGTTACTTCTAAGTTGTTGTAATGAGTTTTCCAACTTTCAAGCTTTTTAAATTAAAGTTCAGTATAAAATTTTCGTTCAAGTTGGGTTTTAAATGTCAATTACTTGATTATAAATGCTAATTGCCCCGTGCTGTGCTCGGGTGAGGTTGGACCACTGCAGAATAGGGTAACCGCAAACAATCTGCTGCGTGTACGTAAGAGTCGACTAAGGCAGGAGTTGAGGATGGCAAGAGGGGACCCACCTCACCATGAAATATTTTCCCCCAGGATTAAATGGTAATTAATCCATCTAACTGAGGAAGGCAACAAAAAACCACCTCAGAAGCCATACTTTTTCCAAGCTATGGACAACATATATAAAGCATACACTTTTCGAAGGGATTATAACATACTGATCTAAGGAGTGCTCTTTTGGAGCAAGAAAGCAGACGTTGAGTATGAATATGTACCTTGAACCTGCCACTTGGTAGTGCACTGAAGAGAGAAATGCTAATTAATACAATAGGCTTCTGCATGATATATATATTGGTTTTATCTGTGTCTCTAAATTTCATGAGTATTTAATGAAGCTTTATGATGAGGATGATGATGATGATAGGTATGTTGTCTTAAGTCCTTTAATTAATCTCTTGTTATTAGGCCTAGCCTAAGTACTCTATTCATAATTCTTTATCTAAACTTTGCTTGAATTTGTTATTGATTTTGTTATACATTACTTTATATATATAGTACATTGTATAATTATTTATATAATAGTACATTGGCGTACTATTAAATTAGTTCATAGTTCTATGTTATATTGTTAATCTGTTATGTAGTTATTTTTGTTGAAAAATCAATTTGCAGTTTTGACCGTTATTTTACCGTTATAGTTGATTTCGTTGCAGTTATTTTATATTGCTTTTAATGTTTAAATTGTTAAAGTTGTAGTCTTTATATTTTGATCGTTATTTAATTATTGCGTATTTGTATCATTTTATGTAATTTGTGTAATACTGTATTGTATTTTATATTGTACTTTCTCTATTGTTTACAATTACTGATTAGTCAGTTTTGTAAGCATGTTTCGATCGAGAATTCCTGTTAATTCTCTTCGAAGTAATATTTCTCTTTGCTCTCTTAACATTCCATCCCTCGATAACTCAGACCATATCATTGCTTTGCATGATTTGGCTGAGACTCACAAGTTTGACTGTTTTGCCATCAGTGAAACTTGGCTATCCTCTATAACCACTCCTTCTGAACTGATGTCTATTCTTCCTCCAGGCTATGATATGTTTCTTGCAAATCGTGACTCTAGGATATCTGGTGCTAAGGGTGGTGGAGTTGCTCTCCTACTAAGGAAGCCCTTTACCCTTCTTAGCAATGACTGTCATAAATTTTCTTTATTTGAAGCAATTTCGGTCACTAGTAAATTTGGAAAATGTACTCTGCATGTTGTTGCAGTGTATCGACCACCATCTTCCTCCACCTATGCCAAACCTTCCTCTCTCTTTTTATCCGAGTTTTCTGCCCTACTGTCCTACATTACTGCTTCTAAATCAGACTTTGTGATCACTGGTGACCTCAATATTCATCTTGATAATCCTCTTGATCCCTTAACTCAACAGTTTAAAACTTTGCTGTCCTCTTGTAATGCTGTTCAACATGTGAATGTTGCTACTCCTATTGACAATCATACACTTGATGTTGTTATTACACCAAGTCTCTCTTCTATTGATCCTTTGAGTGTTAATATTTTATCTCACTCGCCGTCTGACCATTTTCCTGTTGTATTCGCTTATAATCATGTTAAGCCAGATACTATTAAAAATTCAAATACTGTTTCATTTAGGTGTATTAATAATATTGATCTTGATCTCTTGTGTTCTGATCTTGAAAACTCGGCTTTGATCAAGTCTCCTTCTAATGATCTTGGTGAATTATTAAAACAGTATAACACTCTCTTTCATCTCTACTTGATAAGCATGCACCTCTAACTACAAAGAAGCTTAAGAAATCTAACCCTTGGTACACCTCTGATCTGAGAAAGCTAAAGGCTGCATGCTGTAAAGCTGAAAGAAAGTGGCGTCATACCCATTCCGATTTTTGGAAAACTGTTTCTAATTTGCAACACAAGATTTATCGTACTGCTATTGCTAATGCTAAGAAAGAGTACTACTCCTCTTTGGTCAGTAAGGCTGTGAATGTCAAGAGATTAATATGGAAAACTGTTAATGATATTTTACATAGATCTATTTCTCCTTCTCTTCCTTCTACTCCTGTTGAGTCACTTCCTGAACAATTTTCCAGTTACTTTAGTGATAAGATAAGCAATCTAAGAGCATCTATCTCTCCAGCTCCTAACTCTAATCCTCATACTCCAGTAGAGACTCATTCCAAGGATGAGCTTTCTAATTTCACTCCAGTTACAATTGATGAGATTACTAAATTAGTTTTAGACTCTCCAGCCAAACATTGTAACTTGGATCCTATTCCAACCTCTCTTTTAAAGAGGCGTATTCACATACTTGCTCCTGTATTAACATTGATTGTGAATCTCTCTCTCTCTCTCTCTCTCTCTCTCTCTCTCTCTCTACTGGCATATTTCCTCGCGCTTTTAAGAGTGCAGTTATTACTCCATTGCTTAAAAAGCCCACACTGGCTAAGGAATCCTTGTCGAATTACAGGCCTATATCTAATCTGTCATACATATCTAAACTCACTGGAAGAATTGTTCTTCAAAGGCTTTCTACTCATCTCTCTTACAACAATCTATTTAATAAGCATCAAGCTGCATATACTAAGCATCGTTCAACTGAAACGGTGCTTCTATCTGTGTGCAATGCTATTGTTAATGCCATGTGCACACAACGCTTAACTGGATTATGTATGCTTGATCTTTCGACCGCTTTTGATACCATTGATCACAATATTCTTCTGGAACGTCTTTCTTCCTGGTTCGGTGTTCGTGGAATTGTTCTTGATTGGTTTTCTTCCTATCTGACGGATCGTTCTTTTAGTGTGAAAGTGATGGAGTACATCTCTTCGCCTTCCCACTTAAAGTATGGTGTGCCTCAAGGCTCCGTTCTTGGTCCTATCCTCTTCAACCTATGTACAACACCCTTAAGCTCACTGATCTCTTCTCATTCTATTGATCATGAACTATATGCTGATGACACTCAACTGTACACTTGTTTCACCCCTAACTCCTACTCTGATGCTGAAACCCTCCTACAACAAAGTTTTCAGTCTATATCCTCTTGGATGTCTGCTAATTTTTTGGCACTTAATCCATCTAAGACTGAATTCTTGTTGATTGGGACACCTCAACAGCTTCTGAAGCTGAATGGGGAAACTCTTTGGTTATCTTCGGATATTACAATAACACCTGTTTTTTCTGTGAGAAATCTCGGTGTAATCCTTGATGAACACCTAACCTTCCACGAACGCATAAATAAACTTCACAAGCATGTTTCTTTCATATCCCGATCTTCGTCGAATACGCCGTATTTGTCACGTGAGACAGCTGCTAAATTGTGCTGCCTTGTGCATCGAAATTGGACTACTGATTCCTGTTTTAAATCTCCCTGGCTGTGAAATTGATCGATTGCAGTTTGTTCCAATTCTCTTGCGCGAGCAATTTTTGTAGTTCCAAGTCCATCACCATCCCTGGACACACTTGTATGTCTCACTTGATTAAAGTGATGCAGCCTACTGTTACTCGGTCTTCTAAATTAATTACTCTTGTGAGACCTAGCTTACCTTCGCGCTCTAAGCTATCTAATCGTTCTTTCCAGCATGCTGTACCGCAGATCTGGAATTCTCTTCCATCCAGTCTTCGGAAATCTTCATTTGAAGCACATCAGCCTTTGCTTTCCTATGGTCAGTTCCATAAGCAGTTGAAGACCTATCTTTTCCATCTCTCTTTTCCATCCAGTGTCCATGAACAGCGATCTGCGCCTAAACCTCCTTTTCTTTAATTCCCTTTTCTTTGGACTGATTACCTGGATTTTGGAATTTGCACCGTTTGGACCTTTCTTTTGCTCGCCGGCTTTATTTTGACTCAATAGTGCTCGATGTTATCATTGATGACAGTAGCACTCTAATTGTTGTTGTTATAATTTTGTTCTGGAAATGAACTGAAATTTATTCAGTCATGACTTGGCAATACTGCGGCTTATCAGGACTTATCACAATCACTGAGCGCAGTGACGTTACATGTTTACAATTATTTTGATCTCTAATTATTTTATCACTCACGTTTATTTCATTTTGTTCGATTAGTTCTTAAATAAATCCAATCGCCTAATTCATATTCTCTAAATAGATTGTTATTTCAAAGTGCATTTAGAAATCAATGTTTATGCTTCCTATTTTCTTCTTTTATGGGGCGATTATTCTTGAACTGATAATTTATCGGCCTAATTTTTACCCTGATCTCCTCATTAATTAGTATCTGATGTTACAATATAGTTGCATAGAACACAGTGTCGGTAATCAAGCTGTGTGCTTATTAGTCAGTTTTGATTATCTTGACGAAAATTGGATATTCTTTTAATTCCTGCCGGTATTGATTTAATGTATTCGATTTTTAACAGTTTATTTTCATGACCAGAATCTAAGGTACTGATTAACCAAAAATTATCAAACACTAATTGATCCTAGGGCTAAGTATGGTTATAATTTAGCTCCTAGCCAATTTACAATGTCAGGGTTATGATTTTTATAATAAAATTAATTCTTCTCACCTACAAACTCACACCTAACCTTAGGCATGAATTTGTAGGTATGAAGAATTAATTTTATTATAAAACCATAACCCTGTCATTGTAAATAGCGCTTTTCACAAAATAATACAGAACAATATCAGCATCAATTATCGGTGTCCATTAATAGCTAAGTATTAAGAAACATATAAAATAGTGCAGAAAAAATAAATATAAAGAATACAACATATTCATCAAAGATATATCAAAGTTACATAGTTACAAAAATGGCATTAATTATAACATTCAAATAGACTAATCATTTCATTTAATTATAAATTTTTTGAAGTTCCTGCTTAAAGTGAGATTCAGTTGGCTGTGTAGCGACGTCCTCCAATAGAAAAAATATTCCAATACTATAGACTGATCTAGTTGTGCAGTTACTCTTGAAGGAGAGAAGCAGCAGATAATTCAGAGAAAATATAACTAGGTAAGGTTTTATTTTTGGTAAAGATGTTACTTAAATTGTGCAACTAAACCAGTTTTAAAGCAAAGCAACTTTAACATTGGAAACTGAGTTTCCATAATATTTAACCATGAATTAATAGCAAGCAATTTTTCCTATAGCTGATTAGTTGAGAGTACAGGAAGTGAAAGTTAGTTGTATGGTTGCCCCATAAACAAAAGAGCACTGCTTTGAAATGTTAAAATACGCTTGAGCTTTTTGATTTGGCGAACAATATTTCACCCAATCTATAAGAGGAAGGTTAAAATCACCAGTTATACATGAATGTAAATTAGTATTACCAATAAACATAAGAGCTGATACCAATAGTTGGCAATAGTTAATATCATTTAGCTTGTCTGGTGGATAGCAGACGGCAACAAGTCTGGTTCCATTGTTGTTTTTTCCTATTTGAATGTCTATCACCAAAAGCTCTAACATTTTACAACGAGCAGGTAAATCGACAGGTTTGAAAACAGTATTTACATTATTTCTACAAATTACACAAACACCTCCTCCCTTTCTATATACTCTGTCCTTCCTAAAAACTGAAAATTCTTTACTAGCAATCATACGGTCAAGTGTAGTTTCCCCGAGCCAAGTTTCACAAAGTCTCGCAACGTCAATTTTCTTATCAGACATTATAAGATTAAACTCAGCTATCTTACTACACAAGCTGCATACAATCGAAAATAAACAATTTAATTTCACTTCCTGACAAACCAGTTTTTGAGTTTCATTTAACGAAATCGGGATATCAATAACTGGGTCGATACACTGAAAATTTGATGCTGAATCGCTCATCTCATTCATGACGTGAGTAGAAGTAAGACTGCTTAGAATTCCATCGCCAAGTCAGTTACCAACATTTGTTACAGTGTTGGACGGTGGATGTTGATTTGACGTAACTGATGTCGAAGTTTGCGAGGAATGAGAAATCAATGATACGTCTGTAGGTTTTGCAGTTATAAAGGGTGCAGCAGATGGGTTTAGGTTCAGGTTGCTAATATTACCAGGCTGACCCGAAGAACTAAGAGGTGGGAAGTCATGAGACGAGATTGTGAAAGTGTTTGTGTGTCTTCCTCCTGAATTACGGGCCTTCTGCTCATGCCTGTATTTTCGTGTTTCATATTGAAACACGAAAATACATATTCTTCATATTCTTCATAATTTACTTTAAAATAATCAAATTTTTGCACTTTTCTACAGATCCAACTGCATTGAATTACAAAGTTAATGGTTAGATGATCACTTGTCTCAAAAAGGTTCACCTATAAGTACATCCTTAATTATTTCTTCGGAGCACAAAACAAGATCAAGGAAATTTTTGCCTCTAGTAGGCTTATTACAATGCTGTTCTAAAAATTATTATTTATACATTCTATAAATAAGTGAGATTCATGTATGTTTTCTCTATTTCCCCAGTCCAATTCAGGATAGTTAAAATCACCCATTAATACAACCTTCCTATCATACAATTTATCAAACACACTAAACATAGCCTCATCATTAGTTTTTGAACTATCTGGGGCTCTATAAAAATATCATCATTATCATAATCATGGTCATATTACTAGGTTGAATTATAGCACTTGTAGAATCGTCATAATCATTGGGCTACTTTAATGTCTCAGATGGGTTTATAGTACTACTTGCCTAACTAAATTTTTATATATCTTGCAAACACTCTCTCTCTCTCTCTCTCTCTCTCTCTCTCTCTCTAGTACTCTATCAAGTGGAGGTCCATTGTACGTATATTCATGCTCAGGGTCTGCTTTCATACTCCATTAAGGGCACTCCATTGATCAACCCTGAGTTAATCACTTCACAAAAGGCAATGCCTTATACCTTATGTAGCATATGGCTTGGGAAAAATGTGGCTCTTGAGATGGTTTCCCTTTGCCTTCTTCAGTTCTTGCCTAGTTGTTGCTTATGACACATCTAGTTAGTGGATTGTCTATTCTTCTGTATCCCGTACACAACACGAAATAAAGATGATGTCTTGCATATATCATCTTTAATTTATTATATTTATTGTATTTATTTCACCAATGATTCCGTATATAAATATTTCTATGTTTAGTTAGTCACTGATACTGCAAACTAAAACAAACCATTAACAATCGTTTATTCTTTGTATTTTATTTGAAAATGGTCTATACTGTAGGTGTACTTATCTACAGTTACTTTGCAGACTTTGAATGAAAGTAATTTGTATGTATTTAAGATAAATTAGTGCTCAGTTATTATTTAGCGTACAGTATCAGTGAAGCAATCATGTCTAAGTTAGAACAGGTACTGGATATTAATCCTCTCACAGAACTGAAATTTGTTGGTAAGTAATATTTAATATACCTACAAGGCTATATTGGAGCTGTACTTTTTTAAATTAATAAGCAAATAACTTTAAAGTGTAAAAAGTTAATATGACTGTTAGATATGCTAGCATTTATATTACAAGTTGTACTATTATTTGAATTTTGGTTTGGCATTGGTCGGTGTAGCTTTCGAGCGTAGAATCTGAAGCTAAATTTGATATGCCATCTACCTCCTATTTTTAGGTTTATATTAATTTAAGTGTATTTTTATTTTGTATATATCCAATTGGAAATGCAGTCTATGAACCTAAACATACATTTTTTGCTTTTGATGGGCGTGTTAAGTCACCTGCTGTAGGAACATACTGTAAGGGAAATATTTATTTAGTATGTAAAGAGAATGTAGAAACTAAAGGTTACTTCCTATCTTTTTTGTTATTGGCTGGACTTCGCACACTTGATTTGGCGTGCTGGTCAATAAATGAAGTTAAGCAATATCTGCTCAGTTAGCACAGATGGGTAGCTACCATAGAAGACTAAGTGCTGACAGGTTTTGATATAAATCCCGGGGTGTTGGAATGCTATTTATTCTCAGTCGGTGTTGACTGTACCACACTGCATTGTACAGTTTATATAGGCAATGATTTTTAACAATCACAGAATGAATGATATAAGGAAAAAGAAGACTCTAAATGCAGCAACCTAGGCATTGAAACTGCAGCAAATGCATCTGTCTTGTGTGAAATCAAAAGAATTTTTTTAAAAATCTTTTTTTAACTTAACAAATGTAAGATTTTGCAAATGGTGCTATAGATATCAACTAGGCAATGCTTATTCATATTTCTCTGATCATATTTCTATGATCATATTCCTCTTATCTTCGTTCTTCCCATACCAAACTGCTCAAAATTCCTAATATTCTCACTTCGTTAGGTAGACGTTCATTTTCTTTCTCCGCTCCTACTGTTTTGAACTCTCTGCCTCCTGATCTTCGCTCATGTTCTACTACTTCCACTTTCCGTTGTAAGTTGAAAACACATCTCTTCCCACCATAGATTTTATTTCATTTGGCCTGACTGTTTTTTTTGATCACCGGACCGGCACTGTTTAGGATCTTTTATTTCTCTTCAGCACGTGTTTTTTCAGATCGTTTGGGGTGAATCGATTTGTAGTGACATGTAATGGGGGACGTCCCTGGCATCATCCTTGTATGAGGAAACGGACGTTAAACCTTTATTATTATTATTATCATATTTCTCTGATCAGATTTCTCTGATCAGATTTCTCTGATTATATTTCTCTGATGACATTCTTTTGAACAGATGTCTATTGCTTGTTTGATGATTCACTGGAATAACTTTTATGTCATTTGCATTTGTGTCATTGTGGTTGTTGTAGAATAATTGCTGCACCTAGCAGGATTGAGTTCAAATTCTATGTAACTAATTATTTGATAATCGTCTCAGAATCAGTATAGCCATTCAACAATTTGTAGTAAACCGTGGCAAATTGTATATTATTTAAGGAGCTTCTATATTTGTTTTCATATTCTAACCATTGTAATTATTTAGCAAATTGAGTTATCCTCACTGAATGATAGCAGTTGACTAACAATTTGTTATTTATTTACATACACAGTGGCTGAAGCCAATGGCGAAGTCGATAAGGTACTCGAACGTGGATCAGTATATGCAGGTTCAAAACCTGGGCTCGCCCGTCACTGACATCGCTTTCGAGTGAAGAAACTGGCTTTAACCTTAGCTTTTTAGCTTTTATACACAAAATCTTGTAGAAATATATTTTTAAAATGATTTATTGGCACAGGGCCGTTCACAAGCGTAGTAACGAGTGAGCTACACTTGAGCAACCCCTCAGCACGGCGGGTTCTCTTTAAAGTCAAGACGACAGCTCCTAAGCGGTACTGTGTTCGACCAAACAGTGGCATCATAGAGCCCGGCTCTACCGTCGTTGTGAGCGGTAGGTGCTGCGAACCAGTACTATCTGTTTCTCTCTCGCTCACTTTCTCTCAGTGCACTGCCTACTGGCAGGTCCTTGGTATATAACGCCTCCTCCTGCTTTTTCCTAAAACTTAATGAATTTATCAACTGTCTATCGGTACCAACTCTCTCCGGAAATTCTTCATTTGTAACTTTGTGGATCCTGCTAAACTTTTCCATTCTTCTTATACACATTCCAAACTCTTCTAGTTTCCTGATATCTTTCTGGGTTAAGTTTCGTGTCTCACATCCATATAATGTAGTGTGGTCCATTGCCAAGGTTTCAAAATCTTTGTCTTTGGCTTTCATTGACTTTTTTGTTAGAAGTTCTTTCCTGTACACTCTTATCTTTTACATTCCTGGTAAATTAACACTTTTTGTTCGTATATGATCAGAAAGGGTTTTAAAATTCTATTTTGTAGAGCTACACATTATAGAACCCTATATAGTGTAATGAATATTTTATAGGAATAATAATAATATTATTACACTTTAAAAAAATAATATTAATAATAATAATAATTAATAGAGGTTTAATGGCAATTTCGACTTCCAAGGATGATGTCAGAGCCATCCCCGCAGCATACATCACTGTGTATTTGCCATGGACCTGCCACTTGGCAGAACTGCTAAATGCGCCAGCTCTTGATCCTATTAAATTTGTTATTATATGGATTTTGAAATATATTGTACTGACATAAATTTATATATTTTATCTACCAGGGTGTAAGTCTTCCGCTGTTCCACTATGGATTAACAGAGATCATCACAGGCTCATGACTATTCTATTGTTTCTCTTCAGAACATGTTTTGTCAGATCGTTTGGGGTGAATCGATTTGTAGTGCCATGTGACAGGGCGACATCCCTGACATCATCCTTGCATGAGGAAACGGACGTTAAACCTCTATTATTATTGATTAATTGATTGATTAATTGGGTGTGATTGATTGATCTGTTATACAGTAATGCTTCAACCATTTGACTACAATCCTCAGGAGAAGAACAACCACAAGTTCATGGTTCAGTCGCTATATGCTCCCTCCAGTGGATCAGTGGAACAAGATCAGCTGGTATGTTCTCACCGAGCGAGCTGCGTTGTTTGATTAAAAATTATCTTGCTATCGACCGCTGGCAAAGAACGGCATAGATTTGTTAATAAACAGTCCCACATTTGTGATAGTATGTGTTAAATCTTATATTTATCATTTATGTGGTATGTTGCCAGTCGAAACACTGTTCAAAAGCAACTTGATAACTAGGGAAAAATATCATAGACTTAAAGCTTGTAATTCAAAGTTGACTGAAACATTCAACTAAATGACCTCGTCTTGTGCTTATAAGAGACTACGGGTTCTGATATGTCTAGCTACACCGGTTGTGGTAGCTTTGACTTCTTTGTTCTTCCTATATATCTTTTTAGTGCTACTTTGGCATATATCACAGAGCAGTGTTTTCTAAATACACTTATTGATTGACTGAGCTCTACCTGTAATTTTCTCTTATAATATATTCTTTCATGGCTCTGATTCAGTCCACATGTATTCCAGTATGTGTTCAATGTTCATTTATTCCTGTAAATATTGGTCTCGTGATTCATGCATTTCTTTCTTACACAGCACCCACAATCTGGAATTCTTTACCTGCTAATCTTCACTGTTTTTTCTCTTTCAACATTATCCAGAAGCTTAATAGTTAAGACTAACCTTTTCCCACCATAGACATAACAAATCTACCCTGACCATTTCATGATCACCGGACTGGCTTTTGTTTAGGACCATACTTCTCCTCAGCGTATTTCTTCTGCAGATTGGTCTGGGTGAATTGATCTGTAGCGATGTGTGCTGTTGGGAACGTCTCTGACATCATCCCTGGATGAGAAAACAGACGTTAAACCTTTACGATTATTACTATTTCAGTGGAAGTCCGCAGATCCCAGCCAGTTAATGGACTCTAAGCTACGCTGTGTGTTTGAACCGGGGTCAGTGGATAATAAACTGCAGGTTAGTGACTGAAGACTAGTGCTGACTATTATTATATATAATATATAAATTTAATAATTTAATAAATATTTATTATATATAATAAATAAAATTAGCAATTATAATGTAGATTCTTCTTCAGAATTTTTGTGGATTTTTTAAACAAGATAAATCTGAAAAATGTAACCGTGCTGAATCTAGTGCAATTTTCCAATGATTGCCTACAGCTTTGAAGCTATCAGACGGTAGCCATCTTTTTATACACTGGTCAAGCTGGTCAAGCTAGTGTTAACGTCAGTTTCCTCACTCGAAAGCGATGTCAGTGACGGGCGAGCCCAGGATTTGAACCCCCACTGGTGTTTTACATACCCTGCACCGATTGTATACAATTAACAGTCAAAATTTTATTTTACTCGTAGCTGTATCGCATGCATTGTTTGAGGTCATACTTTACTGTTTTAATGTTAGAATAATCTGGACAAATCGACAACAGGTTCAGCGGAAGAGACGGCAAAAGTTGTCAAGTCTAACCTCTCCTCAGCCACACCAGGTGTTGAGAAGTCTGCTTCTCCTTCTAAGGTAACAACGAGATTTCTTGTTTCTCTCGTTTAACCCTGACTTTCTGTATTTTACCCCGTGTCTTTCTGTATTTTACCCCATGTCTTTCTGTATTTTACCCCTAGTCTTTCATTATTTTACCCTATGTCTTTCTGTATTTTAATGTTGATTTTCTGTGTTTTAATCCAAACTCTTTGAGTTGAACCTTGTCTTTTCATTTATTTGCCCTGACTTTCTGTATATTAATCGTGACTTTCTGAGTTTTAACTCTGACTTTTAGGCTCTATCTCTATTTTTGGGCCATTGAAGCCTTCAACCGGCCAGATTTCCGTGTAATTGTGTTCTAAAAGTACTCATTACTTTTGTGCAACTGGAAACTTAGCCACTTACAACTGACACTGACTTAATTTTTGCTTATACAGCTTGTTCAATAGGCAAAGCTGATATTAGATGCTACACAATCTAATGAGTAAATTAAAAATAATATAACGATGAATGAAAGGAATAATAAAGAGTAATGAAAGGAAACATTAATGTACAAGTGTTAATGCGTATGTGCAAATGAGAAACGACTACCGAGATATTATTAAGCCAACTATTGTGTCAGTTAATGACTCTGGTATTTATTTGGTCTTAAACAGCATATCCAATCCATCGTATCACTATAGTAATTGTTGAATTGATTTATGCCAACTGTAGCTGTATGCTGATTGATTGATTGACTTATTGTTTACATTACTGCTGGATTGTGAATTGATTGAATTTTTACTGTCCAGGTAGATTAATTAGTTAGAGGTAAATGTAGTGACTGATTGTTGACTGATTGAGAGAGAGAGAGAGAGAGAGAACTATGTTTTATTTCAAAAATACACTCAAATATGCACACACACTAGGCTGTCAAAGAGGTTAAAAATACCTGACTAGTTGATCACCCATAATGCATGCATAAAAATACAAACCAAAAAAGAATATGCAAGCTAAAAATGAACAAAGCAAATAAAAATTCTATCAACTCAAAGAACAGAAGCAATGTGCACATAAACGCTGATTTGTTAGAGGTTAGTGACTGATTGATTGATTAGATTGCGGCAGGAGGCTACACAAGAAGTGCGACAGAGAGTGCGGCACTTGGTGACGAGTCACCGCATGGGCAGGACTACGACCTGCTGCTCGCTGAGGTGCAGAAACTGAGAGATGAGAACAGAAAGTTAATGGTTAGTCCCTTAACTCATCATCGGGTTAGTCCTTTAACTTATGCTTGGGTTAGTTCTTTAACTCATCGCTGGGTTAGTTCTTTAACTCATAGGTTAGTCCTTTAACTCATCTTGGGTTAGTCCTTTAAGTCATCATAAGGTTAGTCCTTTAAGTCATCATTGGGTTAGCCCTTTAAGTCGTCATTGGGTTAGTCCTTTAACTCATCATTGGGTTAGTCCTTTAACCCGTCAATGGGTTAGTCCTTTAACTTATCGTTGGGTTAATCCTTTAACTGATCGTTGGGTTAGTCCTTTAACTCACCATTGGGTTAGTTCTTTAAGTCATCGTTGGGATAGTCCTTTAACTCATCATTGGGTTAGTCCTTTAACTCATCATTGGGTTAGTCCTTTAACATTCATTGGGTTAGTCCCCTTTAACTCATCATCATTGGGTTAGTTCTTTAAATTTTCATTGGGTTAGTCCTTTAACTCACCATTGTGTTAGTTCTTTAAATCATTATTGGGTTAGTCCTTTAACTTATCATAGGGTTAGTCCTTTAACTTATCATTAGGTTAGTACTTTAAGTCATCATTAGGTTAGTCCTTTAACTCAACATAGCATTAGTCCTTTAAGTCATCATTGGGTTAGTCCTTTAACCCATCATTGGGTTAGTCCTTTAACTCATCATTGGTTTAGTCCTTTAAGTCATCATTGGGTTAGTTCTTTTTTAGTCATCGTTGGGTTAGCCCTTTAGCTCATCATAAGGTTAGTCCTTTAAGTCATCATTGGGTTACTCCTTTAACTCATTATTGGGTTAGATCTTTAAGTAATCATTGGGTTAGTCCTTTCAGTCATCATTGGGTTAGACCTTTATCACATCAATGGGTTAGTTCTTTAACGCATCATTGAATTAGTCCTTTTAAGTTTGCCCTGGTTAGTTTGTTTAACTCTGCTCTGGGTAGTTTAACTGACCAATGACTAACCTTTAACTTATCCTAAGGCTAGTCTTTCACTCTTTCCAGTTCAGTTTTGTCCCTGTTCTATAGACTTGGGTAAGTCCTATTCTCTCATGCCTTATCAAATCCGTAGCTGTGACGTCATTTTGCCTCTATATTTTGTTCCCTAGAAATCTGAGTATTTTTCACAACAGTGCTAACATATTGCAATCTGTCTTTTAACTTTCTGAAATAATAAGTCAATAATAGCTAGGTTATCGAGTTGGTAGAATGTTTGCAATATAAGTAGAACGTCATCAGTTCTGATTGTTTACGAACATTGAACATTGATTGTTCATTGAACTTACGTTATTGGCTGTTTCTAATCAGTTCAGATATCTGTTCTATCTGGATGTATGAAACAGTAGAATGACCCGCATGCAAAAATGCACACTTCTAGGAAAAATAGCCACTTTATCAGAACCTGTATTTGAACCCCAGCCTCTCCATCATAAGATGGACGTTCTAGTAAGGTACCATTCGCCTCTCAAGAAACCAATATCTCAAAGCATTAAACATGAAAAAAATGTTCTACTTTGGAATATATCTATGCTCACCAGGGGGCTGCCATTTTATTTATATACTCTCCAGGGGCGCTGTAATCAGCGTTACTTCAGACAGACAGAACTGGGTGATTATATGATTATTACAATTTCCTTCAACCGTGTTCTATCATATGCATTGTCTATATGAGCGAAATGGCTGATCTTGTTCATTAGTACACCTTGCACTGCTTGTTTATTTGTTTAATATCTACGGTGTTTTTCTTGAACTTATAACTCAGACTGTATTTGCAAATGTAAAATTTCTGTAGAAAAATTCTCTATATAATGATTCATTCCTAGCAGAAGATTTGTTAACGTTCATTTGTTTTCAAATGACAAGTCTATGAATTTAAAAAAAATTTAAAAATAAAAAATGAATTAACAAAAATTAAAATATAAAAGAAATTTGCTCTCTGACTCAGAAACTGTTATGTTATATTATAATTATTAGTAATTGGTTGGTTGAAAGATTGATTGATTAATAGAATTTATTGATTGATTGGTTAATTGATTGCTGATTGCCTGACAGTTAGCACAGGCGAGGTTGAAGAGCCTGGAGAGTAAGCCTGTCAGTCACTCTTCATCAGAGGCGGTCCTATCTCAACCACACCCAATGAGCATGCCAATGGGCGGAGCTGAGCAACCAGTAGCCGCGCCCCCAATACTCTACCTGGTCGTCATGATTATCATCGGCCTAATCATCGGAAAGTTTCTCCTGTAGCCGTCAAATCATCAGAGATATTTCGTAATCTGACGGTATAACTTAATGGCTGTAGAACTTGTAGGTTGATAAAATATGCCTTGTTTGATTGTTCAGAGGAACCAACCTTCAATAAACTTTATATATTTAGTATAAATTTGTTTTCATCAATCCGTGATAAATAGTTGCCTGTTCAAAAACTTTCTTGAATTAAGCATATATAAGTTTTACAAGTTACTAAATCGTTTGTCTATTAAGTCCATGAAAGTTTTGTTTTGAGACCTTTTAAGAAAATTTACCGTTGACTGATCAAAGGTTTTTCTTTATTCTATTGATAAAATTTCTCCGAATGATTTGAATGGAGTTGTTTAAGTAGATGGCGTTAGGTATTCCCTCATTAAAGGGAAGCAGATACTTCAGCAATCGAGCAACTGTCTGGCTGGACGCTTGCTATATGAAACTGATCTTTATTTGACATACTTTTGTTTGCCATTCTTTCTAATAATTTTAAAATATTCGGTTTTAGCACGTTCTGCCGTGCTTTTCGCTGAAATGCTGCAGATAACTCTGATTGTTTGCGAATAGTTTAAACTTTTAAATATTATTGGTCTATGTTATATTTATTGAAGTAAACGTTACGAAGGTATAGTGTTGCAATACTATCTAGGATTTAGCTAATTAAGATATTGAAGAATTGTCATTGTCATCTGATCATTATATGGTGATGTGTAAGTTTCATTGTGGATATGTACTGTTTAACTAATACTTTAACATATTATTGTATTTCTGCCTGTGCTTTTTGTGGGCTGATGTAGATCAAACAAATACAGTTTGTATTCTTTAGAGTTGACTAAATAGAGGATAATTATAATGAATACCATTTCACAATCCCATTTGTCTTGCTATGGACTTGATTGAAGTTTATAAACTGCATATGCATTGTGATAAGGTTAATGGATTGCTCGATTGAGTGCTGTTTGGTGAGTATGAAAGCGATTGTGTAGGAATTTTATTATTAATTGTATTGTGAACCTGTCTATAAGACTGTAATTGAGATAGTGAATTTTTTAAAATGTGAAATCAGTATACTATAGTAAATACTCCTGCTGTTCACTGCATTGTTGGTTATTACTTATAGATATAGTTGATATTGTCATGGATTTAGACTAAACCAAAACAGTCAGATAAGTTCCTAGCATAGTCTTCATATGTGGTACTTCAGTTCTGATAATTTTTAGTATTATACTGTTATACGTATATTGTGGTAATACTTATTAAGATATTACGTTTTGCTTGTTCATAACTTAAAAATACTCTTGGACGATATTAATCTAATACTGATATAAGGCAACAACATGATAAGCGATTGCAAGTCGTGGGACAGAATTATTTAAAATGGTAATACAGTTGACCAATCACAATGAGCCATTGTTCCCACTCAACAAAGCCTTAGCTAAATGAGTGCTACATATGCCAAGAAGAAGATGAAGAAGAAGATTTAATATGTTAGTGAAACCTTTGCTTCTGGAGAGAAGATGAACAGAGACTGATCCAGACTAAAAAGTGTTTAAGATTCCCCCAACAACTCGGAATTTCTTAGACTTCCCTATTATAGAAATAAGTCAAAGTAATCTTGTTGTTGGGTTGGATCGATCTGTGTGGATTAACGTCTGGTGATATCCCTTCAGTAGGTACAGTGGGAATTGAGAGCTAGGGGAACTGTCAGAATTTTTCAGGACCCCCCTGCAATGTATTTACAGGTCTCCTATAGGATCTAATATGGGCCTCTAGCAGGTGAACGCATCTCAGAAAAAATGAGAGCTAGGGGAATTTAGTTGTACTGCGTTCCCCAATTTAACCTCTGCTTTTCTTAAGGTTATGTTTGGGAATTCTCTAGTGGGACATGCAACTGCGGGTTATGTGTACTTATTTTAATTTATAAGAATTTTGAGCTTGCTTTAATTATTTATGAATGCAATGGCAAATTTGAGATTTAAAATAACTAGATTGTTAACCTGTGTAAAAAAAGTGTTTTATGTGATTTGCATTTTATGTTGATAGGATGCCGGACGATTTGATAACTAATCCGTATGTTGATATGAAGAGAAAAGCAAAGGATAGAAATGTGTGGAGAATTTAAGCCATGAGACGTGCCAATAGGCAGCGCAATAAGAGAGAGAGAGCTTATTATGTTTCAATGTTTGTTTTCCATAAAATTTAAAAGTTAATTAACTAAGTATTCGGTAAATTAATACTTCTTAATTTACTATCAAAATATGTCTGTTGCTAATCATAAATAGTAAGATATTAATAGGCGTAATTAATCTAGCTGTAGTGAGATCGAGAGGGAATTAAAGTTGTAATGTTGTGCGTATTGTTGCAGTGCGTGACTTTCTATTTGAATTCAATTCATTTTCTTTCATCAGTACCTTCTCTTTTCATATAATGTGTTGCATATGAAACTTTATTGAAATAAATTAACAATTACATTCTGCCTGATTTCCCAGAGAGGTTGATGACTCTGAGGGGTTGATGACTCTGATGGTTTGATGACTCTGATGATTTGATGACTCTGATGGGTTGATGACTGATAATTTTATGACTCTGATGGGTTAATGACTGATTGGCTGAAGACTGATGGGTTAATGACTGATTGGTTGAAGACTGATGGGTTAATGACTGATTGGTTGAAGACTGATGGGTTAATGACTGATTGGTTGAAGACTCGGAATGGGTGATAATTGAGGTGGCAGTGATGGTGTATTAAGTTAATAACTGGTGTGGATCCTCATGAGTGTATACTCAGATTCTTCTCATTTGTCAATTTCAGTAATTAAAATCTAAAGTTACAATTTGTAGTTTGAAAACTCTTTCTCAGTTAATGATTAATAGGACTTAGTTGTGCTATAAACAAATTTTAAGATCGTTTTTGATTATTAGCACTGTAATAAATTGTATTATTTATATGAACTGACCAGTTGCAGTGAATGCAATGTAAAATACTTGTTTAACTGGAGCTAGTGGCGATTTCGGTAAGATATCCGATCGCGGATCAGTATGTGTGGGGTTCCAGTCCTGAGCTCGCCCGTCACTGATATCGCTTTCTAAAGATTAAACTGGCGTTAACAGCGGCTTTACGGCTTTTTTGACATTGCACTCACTTAAATACGAAGGTGTTACTAATTAAGTGAGCACCAGAGTATTTTATTTAGGCTTTAAGCTTTTAATCGTAGGAATCAAGAAACAAGGTTATGAAACATTTAGGTGTACAAAACGTCCATAGTAATTGTTAACAGCTGGTGATAATCGTCTTGACTTTGTAATTAAGGACTGACCCTGTAGAGCCTTGATCCTGTAACCTACTGCTTGTTTGACTTGCCGCCTGTCTAGTTGATCATGCTAATATGCGTTCCTGTTGTTTAGCACATATTAGCATTTGTGCTGCCTATATGAAAGTATCCTAATAAAGCTTTATGTAGCCTCATTAACAACAACAATGCGATTAGAGTGCTACTGTTTTGCATGACAACATCGAACACTGTGGAACCAAATTAAAACCGATGAGCAGAGTGAGGGGTCCATAAACGGTGCGAGCCAAAATCCGGGTATCAGTCCACTGTAGTGCTAAATATGCACATGGAGAATAGAGCAGCCTAATACCAAAAGGCCACAACCTATGTAGCAGCTAGACCACTTCAAGTTGAATAAGAAGAGAACTTGTATGAAAATTGCACTGGATAAAGAGTAATAACAACGATGATGATTGGTTATGTGATGAAAAATTTTACGTTCTAAATTACGTTAAATTCTACTGCAGTAATATACATATAGTCTAATATGTGATCATTATATGTGGGATTGTACTTCTAAAGACCTTTTAGCATGTTGTGTGCCTGGCTAGAGCTTGATGTTGTTACAACTGATATTAGGAATCGCTTGTTTTCTAATATTATGAATTTTAACTTGATATATTCATGTATGCTGTATGTGATATAAAAGCTAACGTTGATATCACTTGCTAGTTAAGATTTTCTAATACTAATACTCTAGGGATAACTTTGGTAAATTAGTATATATTAGAATGAATAAAAAATCAGTCCTTGCTTAGTCGCCTCTTTCGACACTTGCAGTTAACGGTTGGTCTATCCTCCAGTGGCCCGGACACAACACGGAAACTACGGCTATGCAGTAACCCTGTACATTTTATTCATTCTATATTTCCTTGAATTTTGTAGCATTTGTTGCTATTCTTAACTGAAACTACAGTTATCTTGTCGTTGTAGTTTCAGGCTTGAAGTATAATTGTACTTAGTTGTTAAATCTAATTAGAATATTGATCGTTAGTCATTGCTATGAATGATCAAACTCCTGTAGTGATTACCGGGTTGAGGTTTTCTGACTATATGGTATCAATTTGTTAAGATTTCAGATTTCGCCAGTTGATTATAATACCAACTGGCGATGTCGGTAAGTTATTCTGTCGCGAATTAGTATGTGCAGGGTTCAAATCCTAGGCCCTTCCGTCACTGATATGATATCGCTTTCGAGTCCGAAAACTGACGCTAACATTAGCTTTACCAGCTCTTATATACCAAGGGACTTCAATACTCACTTATAAACCCGCTGCTTTAATGCTTAACCCGATGTATCTAACACTAGTGCTCTACCAAGTTGCAAGGTAAAAGTCATATTCCTAATCACTATCTGCTGTCATACTCTATAAAGATCACTCCATCGATCAATGGGCAAATTAGTCTTCTTACAAAATGTTATACCCTTTACAGACTCTAATATAGCTTATAACTTGTGAAAAATAAGGTTTTGAGGTGGTTTCTCTCCACCTTCCTCAGTTACTTCTTACAAAATGTGCAGTTTACTGTTAGTCAATTCTTCAGGCCTGGACACAATTTAATACACTGATTGGATGAACCTATAGCTTTTGAATATTTAAATATCTAATATTGGTTTTTGGAAAACTTTTCTGAAATTGTCTTCTGAAAATGAATTAAAAATCATTGAGATATCCATAAACAACTGCATATAGTATTCATTTTCAGGACTACTCTTTGCGCAGAGATCTTAAGCATCTGATGCTACCTTTTAGGTAGCATTGGCTTGTGAGCAAAGAACAAATCTGTTTTAAGAAAGAAAGAACAAGCAATTTCTATACAGTACAATATGTATATGTACAATATATAATATAGGAAGCAATAACCTTTTACAAAACTAGGAAGTAACACTCTAAAAAGGCATCATCTCGACAACTTATTCGTTGACTTTTTTTAGGTATCTTATTATATTCCGTCAAATAATAATAAGTAATGATAGTTTATTTATTCCAATTCCAGTAGAATAGTTTGCCACATATAGTTCAGAATGTTCGAAGTTTAAATGTTAAAGAGTTCTAAGCGTTATTCTAAGAACTGTAAATATGATTCTGATAAATGTTATTACACGTTTTAAGTCCATAACTTAAAAAATTAAAACATCTAACGGTTCCATGCCTAAACATATTTAGCCTTCAACTGTCCTAAACCCTGAACTGTCTAGCGCAAAATAAAGAAACTGTATGTCCCTAATATTTCATAAGTATTTAATTAACATACATCATATACGTTCATATTTAAAATTGGCTGTAAATTCAAATAATAGTTTTATCATTACAATTTAAAGCCAATTCTAAATATGAACATGTAGGTTTGATTAAATACTATTAAGAACTTCCCACTTAATCTTTTCACACTAAATCTTACAATCAATCTTAACTCTAAATCCACTACACAAGTCTCATTTCTTCAACTACACAAGGATCAAATCAAACCTGCAAGTCTCATCATCTCATAACGTTAAGGATAAAGCTCAGAAAGAAAACCAATCATGTCCACGAGTCACTCTATTACAGTGACCAAACAACTAATAGTCATAGCCACTTCACAAGTCTCATTTCTTCAACCACACAAGGATCAAATCACACCTGCAAGTCTCATCATCTCATAACGTTAAGGATAAAGCTCAGAAAGAAAACCAATCATGTCCACGAGTCACTCTATTACAGTGACCAAACAACTAATAGTCATAGCCACTTCACAAGTCTCATTTCTTCAACCACACAAGGATCAAATCACACCTGCAAGTCTCATCATCTCATAACGTTAAGGATAAAGCTCAGAAAGAAAACCAATCATGTCCACGAGTCACTCTATTACAGTGACCAAACAACTAATAGTCATCGCCCCTGGTAAGCACCTCTTTGCACGTAGGACGCAGAATTAGCGTGTGCTCAAACTGTGCCGTGTAGCTTCCCTTGATGTCACAGAGCGGTGGATAGGGATCAACAATGCCGATATCACACAGGTTCTTCAGCGCCATCAGGTATTTCGTCTGATCAAGTCTATCCAACCAGCGGCGACAGAAAGCAAGCGTGCCAAAGTTTCTGTCGATAACTCCAAGAAGTTGCTTGGATCTCGCTACACGTATTGGTACGTGGCCAATCTCAAAGTTCTTCATGTAGTGAGAGGTTTCCATGTCATCATGGACGTGACCTCGACCTGAAATATTAATCAAAATATATCATTTTATTACGATGATGAAGCCTAACTAAGTTTCAACTTAGTTTACGAAGATAAACTGACAGAATAACCCACACAATAAATAATGTACAACAGTCATGGCAAGTATGAAATTTACTTCAACTATGTATATTCGCCAGTTAATTATTTTCATCTTGAAAATGATTCCCACAACGCAGGAAATATTCAATGTTTTAAAGCAAATAAAACAAAATACACTATTTCATTTAAGAACATTTCCTAGTTTAGAACTTTCTCATAAGATTATATCTCACCTATATACATATATAATACATGTATATGTATGTATATATATATAGATAGATAGATAGATAGATAGATAATATCTGACTCCCTTTACCTGTGCTTCCGAAAGTCTCTATAGCATAGAACTCTCCCTCTTTCATGCGAGTGGCATCGCCTCCCTTCACTATCGGCACTGTCTTTCTGGCGTGAATCCTATAAGGAGCTATCGAGTGATCGTTCAGATTACGTATGCTCTTTATCTGTGAGTGGTACAAGACATATTAAGCATGTTTAGCAAAAATCATCTCGATTAAAAACATTTCAACATTGCTAAACAAGAGGCCAGCAAAGTCTAATGAAATTAAATTTGATTTGAAGTAATTAGACATCTTCTTACCTATAGTCATTCATGTGCACTTAGTTCCACTGACGCCAATCTTCGCTCTATTCCAAATATTCTCATATCACTGGGGAGCTCTTATACAGCGCCCACAATCTAGAACTCTACCTACTTATCTTCACTCTTATTCTTCTCTTTCAACTTTCTCTGGCACGCTTACGACATCTGCTTTTCCATCATAGACATACTCCATCTATTCTGACTAATTCTGTATCACCGGACTGGCTTTCATTTTAGGATCTTACTTCTCCTCCGCACATTTCTATTGCAGATTGGTCTGGGTGAATTGATCTGTAGTGATGTGTGCTGTGGGACATCCTTGAAATTATACTTGGAAGAGGAAACGAATGTTAAACCTATATTATTATTATTATTATTATTATTATTGTTATTATTATTATATCCAAATTGGCAAACATGATAAATTACACTGGTCAACAAAAAAATTTTTTTGGAGTGCACAAACAATGGCATAGGGTGTCTTTAGTAGTGTTTTATACGCTGATTCCAAATCTGTTTTCCGTTTTTCTCTATCACCCTCAGTTTTTGAGGTATCTCAGTTTTAAATTTTACCAACTACGTACCAAAATAAGCTGTATATTAATATGCAATTCTTTAACAATTACAATCAATTTTTTTAAATCTTAGTAAAACGTTCAGATAAGGTAAAAACCTTAAGTAAACTTAGTCCAGCCTATAAATACGTCTACAGAACTACTTATAATTTCTATAATTTCTTAGAGTTTGACTTTCTCCTATCTTGCGCATCCGGGTCATCACGATACAAAGTCCAGCAATAGTCTGCGAGCATTGAGGCATTTCATTTAGCTTGGTAAAATGACTCCATGAATGATATGTCCTAATGGAATCTTTATCCTTTTTCATCCTTAACAGCTCCGAGGTTTTTTCTGGAAAGGAGTCAATATGGGAATCCAAGAAGTGTATTTTCGGTGACATAAATTGCATCCCATTAGCCGATAGCACTCCAGCATATTCCTTACACATTTTCTGTAGTTAGGAACACGATGGTTTTCCAGAAAACCACTAACCACAGCCTTAAAGGTTCTCTTCTGCAGCAGGTTCCATTCCTTCCATCTCAATGCCAGTAGTTCTGATTGAGATTTTGACAGAGACAATTCTCGCACAAGATCATTCAGTTTGTCAGTAGTTATCAGGTGAGGCTCGCTTTTGTCATCCTGGATGTAATCTGAGTCATATATATCTCCGTCGCTATTCATATAAGGTCCTTTCTCAGCTTCAGGGACATATGACACTTGTGGTTGAGGTACTGGAAGACCCTCACCATGTGGGACTGGTCTCCTGGCTGAACAAATATCAGGATATGCGATATCACTAAGATTCTTGACATGGAAGCCAGCTATACTGCTTAAAAAGAAGTAGCATTCAGTGACATGATCAAGGGGCTCACGCCACGCCATGGGTACAGCAAATGGCATAGATTTCCTTCTACCACGCAACCATTTACCAAGCGATATTGAGCATGTAGAACAGATTACATGTGGAGCCCACTGTTTATCTTTATCGCCCATTTTACACCCAAAGTAAAGATGATATGCTGCTCGATCATGGATTGAGATCTTTCTCATGTTCTTCTTGGACACAAACTCTCCACAGACGTAGCAGAACTTGCCTGGATCGTTCACAGAACAACGCCTAGCAGACTTTTAGTAGACTTTGATGATCCTCCAGTGCGGCCTGAAGTTGACGTCGACGTTGCAGCCATTTTTACAAGAGACGGAAGGTAGGAAGGCGGTATTGTGCTTAACGTCAAGGTTCAGAAGCTCACAAAGGCTCTTCAGGATGATACGACACGCTCGAGTTACTGTTGCAATATTTCGTACACGCTGACTATAGATAGACAAGTTAGGCTAGCAAAAGAATTAATAGTGGCGTGTACTGCATTTATATATTACAGGCGAAACGAAATTGTGGTGTTTAAATAGGTTACTAAATTCTCTCATTATAATTCTAACTAGACTGTTGAAATTACATAAAGAGTTGAAATTCATTCTACTTAGTTTATATTTAACTTTATTCTCTCACATATAAGTTATATAAAAATATTATATTACTAAATTGAAGTTATATAATTAATATAAAATACATATTATGACTAAAATATTTGTTAAAAAATTATAATTCTGTAAAACATTAAAATGATATAAGCCTCAATATCTCAGCAACAGAGGGTGATAGAGCAAAACCAAAAGCAGATTTGAAATCAGCGTAAAAAAATTACATAAGAAAGTATATAATTAATTAAAAATATAATATTGTAAGTTGTGCAAAATTTCTGTAAATCAGTGTTATCAGTCAATCAATAAATCAATAAGTACATTTATATAAAGCGCTGCTTTTTGCTAAATGCTACAGTAGTGCAGAATTGACAGTGACGGTCAAGTAGCCTAGTGGCATAATGCTACAATCAGTGTAGCATCTAGATCAGCAGCAATCTCATAGAGAGACCGAGACTGAGAGTGAAATAGAAAAATTAAACCAATAAATTTCACAGGGAATGAGGTCACAAACTCCACTAGACAACTATTACCAACAAAGAGATATACTTAACCCAGACAGCAACTAACTCTTATACTAGTTCTTTCCAAAAGCAAAGACATTCTCAGTTCTACACAACAAAGTCGACAACAACACTAAACTTTTGCCTGATGAATTACCCGATTCAGTTCTTACTATAACAACAACAACAATATGGTACCTGATGAGTTTTTCCATCTAGCTCTATCTCGTGGGACTCCATGACTTCCTGTATAGCCTCTCCCACGTCACACAGTCTCACGTCTATCCCCGCCTCCTTGATGCCCGTGTTGGTTGCGTCTCTAACAGCTTGAACGAGCGGGTCGTAGCGAGGGTTGAACGTAACGGTGAAGGCACAGTCCATGATACGTCCAGCGATGTGCGTGCCAAAGTCAACCTTCATGACGTCGTCGTACTGCAGAACAGTCTGGTCGCCTGCATTAGGGGTGTAGTGTGCAGCGCAGTGGTTGATTGAGCAACCCGTCGGAAATGCTAAACCAGCCTGATCAATCAATCAGTCGGTAAATTGATTATAAACACAATTATAGCTTCTTACGGACATCGCCACTGGCTGGAGACATTGGCAATGTCGGTAAGATATTCGACCGCGGATCAGTATATGCGGTGGTTAAATCCTGGGCTCGCCCGTCACTGACATCGCTTGCGAGTGAGGAAACTGATGCTATTAAGATTTGTTTCTAAGGTCTGTTGTGATAGACCATTAGGAGAACAAACTGTCAGCTTTCGTAGATATAATCAGCACCTGCTAGATTGTCCAATTGTGCTCGCAAAACAAGCAAGTGGCCCATAGTTCAAAGATAGATATTGAAAACGTGTCAATATAGTTTGGCTTCATAGCTTTAATATAGTCTATTACGTCTAATTTATAAATTGGCAAAGTATGATGTTAATGTACTAAAAGCAATGAAAATCATATTTAGCAACATGAATATATCAAGTATATCTATATATTAATATAGATTAAGGATATATTATTAAGTAATACAAAAAGATTATAATAAGAGATAAGAAAGAATAGTGGCATGATTGAATAGCTTCGAGTTAGATTTGACACAGGCTAGAGACAGAAGAAAATATATCTACACTACAAAGTGAGCACTGACCTGAAGTCCGTTTTCTTTTATGAGCCTGCGCGCAGTGTTCTCAAGTGTCTCGCACATGTCGATGAGCTTGATACCAGGCTTGATGATGCTCCTCATGTACATCCTCGTCTGACGATGAGCCTCAGCCGCCAGTCGAACCTGTGACGTGGTAACTAAGTGTCAATGCTGTTAACTACTTCACCTTACTCTACCTAATTCATCCTATCCTACCCGCTTTACCTCGTCCTATCTTATTCTACCTTATCTACCCTATCTATACTGCCTTGTTCTACAAGCAGGAACAAGCAGTAACATACTGTTTCATTAATCTTTGTCAAGGTAGCTCGAGTGTATGGAGTCGTCTTGAAGAGAAGCCTTGCGCTTCTGAACCTTGATGTTAAACACGTTACAACCGGTCTTGTTCTACTTAACTCACCTGCCATACCAAATTCAGTATGTAAAGAGCAAGTCAAACAATGATTAAATTTCATCAACAAAATATTTAGAAATCATTGCTCTACAAATATATATTTTGATGTCAGTTAAATGTATTCTGTTGCCTTGTTAATTGAGATCTTGAGATAGAAATGGGAATCATATGCTACTCTATTCATTCTCATAGGCAGCGATTACATTATATAAGTAGTTACAGAATCCCGACACGAGTTGGTAATGTAGGCTTGAAAGAGATATGATCATCTATGTAACTGTAAATGCTGAAATGAATCTAAGTACAAGCTGCTACAACTATGCAACTTATGTTAGTTAGCCAATCAATATGGAAATGAAAAATTTTAAAGGCCACAATGACAACATACAGTAAAACTTACACTTTGCATTTAGACCATATAAAACAAAAGTAAAATCACAATAAACTTGGCAGCAGCACTAATAAGAACCCAACCCTTTTCAGCCTCTTTATCTATTATTATTATTCCTATTTTTAATTAGTACTCAACCTCTTTCAGCCTCTTTATATATTATTCCTATTATTAATTAGTACTCAACCTCTTTACATATTACTTTTATTCCAATTCATAATTAGTATTCAACCTCTTTCAGCCTCTTTATATTATAATTATTCCTAATAATATTAATTAGTATTCTACCTCTTTATTTATTATTTTTATTCCAATTTTTAATTAGTATTCAACCTCTTTCAGCCTCTTTATATATTATTATGATTCTTATTATAAATTAGTACTCAACCTCTCTCAACCTCTTTATATATTATTGTTATTATTATAATAATTCCTATAATTAGTACTCAACCTCTTTCAGCATGTCTTCCTGCATATGATCCAGTGCACGAGCCTCTTCACTGGTGAACCTGTCTCTTGCCATCGTACTGTCTGCAGGCAGCACGTACTGCTGTATCTCTCCCACGGGACCTGTGCAGTCACACGCACAATCATCAGCACGGGCTTAACGTAAAGCTCTGCAACTAACATCACAGCCTGGCGGTCACAGATAACAGTGATAACTCGATTAAATATTTCCAGCTGATTGCCACCGCAAAGTGCAATATTTATCTTTACGTTCATGTTTCATTCTGTTGACAATATTATTTAAAAGTATAAAAAAGTTTTATCTGATTCCATTTTTCTGTTTTTCTTCGTTCGTTCTTATCGTTTTAATGCATGCATTCGTCTGGTTACCTTTTGTTGTGGTACAGAATAATAGCAATACACACTAAGAATAATTAAAAATGAATAGAATAATAGTGGAATTATCAAACCTCCATTAGGCATAAGGTCTACAATAGGAATAGATGGGGGATTAGTCAGCTTCACTCCACCACTACCAGTGTTTGTCTCGCCTGAGGCTGCCTTCTTCTTTTTCTTCTTGTTCTTCTTCTTCTTTGCTCCCACAGCGCCATCTCCTTGTATGTTCTCATCTTCGTCATCTTCATTTTTGTCATCCTCATCGTTCTCTGCGACACCGTTTGTCTTCGGCGTTTCTTCTGCTACAGTGCCATTTGATTTTTCCTCAGGGTGAACAGCACCGTTTGTTTCATCATTGGTGGCATTCGCATTTGCATTTTTCTTCTTCTTTTTCTTCTTGCTCTTTGACTTCTGAACAGCTGGATCAGCGGCTATATGAGCTTCATTTACATCTTCAACCTCCTGATACACATAATAATATTTAATTTATAAATTACGTATTAATAATTAATGAAAATTAATCAAAACTTATAAATTAATAAATAATTATCCATTTACTACTTAACTAATACACTTAATTGACAATATTAACATAAATTTCATTTGCTCTTTAACAAAGATAAAGACTACGACAAGATTTATTGACTATTTCTATATCATTGATACTTTCAAACACAATACAGTCTTGATTTCAATGTTTTGGTCTCCAGGCAGTACAGAGAGTGGGAAAATGAACATCACAAAAATTTTGAATATAAAGCAATATTAGATCAAATAATTAGATTCAATTGATTTAAGGAAAAAAAAATTAGAGAGTTTATCTTCAGATATATTATTTGTTGATCCGTAATCTCAACTCTGATCTGGTAATCTCAGCTCAGAGGGTTACAGTGATGGAGACGTTCTGAGGATAGGTGGTGCATGTGGACAGTTTTTGGATAGGTCGCATTCTGGGGGGGAAAGTCTCCTGAAGGGGTCATGGAGGGCAGATTGGAGGAAGACGGAGGCAGATGCAGGCCGAGATTAGGAATGTCAGATGATTTAAAGATCCACTCATATGTGGACATGAAGAGGAAGGCAGAAGACAGAGAAGAGTGGAGGTGTTATATACCATGGACCCGCCAGTAGGCAGTGCACTACGAGGAAGAGATTTTCAACTCTCTGATTTAAATCAGACATGCCTCTACAGTATTCAACTTTCAGTTAGTGAAACACAGTTTACTTGATCATACTACAAACTATGTAATGTTAGTGTCGTGTCTAAACACATGCAAAATATAGTCAAATATCTACTGTAAGCGTTATAATAAGTTATTATTTACAAGCCAATAGGAATCCATATGAACTCATGTGCTACATATGGAAAGATTGTGCTTCATTCAGATACCACGACAGCGGCATAGCCATTATATGAAGATTACCTTTGTTACACGAAGTGTTCTTGGCAAATGTGAAAATAAATAGAGAGTTAGAATATGCACCTCGTACCTACCAATAGGCATAACACTAGAGGCAGAAAAAATTAATATTCAAAGTCTCAAATCTTCACGTTTTTATTACGCAACATAAATTACTTACCTCAAAATCTCCCGCTTCTTCAGGAGTAGGGGCGTTCATCATAAATAGCTATGATATTTGTTTCGTAAGTTTTTTATAATAGATCTTCTGAAAAATTCCCCTTATTCAATTAAATTAACGAAATTTCTTGTGAAAACAATCTACTTGAGAACGAGAAGTATCATAACAACAACAATAAAGATCTGTAACAAGACTCCGACATCAGTTTAGATAGTTCTTTTAAATTACTCGTCTTGTGTAGGCCTATTATACAATTATATTATGCCTATTATACTATGTACACAATATTACACATAGCATAATTTATGGATAGAATGTATATAGATAGACACATGATATTCCGCCAGTGTTCTGAAGTTTTCATGCTAATTTAATTTTGTTTCATGCTGTTTAATTTATCCTTGTCGTCTGGCACATTTCCACAGTCATTCAAAAATGCTATTGTCTCTCCACTCCTAAAGAAACCCTCGCTCGACAAGGAATCACTCTCCAACTACAGGCCTATATCCAATCTACCATTCATTTCCAAACTCACCGAAAGACTAGTCTCTCGAAGACTCTCCACTCATCTTAAGTCTAATGACCTCTTCAATAAATACCAATCTGCATATACCCAAAATCGCTCTACTGAAACTGTTCTTCTTTCTGTCTGTAACACTATTACTAACGCTATGTGCTCTAAACGTATCACTGGACTTTGTACTCTCGATCTGTCTGCAGCTTTCGACACCATCGATCACAAAATCCTCCTACAGCGTCTTTCCTCATGGTTGGGTATCCATGGCAATGCACTTGCCTGGTTTACTTCATACCTCACCAATCGTACTCTCAGTGTCAAAGTGAAAGAGTATGCATCTCCACCTTCCATCCTCAAGTACGGTGTGGCTCAGGGCTCTGTACTTGGTCCTATCCTCTTTAACTTATACACTACTCCACTTATAGCTGCTTGATCTCTTCACATTCATTAGACCATCAACTTTTCGCTGATGACACTCAGCTGTACACATGCTTCACCCCTCCCCCCCTCCCCCCACTCCTATCCTGATGCTACAGCAATCCTTTCAGCAGATATCATCATGGATGTCTGCCAATTTCTTGGCACTCAATCCATCCATGACTGAGTTCGTGTTGTTTGGAACACCTCATCAACTTTCAAAACTGAATGAAGTGACCCAGGCTCTCTCTTCTGACGTTATAGTCACACCAGTTTCTTCTGTGAAGAATCTTGGTGTTGTCCTTGACCACCACCTCACATTCCACGAACATAACACTAAAACATCACAGGCATGTTTCTTTCATATTCGAGATCGTCGTCGAATAAGACCATTTCTTTCTCTCGAGACTGCCACTACAATTGGTGCTGCTTTCGTGCAATCGAAGCTGGATTACTGCAACTCCCTATTTCTAAATCTTCCCAGTTGCGAGATTGATAGGTTGCAGTTCATTCAGAATTCCCTTGCACGTGCAGTCTTTCGTAGTTCCAAATATTCTCATGTCACTGCAATCCTCAAGTCCTTGCACTGGCTCAAAGTTCGAGAACGAACTTTATACAAGACAGTTTCTCTAACTTACAAGTCCACTCCTGGTAATAGTTACATGTCCCACTTACTACAAGTGGGGCATCCTACCTCCAGGCAGTCGTCTACTAGGTCCTCTAAGTTAGTTACTCTAGAGAGACCGAGCCTTCCTTCACGCAGCAAGCTGTCTAGGCGCTCCTTCCAGCATGCTGCCCCGCAGATCTGGAATTCTCTTCCTTTCACTCTGGGCACCCCCTCATCTATTCCTGATCAGCCTTTCCTACCTTATGAACAGTTTCATAGACGATTGAAGGCTTTTCTCTTTGAGTTTTCCTATCCACCAAACGTCCACGAACTCAGACCAACACGTAAACCTAAATTCCGCTAGTACCCTTCCTTGGACTGACTACCCGGATTTTGGCTCGCACCGTTTATGGACCCCTCACTCGCCTCCTCGGCTTTGATTTGGTTCCACAGTGCTCAATGTTGTCATAGACAATAGTAGCACTCTAATCGTATTGTTGTTGTTGTAGTTGCTTAGAAACTGTTTTTGTGTCGTTTGTTAGTTCCTCCTCCTGATCATCAGTCTCTTTGTAATCCTGCCCTTTTAAAATTAATATAAATAGTGCTGACTTCAGCATGCAATAGGATTTAAGAATAACATACTGTAGCTCCGTCATCCCTGGGTTGATTTTTAGCTGACTGCATAACCTGGAGATCTGAACCAACATATAACGATTCTGAGGCGCACTCTGTACCAATTAATGCAGTATAACTTCTCACGAATCATTTAATGGCTATTTTCTTACCATCTTGGACTAATATAGATGACTCCTTGTGTTGTTCCTTCATGTAGTTAGAACACTGCAGAATAGGACAACCGCAAACAAGCTGCCGCCTGTAGGAGGCGACTAAGGCGGGATTTGATCACCATTAAGTTTCCCCGTTATTAAATGGCATACTACTATTCTAAACTAATGAAAAAGTTATTGAGCGTCAGTACAGAGAGACAGTTAATAGATGTGATACGAAATAAAAAGAAAAGTTGGATATGGATAGTATAAGTGAAATGGTTTACTGAAGGATATAATATAAGGAAGTGATTTGATAATAACTCATATATAGAGCGGGAAAGGAAAGATGAGGATAGAATTGGTTGGAAGAGTTATATGCCATGGGCCCTCCGTTTGCAGTGAACTAGAAGAAGATAGATGGCCTAGCCTATTTCTACATGTATGTACTGCGCAATTGGCATAGATATGGTAGTGAATACATAGTTTCCACGAGGCCTCCAATATCTTTCACCTATATCTCTATTGTTCTGCCAAACGGCCGGTCCAATATATATATTCATGTTCAGTCTACGTCACGATCCATATAGATCAAAACGTTATTCCATCCAAACAACGTCATAATCCCTTAAACAACCTTATCCGTATTTTAATGTAGTCTATAGCTTGTGAATAGTGACTTCTGAAAAAGTTTTCAGTTACTTTCATCATTTCTCCTTTCAATTAAAATTCCAGTTATAACGACTCATTGCACGCACACTGCTGACAAAATGAACAAAAGGTTGCAAAATGAACCTGCATTTACAGTATGCATATAATATATGCCCATTGAATATATCCATAAAATAAATAATTTAAAGTAAAGTAAATAATTTAATAAATAATTTAATATAAAACTTAATTGATTTAAAGTAAAACAAATAGTTTAATAAAAAACTCACCGATTAAATCAGTAAAACAAATAATATTAAACTCCTTCTTCTAAAGCTTACTTTATTAAACAATCGATAAAATGATCTAGCTATTGAGCAAAACATGCTATTTCTCCAATTTTCCTGCAATTATCAATAAAAGTTAGTCTAATATCTGATTCCAGACAACATGATATATAGACAACATGATGATATAGACAACATGATGCAGTCTCAGAACTTTTAATGCAAAACACATTAGTTGACTAATAAACAACAGCAATTTAGATATAACTTGCACCATTTATATTTTGCAAAATGTTTTATTATTGAAATTCATGGAAGGCAGGATAGTCGTGCTCTCCATTTAATGGTGGGTTAGGTTTAATGAAAGCATTTAGTACAGAGGATAAATGCTACAGCACATTTTGATAGTAAACGCTAGTGGTTCAGAAAAGATTACGAGCAAATTGGCTTCTGTTGAGTATTAAAAGGATGGGGAAGCGGGATTACCAATGACCAGGGTAATCCCCCATTCGACAAAATCATCAGCATACAATATGACTAATGGCCGTAGTTACTAGTGAGATAATCAAGTGTTTAAACATCAAAAGTTGCGTAAACCACTGATTCGTCACAATTTGATATTCTGCAAGCTTGAATCGACACGTGCAAAATAATGCAAAGCTCTGTGCGCCTGTTTTCGAACGTTAAAACAGTTAACATGCTATATCGCTGATTACGAAATAATATTCTGACTTTGTTTACGAAGTAAGCTGATTGGTCGATCAGCCTAAAGGACAGCGCTGTAATGGGCTAATCGACCGCCAAAATGGGCTCTGTCTTCCGCCCATTTTGGCGTTTGACCTTGTAGCTAATAACCACGCAACATTTCTTAGTGCATACCAAAAAATTCAGAACAATAGTTTACCAACAACAGAGGATTAAACTATCAACTGATCAAGGAAAAGTTAGTAAATGCCAGTATTAGTGTCAAATTTGAACTTAGCTGCTACGTTTGGTAACAGGAGTTGAATTAACCATGTCGTATGAGGTGACTGCAGAAGAAATAAGCTATCCCTGGAGCACAACTAAGCTACTTCTACCATGACCTCAGGTTTTGAAATTAGATGAACATGCTAGTAGAAGGAATGCTCCTTCGTAAACGTAAAAGTAAATTTTCAACAAGAATAATCGGCAGCGTGAAAACAGCTAGGATATAGAAGAAACAGTTTAAGAACGCAGTGGTTAAGGTGTAGCAGCCTTTTAGAACTTGGAATAAGAAAATCTTCCTTAAGCTGCGAGCTTACGCGCAGCTTACGATCAGTTTACATTTTGATTGCCGCCATTTTCTTCTGTTTCGCTAATATTTTGACTTGGTCGCTCTCTGACACTGATTTCTAGTCTAACGGAACCACTGCGTTGAATGCGTCTGGGTTTGCCTTAAACTCTAATCTTGTCTAACCCTCCTATCTAACTCTAGTATTATCTAACACCAAATCCAAGAGTAGTGTGACATTTTAGGCATTCCATTTGTTCTGAAGCATGAGCAATAACATTCGATATTGGTGTAATATTTGTAGTAAGCATTTCGCTTCTCAGTCCAATTATAATCGTCATGTTAAAGCTTTTCACCTTCTTTTGCCATCTAGCATGAGCGATAGCGTAAGATATTGGTGTAGCATTTGCAGTAAGCAGTTTGCTAATAAGTCTAATTATAAGCGCCATGTTGAAGCTTTTCACACGTCAAATGTTTGTGTGAATGCAACTGGGAATGCTGGAGTGAATGTAAATTCAAATCAGGATGTGACGTGTGATGCTCCGGTGCAAGATAGTGTTAATGTAGTTCCAGTTCTAGGTAATGTGAATACAACTGCAGTGATTGGTGATGTCAGTGTAACTGAAATGGTTGATGATGTGAATGTAACTGAAACGGTTGATGATGTGAATGTAACTGAAATTGTTGATGATGTGAATGCAACTGCAATGATTGATGGTGTTAATGTAACTGAAATTGTTGATGACGTGAATGTAACTGAAATTGTGGCTGATGTGAATGTAACTGAAATGAGTGATGGTGTTATTGTAACTGAAATTGTTGATGATGTGAATGTAAGTGAGGTGCCTAGTGGAGCGAATGTAACTGAAGTACATATTAAAGAATTGAGTGTAGGTGAGCGATTTGCATCATATGAGGAGGTAAAGATGAGGATGAAGGAGGCTGAGACACTGCATCAGGTCACACTGCATATTTCTAGATGTTGTACTCTCAAATCCAAGGCAGGTTCCAAGTGTCATAGCAGGAAGTTGGTGCCCACTGACTTGAAGTATTGCAGTGTGACATATTCTTGCATTCACGGTGGTCGAAAGTATAAGTCTAGATCTACAGGAGCTAGATCAAATCTTAGGTAAGTTGTATGTACATTGACACAGAATTTTTTGACAAGACTTTTGAAGTTTATTCTTATGTGATGTAAGAATATCGGCATCGTCATTCCCTTTTAATCCCAGTTTAACAAGAGTCGGGATATGAATAGATCTTCTCCACTCCTGTCTGTCTTATACTGTATCATCTGTCAGTCACTTGCAATCTCGTCCATTCATTTTAGAGAAATTTTTTAGCAATTTCTGGAGCCTAGGCGTTTTGTATGTTTTCTAGTTTTGTTAGTAAGTATCTCTGTGTCTTGTTATGCACATTTTAGAACTTTCCGGCAAGGGTGTCCGGTACATTCAGATTTCTAATCTCTAAGGATGGCCAGTCACTCATTTTGACGAAGATTATGGATCGCCACAATCACATAGTGTCTAAGGTTAATTACTTTTAATAGTCAATACTGCGTAAATTATTTTTGAATTATTTAAATTCTTATGAAACTTTTTGGGTGTACACTGGAATTCCGGAATAAATAGTAAAAAAATTTTAGTTTTAACAAATTCATTAATTTAATTTACGAGAAATGATAAGTCGTTAGCAGTTTGTTAATATTTGAAACTATGCTTTTCTAAATTATAAATGGTACAATAATTTTAAATTGGGCATTCATATGAATGATTTTTTTGAGGGGTTGGAAGTCAGCTAGATAGGAGGGAAAAAAGATTTTAGAGAGTGAGTGTCATTGAGAAAGGTTTAATGTTTTTCAGGTTGCTTTCAGTCACTTACCACGGCAGAGAATGCTGGATGAGAGTGCTAGGAAAGAGGCTGTGGCATTATTTTCACTGAGGGCCGACAAGCAACTCGTAAGAGAGTATCTTCAACAAAAAACAGGCAAACGTATACTTTTACGAGATCTGTCTAACATTCGCTGGCATGGTAAGGAACCAGTTGGCAATCAGTGAACTGCTGCTGTTAGATTTCTGGAATGTCAACCAGGCGGCACGGCTAGATTAATTGTTCACCCTGACAGTAATGAACTTGTAGGTATCTACTACCGAAGCTCACAGATTTGTAATCGTCAGATGCAGTGCTAACACACGAGGGAGAAAATGTGCCGAGCTTCGACTGAGACTTGACGTCGCTCCAATCCTGACTAACCGACACTATCAGTTTACTCAAGTCCATCTTAGTCTGCGCCGCAGGACTAAAGAAATGCGAAGACTTCCTTCTCTCCAACATATCCTCAGTTGTTTTCGGCAACTTCAAATCTCCGAGTTCTTTATCGGTCATCGACATCCGCAATGACGTTTTTCCACTCAATTTATCTGCGTCTGATCTCAGCCCTGATTGCATGAGCTTAGAATCAGGAGAAATATGAGATTTTTTCATCAAGCTGTCATCACCGCTCGTCGGCGACTGTGCATATATTAGCGGAGTCGTCTCAACTCCAGTAGATGTTGAAATGGAAGAACTGAACGGTTTACCGCTGCCTCTCAGGTACTCTGGATTTAGAATAGAATCCCCGCAGGCATGAGCCAGAGCGACAATGGTTGAATTAGATTCAGCGCTAACTCCGCCCTCTCGATCCACGCGAGACGCTATCTCGTCTATTAGTGACTTATCGAACTCTCGTCGTGACTCGACTCTGAACTTAATAAATCGCAGGAACGTAACCTTTGCGTACCTTCTAAAGCACTATCGTACTCTGGCGGTTCCTTTTTGACTTCTAGCTTCAAGATGTCAGCACTTGTGCTGTCAGCCAGTGGCTCATAGCTGATATTCGTTGATCGTCTCCGCGTAGAATCGTAGCGAGGCATCTCACTACTTGCTACCACCTCATCGTTATCAGCACCTTTGTCAGTACGTTCGCTCAGTACTTCACTCTCCGTTTCTCTGCACTTTTCCTCATTCTCATCGTCGTCTGGATCAATGCAGACTATATCGATGGCCGCACGGGCTCTAGGATCAAATCTTGCCACGGATGCTATAATGTGAGTGGCCCAAGTTATGTGCAGCACCGCAGTGGATGCTAATGACAAATCAAAAGCCAATGCTACCTAAAAGGTAGCATTGGCTTGTGAGCAAAGAATAAATCTGTTTTAAGAAAGAAAGAACAAGCAATTTCTATACAGTACAATATGTATATGTACAATGTATAATATAGGAAGCAATAACCATTTACAAAACTAGGAAGTAACACTCTAAAAAGGCATCATCTCGACAACTTATTCGTTGACTTTATTTAGGTATCTTATTATATTCCGTCAAATAATAATAAGTAATGATAGTTTTTATATTCCAATTCCAGTAGAATAGTTTGCCATATATAGTTCCGAATGTTCGGAGTTTAAATGTTAAAGAGTTCTAAGCGTTATTCAAGAACTGTAAATCTGATTCTGATAACTGTTATTACACGTTTTAAGTCCATAACTTAAAAAATTAAAACATCTAACGATTCTATGCCTAAACATATTTAGCCTTCAATTGTCCTGAACCCTGAACTGCCTAGCGCAAAATAAAGAAACTGTATGTCCCTAATATTTCATAAGTATTTAATTAACATACATCATATACGTTCATATTTAAAATTGGCTGTAAATTCAAATAATAGTTTTATCATTACAATTTAAAGCCAATTCTAAATATGAACATGTAGGCTTGATTAAATACTATTAAGAACTTCCCACTTAATCTTTTTACACTAAATCTTACAATCAATCTTAACTCTAAATCCACTACACAAGTCTCATTTCTTCAACTACACAAGGATCAAATCAAACCTGCAAGTCTCATCATCTCATAACGTTAAGGATAAAGCTCAGAAAGAAAACCAATCATGTCCACGAGTCACTCTATTACAGTGACCAAACAACTAATAGTCATCGCCCCTGGTAAGCACCTCTTTGCACGTAGGACGCAGAATTAGCGTGTGCTCAAACTGTGCCGTGTAGCTTCCCTTGCTGTCACAGAGCGGTGGATAGGGGTGAACAATGCCGATATCACACAGTTCCTTCAGCGCCATCAGGTATTCCGTCTGATCAAGTCTATCCAACCAGCGGCAACAGAAAGGAAGCGTAAAGGGTGGCGTGCCAAAGTTTTTGTCGATAACTTCAAGAAGTTGCTTGGATATCGCTTCAGGTACGTGGTCAATCTTAAAGTTCCTCATGTAGTGAGAGGTTCCCTTGTTCTTACGGACGCGACCTTTACCTGAAATATTAATAAAAATATATCATTTTATTTCGATGATGAAGCCTAACTAAGTTTCAACTTAGTTTACGAAGATAAACTGACAGAATAACCCACACAATAAATAATGTACAACAGTCATGGCAAGTATGAAATTTACTTCAACTATGTATATTCGCCAGTTAATTATTTTCATCTTGAAAATGATTCCCACAACGCAGGAAATATTCAATGTTTTAAAGCAAATAAAACAAAATACACTATTTCATTTAAGAACATTTCCTAGTTTAGAACTTTCTCATAAGATTATATCTCACCTATATACATATATAATACATGTATATGTATGTATATATATATAGATAGATAGATAGATAGATAGATAATATCTGACTCCCTTTACCTGTGCTTCCGAAAGTCTCTATAGCATAGAACTCTCCCTCTTTCATGCGAGTGGCATCGCCTCCCTTCACTATCGGCACTGTCTTTCTGGCGTGAATCCTATAAGGAGCTATCGAGTGATCGTTCAGATTACGTATGCTCTTTATCTGTGAGTGGTACAAGACATATTAAGCATGTTTAGCAAAAATCATCTCGATTAAAAACATTTCAACATTGCTAAACAAGAGGCCAGCAAAGTCTAATGAAATTAAATTTGATTTGAAGTAATTAGACATCTTCTTACCTATAGTCATTCATGTGCACTTAGTTCCACTGACGCCAATATTCGCTATATTCCAAATATTCTCACATCACTGGGGAGCTCTTATGCAGCGCCCACAATCTTGAACTCTACCTACTTATCTTCCCTCTTATTCTTCTCTTTCAACTTTCTCTGCTTTTCCATCATAGACATACTCCATCTATCCTGACCAATTTTGTATCACCAGACTGGCTTTCATTTTAGGATCTTACTTCTCCGCACATTTCTATTGCAGATTGGTCTGGGTGAATTGACCTGTAGTGATGTGTGCTGTGGGACATCCTTGAAATCATACTTGGAAGAGGAAACGAATGTTAAACCTATATTATTATTATTATTATTATTATTATTATTATTATTAATATTATTATTATTATTATTGTTATTATTATTATATCCAAATTGGCAAACATGATGAATTACACTGGTCAACAAAAAAAATGTTTTGGAGCGCACAAACAATGGCATAGGGTGTCTATAGTAGAGTTTATATGCTGATTCCAAATCTGTTTTCCGTTTCTCTCTATCACCCTCAGTTTTTGAGGTATCTCAGTTTGAAATTTTACCAACCACGCACCAAAATAAGCTGTATATTAATATGCAATTCTTTAACAATTACAACCAATTTTTTTAAATCTTAGTAAAACGTTCAGATAAGGTAAAAACCTTAAGTAAACTTAGTCCAGCCTATAAATACGTCTACAGAACTACTTATAATTTCTATAATTTCTTAGAGTTTGACTTTCTCCTATCTTGCGCATCCCGGTCATTACGATATAAAGTCCAGCAACAGTTTGCGATTTCACAGGGAATGAGGTCACAAACTCCACTAGACAACTATTACCAACAAAGAGATATACTTAACCCAGACAGCGACTAACTCTTATACTAGTTCTTTCCAACAGCAAAGACATTCTCAGTTCTACACAACAAAGTCGACAACAACACTAAACTTTTGCCTGATGAATTACCCGATTCAGTTCTTACTATAACAACAACAACAATATGGTACCTGATGAGTTTTTCCATCTAGCTCTATCTCGTGGGACTCCATGACTTCCTGTATAGCCTCTCCCACGTCACACAGTCTCACGTCTATCCCCGCCTCCTTGATGCCCGTGTTGGTTGCCTCTCTAACAGCTTGAACGAGCGGGTCGTAGCGAGGGTTGAACGTAACGGTGAAGGCACAGTCCATGATACGTCCAGCGATGTGCGTGCCAAAGTCAACCTTCATGACGTCGTCGTACTGCAGAACAGTATCGTCGCCTGCATTGGGGGTGTATTGTGCAGCGCAGTGGTTGATTGAGCAACCCGTCGGAAATGCTAAACCAGCCTGATCAATCAATCAGTCGGTAAATTGATTATAAACACAATTATAGCCTCTTACGGACATCGCCACTGGCTGGAGACATTGGCAATGTCGGTAAGATATTCGACCGCGGATCAGTATATGCGGTGGTTAAATCCTGGGCTCGCCAGTCACTGACATCGCTTGCGAGTGAGGAAACTGATGCTATTAAGATTTGTTTCTAAGGTCTGTTGTGATAGACCATTAGGAGAACAAACTGTCAGCTTTCGTAGATATAATCAGCACCTGCTAGATTGTCCAATTGTGCTCGCAAAACAAGCAAGTGGCCCATAGTTCAAAGATAGATATTGAAAACGTGTCAATATAGTTTGGCTTCATAGCTTTAATATAGTCTATTACGTCTAATTTATAAATTGGCAAAGTATGATGTTAATATACTGAAAGCAATGAAAATCATATTTAGCAACATGAATGAATATATCAAGTATATCTATATATTAATATAGATTAAGGATATATTATTAAGTAATACAAAAAGAATATAATAAGAGATAAGAAAGAATAGTGGCATGATTGAATAGCTTCGAGTTAGATTTGACACAGGCTAGAGACAGAAGAAAATATATCTACACTACAAAGTGAGCACTGACCTGAAGTCCGTTTTCTTTTATGAGCCTGCGCGCAGTGTTCTCAAGCGTCTCGCACATGTCGATGAGCTTGATACCAGGCTTGATGATGCTCCTCATGTACATCCTCGTCTGACGATGAGCCTCAGCCGCCAGTCGAACCTGTGACGTGGTAACTAAGTGTCAATGCTGTTAACTACTTCACCTTACTCTACCTAATTCATCCTATCCTACCCGCTTTACCTCGTCCTATCTTATTCTACCTTATCTACCCTATCTATACTGCCTTGTTCTACAAGCAGGAACAAGCAGTAACATACTGTTTCATTAATCTTTGTCAAGGTAGCTCGAGTGTATGGAGTCGTCTTGAAGAGAAGCCTTGCGCTTCTGAACCTTGATGTTAAACACGTTACAACCGGTCTTGTTCTACTTAACTCACCTGCCATACCAAATTCAGTATGTAAAGAGCAAGTCAAACAATGATTAAATTTCATCAACAAAATATTTAGAAATCATTGCTCTACAAATATATATTTTGATGTCAGTTAAATGTATTCTGTTGCCTTGTTAATTGAGATCTTGAGATAGAAATGGGAATCATATGCTACTCTATTCATTCTCGTAGGCAGCGATTACATTATATAAGTAGTTACAGAATCCCGACACGAGTTGGTAATGTAGGCTTGAAAGAGATATGATCATCTATGTAACTGTAAATGCTGAAATGAATCTAAGTACAAGCTGCTACAACTATGCAACTTATGTTAGTTAGCCAATCAATATGGAAATGAAAAATTTTAAAGGCCACAATGACAACATACAGTAAAACTTACACTTTGCATTTAGACCATATAAAACAGAAGTAAAATCACAATAAACTTGGCAGCAGCACTAATAAGAACCCAACCCTTTTCAGCCTCTTTATCTATTATTATTATTCCTATTTTTAATTAGTACTCAACCTCTTTCAGCCTCTTTATATATTATTCCTATTATTAATTAGTACTCAACCTCTTTACATATTACTTTTATTCCAATTCATAATTAGTATTCAACCTCTTTCAGCCTCTTTATATTATTATTATTCCAAATAATATTAATTAGTATTCTACCTCTTTATTTATTATTATTATTCCAATTTTTAATTAGTATTCAACCTCTTCAGCCTCTTTATATGTTATTATCATTCCTATTAATATTAATTAGTATTCAACCTCTTTCAGCCTCTTTATATATTATTATTATTCCTATTATTAATTAGTACTCAACCTCTGTCAACCTCTTTATATATTATTGTTATTATTATAATAATTCCTATAATTAGTACTCAACCTCTTTCAGCATGTCTTCCTGCTCATGATCCTGTGCACGAGCCTCTTCACTGGTGAACCTGTCTTTAGCCATCGTACTGTCTGCAGGCAGCACGTACTGCTGTATCTCTCCCACGGGACCTGTGCAGTCACACGCACAATCATCAGCACAGGCTTAACGTAAAGCTCTGCAACTAACATCACAGCCTGGCGGTCACAGATAACAGTGATAACTCGATTAAATATTTCCGGCTGATTGCCACCGCAAAGTTTTATCTGATTCCATTTTTCTGTTTTTCTACGTTCGTTCTTATTGTTTGAATGCATGCATTCGTCTGGCTACCTTTTGTTGTGGCACAGAATAATAGCAATACACAATAAGAATAATTAAAAATGAATAGAATAATAGTGGAATTATCAAACCTCCTTTAGGCATGAGGTCTACAATAGGAATAGATGGGGGATTAGTCTGCTGCACTCCACCACTACCAGTGTTTGTCTCGCCTGAGGCTGCCTTCTTCTTTTTCTTCTTGTTCTTCTTCTTCTTTGCTGCGGCTGACTTCTTCTTGTTCTTCTTCTTCTTTGCTGCGGCTGACTTCTTCTTTTTCTTCTTGTTCTTCTTGTTCTTTGGTCCCACAGCGCCATCTCCTTGTATGTTCTCATCTTCGTCATCTTCATTTTTGTCATCCTCATCGTTCTTTGCGACACCGTTTGTCTTCGGCGTTTCTTCTGCTACAGTGCCATTTGATTTTTTCTCAGGGTGAACAGCACCGTTTGTTTCATCATTGGTGGCATTCGCATTTGCATTTTTCTTCTTCTTTTTCTTCTTTCTCTTTGACTTCTGAACAGCTGGATCAGCGGCTATATGAGCTTCATTTACATCTTTAACCTCCTGATACACATAATAGTATTTAATTTATAAATTACATATTAATAATTAATGAAAATTAATCAAAAACTTATAAATTAATAAATAATTATCCATTTACTACTTAACTAATGAACTTAATTGACAATATTAACATAAATTTCATTTGCTCTTTAACAAAGATAAAGACTACGACAATATTTATTGACTATTTCTATATCATCGATACTTTCAAACACAGTCTTGATTTCAATGTTTTGGTCTCCAGGCAGTACAGAGAGTGGATAAATGAACATCACAAAAATTTTGAATATAAAGCAATATAAGATCAAATAATTAGATTCAAGTGATTTCAGGAAAAAAATTAGAGAGTTTATCTTCAGATATATTATTTGATGATCCGTAATCTCAACTCTGATCTGGTAATCTCAGCTCAGAGGGTTACAGTGATCGAGAGATTCTGAGGATAGGTGGTGCATGTGGACAGTTTTTGGATAGGTCGCATTCTGGGGGGAAAGTCTGCTGAAGGGGTCATGGAGGGCAGATTGGAGGAAGACGGAGGCAGATGCAGGCCGAGATTAGGAATGTCAGATGATTTAAAGATCCACTCATATGTGGACATGAAGAGGAAGGCAGAAGACAGAGAAGAGTGGAGGTGTTATATACCATGGCCCCGCCAGTAGGCAGTGCACTACGAGGAAGAGATTTTCAACTCTCTGATTTAAATCAGACATGCCTCTACAGTATTCAACTTTCAGTTAGTGAAACACAGTTTACTTGATCATACTACAAACTATGTAATGTTAGTGTCGTGTCTAAACACATGCAAAATATAGTCAAATATCTACTGTAAGCGTTATATTAAGTCATTATTTACAAGCCAATAGGAATCCATATGAAATCATGTGCTACATATAGAAAGATTGTGCTGCATTCAGATACCACGACAGCGGCATAGCCATTATATGAAGATTACCTTTGTTACACGAAGTGTTCTTGGCAAATGTGAAAATAAATAGAGAGTTAGAATATGCACCTCGTACCTACCAATAGGCATAACACTAGAGGCAGAAAAAATTAATATTCAAAGTCTCAAATCTTCACGTTTTTATTACGCAACATAAATTACTTACCTCAAAACCTCCCGCTTCTTTAGGAGTAGGGGCTTTCATCATAAATAACTAGGATATTTGTTTCGTAAGTTTTTTATACTAGATCTTCTGAAAAATTCCCCTTACTCAATTAAATTAACGAAATTTCTTGTGAAAACAATCTACTTGAGAACGAGAAGTATCATAACAACAACAGTATTAGATAATGTACTGTTTCTATACCACCTATGCCCCCAATGATCTCATTCATTTCATTCGGGGGTCTCACTTCATTCACCCCCTCATTAAATTCATTCGACCACTGAGTTCATAGGTAATCCAGAAACAGTACATTATCTAATACTCATAATAACAAGCAAACATATATACATATAGCATGCAAAGATATGTATATTAATACGTGATCACTTTCATATCCTAAATTAATCCTGGACCACCTCTGTACTCAATGACCTCATTCAGCCATTTTACAAGTAAGCCAATTCAACGATATTCAAAATAATAACATGCAAACTATGTGAATAATTTAAATTCTTTTTATATATAATTCTACCTAATAAATGGCGAGTACTAAAGTAAAATGCGAATGTGGTCTATCTGTTAAGGAAAGCATTATAAATAAGCACTACAAAAAGTTTTCTAAATCCGCACAATATTCAGAAAATCGTTCTATTCTTTTTTGCGACACATGAGACATAAAATTAAAGTCATGATGCTAGTGCATATAGTCCATTAGTTGAAATTATTGAGAAATTACGGAACAGTTTAGGTATCAATGTTTATATTCAAATATCTGCAATAAGTTCTCTTCTCTGTATAGTTAAGTTTAGTGATATTCAGCACTACAGTATCCAAAGGGTCGATAATCCTGAGTGTTATAAAACTCAACGGTTTCACAAGTTCCTGAAATACAAAGCCATTTGCAAAAGTTAAACGAATCATTTGCTCCAGAGTCGCCTGAAGTATAGAACTGCAAGTATCTGTTGGTTAGCGGGTTTCCATCAGATTGTCTCCATTCTTTCAGTAAATACGTTATGGCTTGGTACAGAAATGCCGCGTATCCAGTTCCCAAGCAAATAATACGAATGGGCTCGTTGTCTGCAATCTGATTCATATGGCTCAGAGCAGTTTCAATTTTTGAAGTAGCGTCTGCAGCATCCAGCTCACGATAGGGAGCTATGTTAATACGTAGCATTTTAATTTCGTAATAAGGTTGGGGGCCAAGTTTCTGCATCCACTACTATAGATCCTCATTCCACATATCTTCTTTGTAGTTTGGTCTTAGAGTTCCTAAAAAGAGAGTAGTCATAGCATCTGTGCGGAGTGGTTGTGAGGTCATCAACAGGACATTTGATCGCAACTGCTGGGGAATAAATGACAGATATTTAGGATTTGAATCATCTGTCTGTCCACTCAGTTCCATCGCCTCCTGTAGTTGAAGCGCTAAATTGCGAGCCATTTTTCAATATGTTATAACCTGAAATAAACATATATAACTTAGAGTACAATATTTAGTAAAAAGAGTTTTAATAGTCTAATACTACTTTTTATGCTTAAGGTTTATTTAAACACTTTTGTATATAATTGCTACATTTTAACACAACTTTTAGCTGAGATAAATATGTGTACAGATTGGATACATTTCAATTTTAAAAATATTGCCACACTGTCATACAGTAAATATAAAACTAAGAAATAGCAAAATATAAAATTACTTACCTTGCGTAATGATAAGTCCGATTTCAATCAAGCGCAAACGATAAATGCGGAACGTTGCTGAAACTGGAAGGTTTGGTCTGAATTTGTTGATAGCAACAACTATGACAACAGTAAACATTCTGCTCTTCATTCATGCGAATCGATACATCCGTAACGATCTTTATGGCAGGTCTGGACAAGTATTCTTTACCAAAACAATGTTCAGAATTTTAGCTAAGCCTATATATTACACTAAGCCTATATTACACTAAGCCTATATTATACTAGGGCTATATTATTTATTTTGCTTCTTTTGCCTCACTCTCTTTATTCACTACAAAAAGATTATAGATGTTACCTTATAGATCGACTAAATCCATGTCCTCGTCCGGATTTTGAGGTGAGGACCGCCGATGATTTATTTCCATTTGTGTATCCAACTCCGTCTTTCTTCGAGCCGTCTGTTCGTTCTTCTTTGCTACCACCGAATCCTTGTGCTCTAACGTCTTTTGTACTTCCTTTGCTTTCTTAAGGTTTTTCAAGAGCTCCATTAAAGTTTCAGCAGCTGTGAGAGTGTTTTCCGTTCTTTCAATTGCAGCCTGAATTTGAGATAAAGTAAGACTACTAAGGTTATTCATTACTCTTTCAGTAATCGTTGCTGTATCAGCAAAGTGTCTACCGGCTAATATTCCCATTAACCGCTCACCAGAGTCTTCAATGTTTTCATTATAGTTAACAACTCTACGACGAATGTTGAAATTTTTAGCCATTAGACTTCGCTAAACTCGAAAATATTTAGCTGCTCAAAAATTTTCTAAAATATTTTTCACTGCTCAAAATGAGCAAATTTTTGAGCACTTATATATATAGACAATCGCTAATTGAAGCCATCTGTTTCTCATTAAGTTATAAACGCTCGACCATTCCCGGTTACTTATCTCTCTCTAGGGAACTGCCTGGTATATTGTTTCTATTATTATAATATATGACTTACATTGTAATAATATACCCTGATCGAAACTTTATTAACATAAAATCTAATAGCTTTGGATGACTTGTTTTAATTAATTTTATTAAGATTTCTACTTCCTGATAGCTGAAATAGTTCTATTCATGATTTATATTATATATATATATATATATATATATATATATATATATATATATATTAGGAATTATGTATCAGGTACTTATATTGATAATATTTTAGAATATCTTATTTGAGTGTGTCAGCTACTATACAAGCTCTGCTAATAATTCTTCACTTAAATATATATATCCTAAATCGATAAGTAATAAATTCTTTTGAATCAATAGTTCTTTCATATTGGTATTCTTTATCTTAGGACTTATACTGTTTACAAATTTCCTGTATCTCCTACGAAGAATTCCTTTCTCTGGTGTAAAAACTAGATTTTCTTTCACAAGATTTCTCTTTAAATCAATAAACTCATCCTCAAATAGTTCTTCAATGACTCTAATTATAACAACTTGTAAGTCTTTTATATGTGTAAAATATTCAAATTCATTAGCAACATCCTTTCCTTCATAAACTTCATTAAGAACAGCAGATAGACTGACAACTAATGTATACATTCTGTTAAAATATGCGGTGTATTTCTGAAGATGTGGATTTCTACCTATTATGATAGATACAACATTTGCAATTTTCACCAAATTTTCTAAACTTATCTCGTGAGGTTTCCTTGTAATTTTTAAATAAAGTTTATTAATTACATCAAGGCTACTATCAGGAAATTGAATATTTGATATAGTATTGAAATTCATATCAAGTTTTCCAACCATTTTGTTCAACTTCAATCCAACCTGTGCATCTACATAATCCTTCGTAGCACAATCTTGACTATCTACAGGGTTTTTAACATTTATCAGTTTATTATTTTTCATATTTAATTCGCCTCCCTCCGTTAATTTAAGACCATTAGCCATTAAACCATTAGCAGATAGACTTAGCATATTATTAATATTAGGATCTATCTTTACCGATAGTGAATCGTTTACAGAACTAAGTCCTCCATAAGATAGCAGTTTTAAATTAGATTCTAGCTTTTTAGATTGCCTGCCAAATAGATCTACAGTATTCATTTATTACTATAAAAATTCTTTTATAATATCATTTGATTCTTTTTCTGTTAAATCTCCGTTACACTTCATCACATAATTCATTTGTTGTTTCAATCTTTCTAACCTAGATATCATATTATTTAATTCCGCTTTCCTACTTTTGAGATTAAATTTAGTTGATATGGCTGTAGATATGGCCCCAACAGCTGATAACGTGGTAATGATTACTGTAGGTAGTAACGGTAATGCAAATACTCCAGATATTGTAGTTGTTACTGTTGAAACAGTTATTGATGTGATTATTGTTATACCATAAACTACTTGAACTATTTTTCTCTTTCTTTTCAAACTTTTGATTTTAGCTTCACAATCTACTAGCTTATCACTCAAAAATTGTTTTACATTATTCGTCATTCTATTTAACTAACGATAAAATTAAATCTTTATAATCAGATCCTTCACTTAATCGTTTCAGTACAATCAGACACCATTTACCGCAATTCTGATCCATCAATCCTTGCAATTGAAATGTAGAGTATAAAATAGGTGATCCTAAATATTCAATTACTTCTTTTGGTGGAGGTAAACCAAAACTGTTAAAATAATATTTTTCATTATTAATTTTAAACCAACAAGTCCAATGACTACCACTTTCACTAGATAAATTTAAATTTAATATTCCACATTCAATTTGATATCGTTTCAATTTCTTCAATTCATCTCTCATATAACAACCCCTAAACTTTTTTATTTGTAACATTTTTGAATACTTCTCAATTTCGATATTACTAAGAGCCCTATTAGGAATACTATCCATTTATTGGTTATAATCTTAATCCTTTTCCCTTTGATCTACCTTTTCCTGTCTTTAATTGATCCTCAAGCTCTCCATTATGTCTTGCAGTTTCTTTATCAGCTTGACTTTGTTGAACTCTTGATGCAACAGTTCCTGCAACTGTACTTACTCCTCCCAAAGCAGCAGCAATAATAGGAATTAATACTGCTAGCGGTAAAAGCCCACCAACTTTATACTTATTACTCTTTTGCAATTCCTCAATTATCGCAATAGCAATTTTTTCTATCTGACTTTTAGATAATGTCATTTATTTAGCCAAAAATTCTAATATCTGATATATTGCTTACTACCATCTGATTCTATCGACCAAATTCTATCATGATATACAACTGCATAAGCTGTAGTATTTGCGGGAGCATTTGCACTAAACTTAAAAGTTACTCTGATATCTACAACAGTATTTTTAAGTCTCTCAGACTGTTTCGATACATCAAATACGTATAACCTAAACAACTTCTTATAAGCTTGATACGATATACAATCATTCTCTTCTTCATCTTCAGAATAGCTTTTCTTAAATTCTTTAAACGAATTATAAAATTGAGCATACTGATTACTGTCATAATTAGTTATATAATCATTGCTAGGATATCTTTCACTATTCAACTCAACATAAGCATTAATTACTTGCACATTAGCATTGAATATAGCATAATTAGTTTTTGCTTGATTGGCTGCAGGAGATTGAAAGCCTACAACGATATACCTAGGTTTTTCGATACCTGAAGCTATAGATAATCTCCAAGCAAATTCAGTAGCTTGGGGAACAATAGTGTTCTCAGATTTCTTGTTCATAAAACAAAGCGGAAACGATTCTTTTTCCTTAATATAATCATTTAAAATTCCTCTTTCTTCTAAACTTACTGTAACTACTGGAATATGCCATTGTATCTTAGTTAAGTTTACCTTACCAGCATTAGCAACTCCACCATTTCGTATTATTGCCTGAGTATCAGTTTGCCTAGGAAAAACAATTGAATGCTTGCATCCATAAATAATCTTTCTGTATTGTTTACAGAATTAAATATAAATTCTAAAGAAATTTTGAATGCAAATGATCCTCCTGCTGTAGATGTATAATTTCTTCTTTCTTCAAATCCCTTATTTTGATTGATCAGTCCTTCTGTTAATCTAGTAACAGTTGTTTGTAAAGCTGTTAATATATTAGCAGCAGTATTTCCTGGAATATCTCCTGCTACTAAATTAACAATTTCACTCAAAGTTTGAGGTGATCCATTACCAGAATCTAAACTCCAACATTGATCCATTCCATTGAAACTATTACTTTTAGTCAATAATGCATCTATTGTTGTAGTGTGACCTGGATATTGAAATCTCTCAACTTCATGATCTCCTATATGATATCTTGCTTCGCTGAAGAGATACATCATAGCATTATTTTGTAATGCTACTAAACTATTTGCAGCATAAGGTTGGTTAGTAGTAGAATCTTGTAATTGTCCTTCAATGTAAAGAAAACTCTTACAAGGTAATGACCAGATATCTTCACTTAAAATTTGAATTCTAATTTCTTGTCCATTTGCATTAAGTGCAGTTCCTTGAGATGGATCATAAACTCTGTATTGAAACTTTTCTACAGATTCATCATAATTAAAAGATTTTTCAAGCTCCAGATAAGACTCCTTTACTTTCTCCATTTATTAATGAAAAAACTAAACGTAAGCAAATCCGGAACCAATTTTAAATTGATTAATTCTATCAACAATATTTTGCATTTCTGCTTTTCTTCTATTCCTTATCTCTTGAACAATTGCTTTTGTTGAATCAGCAATCTTAGGATTTATTCCTATTACTTCTGGTGCAGACTCAATAATGCTTTCTGTAACACCTGGTAAAACTTTTTTAAAAATATCTACAAAACCTTTACCGCTTACTTAGTCTCTATTTCTACAATGACAATAACCCTTTCCGCATATTACTTTTCTACTTTCTCTCCTCTTTAGCTTGAGACCCATTTATTAATAATTAATTCAAATTCTATATTTTTTTCGCTTCATTTTTTCTTTTATAAACAAACCTACATAATAAATGGAAGCCTTAAAGCTCAAGGAACAAGCTCTGAGAGAAGCTATTATGAATCAGACAGAAGATTGGGCTTTAATATTTATGTTAGAAAAAATATTTGACTTCAATGAACTTACACTGGATACTTTACTTCTTATCTACGGTTTTTATTCAGATAATGATATTATAATGTCTAAATTACAAAATATAGAAAAATTACAAAATATAGAAAACTATAGATGTCTCTACTGCAATGAATTACTAGAGTGCAATTGCATGAGGTGTAATAATTGTAGCATAGGTGAAGAATGTTACCATGTCAATATTAGTTGCAATATTTGTAAAAAGTATTTATTCGCTGCGAAGGAATTTAATTCTTTCTTTAGCATTTGTGAGAATTTGAGAGAGGGGTATGGTGAAGATCTCTGTAATTTTGTGCATCCTGATAGTGATGAAGATGATGAGTAATAACTTTATTTTACGCTTCTAATATGAAATCTACAGGTAATATTCTCTCCTCTAAAATCTATAGGTCTTCCATCTTGACCTGTTATCCAAATACTAAATTCACTCAATGTTTTCCTGTTCAAAGGTAAATAAACAAGATTAACTGGCGATTCTACAATTCTAAAACCTGGTTGCACCTTAGGTCCAAATGAATATAGAACTGGAGATGATATTCCATTAACAAACGATTCAGTTATACAATCGCAATTAACAAATATACTGTTGAACTCGATAATGTTAACAATATATTGTGATTCATTGCGTCCTTCTGATAAAATTATATCATCAAAACCTAATATACTTCTCAGTGAATTAGGTATTGTGAAATCAACTTTATAGTGTGAATTTGTTATATCAATAATCGATTTCATAGTTGAAGTATTAGGTGATAAAGTTATGTAATAAGCATTACTAACAGAATCCCAATCTCCATTTAGTTTCATCAACCTTTGAATCTCATCATTTATTGCTTCAATTTGATATGCTCCAATTTCAATAGTTATTAATTTCCAAGTATTTCCACCATCTACTGAATACTTAAAATTATTATTTGCTAGTGTAATATTTGCAAAACTATACCATGTCTCTAATTTACAAGTGCAATTTCTAGATCATAATCATTAAGAATAATAGGATTAGGAAATTTAATAGTATAAACTTCGGCTGAATTATCATAGGTTATCAGAATAGATTTAGATATAGACTTTTTCTGAAAGTAAGCAGAAATGGGTTCAAGTAAATTAATTAATTTCTGTTCCATTTATTATTATTTAATTTTGCGTATAATGTTTCTTAGTTGTTTCTTAGTTATTATTCCTTTATTGAATAAAATATCTAAAATAGCATTAATTTCATTAAACATACTTTTATTTCCTGCAGAATATTCCCCAATCAATAGATTTAATCTTTCTTTTAAGGTATCTACATTATCCGATAAAATTATTGTATTTAGTCCATTACCAATCACTTGAACATCTTTATCCAATTCATTCAATCTATTTAGTTTTGTAAGAACACTATGTAACTTTTTACCTATTGTTTTATGTTGCCTGTAATCTAATCCAGAATCAATACATATTGTTAAATAATTATCTAAATCTGTATCTAATATTCTTTCATCTAAAGTAGGATTAACTCTATTCAACAATAACTCTAAACCTTGTGTAAGAATATATTCTTTGTCTGCAATTTTAATTTTGTTATCTTTGAATAGAACATTATAGTTACCAAATTTTACAGTATCAGGATCATTTTCCTCGTAATAAAAGATAGGTGAAACAGTTACGATTCCATGTTTACCTTTATTATTTATTCCAGGATTTCTTTTCATTAAACTAACCATTACTTCTTTATACATTTTATTATCACTTGGACTTTCCTGAAATACAGAATCTGTGTAAGTAGGTAATTGTACATCTTCCTCCTGATATTCTGTGGCTTTAATCTCTTCTTGTATCCCATAATATTGTACGAGTGTTCTTAGATCATCGTCATTGAGATGATTTAAAGGTTCTAGTGTTTTTCTATCTTGTTCATTAAGATTCTGTATACCATAAGGATGCATAATTTTCTTAACTAATTCTGGATAGTTATTTAATTTGTTAATTAATTCTGCTAATAATGGTTGTTTTGCTATTGAACTGATAATATCTAAACCTTATTTTCTAGTTTCATCCTTACATCTCACTAAACCTCTAATAATATCTGCAAGTAAACGTGATGATCTATCATGTTTACCTTGTAAATCTGTTAACAATTGTTGAAACAAATCATCTGTTCTTGTAATCTGCTTACTGATAGTTAACTGTTGTGTATCTGTAATAGGTTTGTATATTTCTTTTAGCTCTGTTTGTACATTTTGTTTAGCAATAACTTCATCATCAAATCTTTTCCTTAATTTTCTATTCTGAGTGGATACCTTCTTGAGCAATTCTTGATTTTCTCCATTCATCAACTCTTCTTTAAACCTTACTAATGAACTCATTTATTAACTATATTTTTTAAAATGATGATAAATTCAATTCTTGTTTGTAAAAGGAACCAATAATATCTTCTCCGTTTAAATCTTTTATTTTATATGTTATAGGAGATGTATTGATAATTTGAGATACAGTGAATATTTCTTCAGTCCAATTTGTTTCGTAACTTTTTGAAAATAATTTTTTATATTTATAAATTCTAACTCTATCACCTATTTTAAATTTTGGTTTCTCGTTTGTAGGTTGTGGTATATAACTAATCTTGTGTTCATTTTCCAACTTTGATCCTTCAGTTGGAGTCATTTTAATTGTAGAATGAATTGTATTATTATATTCATGAATCAGTTTAGGTAAAGCATCTAAATATTTGTTACTACCTGTTTCAGTAAAATATCTCCACATCTTTTCTTTAATAGTTCTATTAAATCTTTCAATAACAACAGCCTTACCTTCATTGAACGTTTGATATAACTCTATTTCATTATCTGCTAGAAATTTCTTAAATTCTTTGTTAATAAATTCCTTTCCCGCATCAGTCCATAACTTTTTAGGTTTTCTTTCTTTAAATAATTGTTGAAATAATTCAATCATTTGTTTACCTGTCTTAATTTTTATCGGTATTGCCCAACCAAATTTAGAGAATACATCTATTACAGTCAGAATGTAATTAAATCCTTTATTTTGCTTTGCGTATTGTCTCATATCAACTAAATCTGCTGACCATATATCATCTATATTATACACTATAACTTTTCTTCGTTTAAATTTCTTTATTATGGGTTTGTGTAATTCTTTAGCTTCCTCGATTTTGTTTTTTTTAATATTCCTAAACCTAATTTATATTTTGCAGCTATAATCGGCTTAATAACTGCTTTACCTAATTTTTCATTAAAATTCAAATCTTTAAGATTATCAAGTTCTTGTAACATTTTCTTATCTGCTTCATGCCTAGTTCCCTTTCCTAAATCAGAATCTCTATAAGCTAAATCATGTTTCAAACAAACTTCATCCACTTTATTTATAGGCTTTGACCATTCTTTTGGTGTGTCATCAGGATTTAATCTTTCCTCTAGCTTTGTATTTGGACCGCAGAAGGAATACTTTTTACCTTTCAGAGTTCTAAGATGAAATTCAATAGGCATTTTAGAAATTACAGATGAAACTATATCACCTCCAGTTTTAGACTTTGATATAAATCTATTCTCTTTAGATCCACAAATTTTACATATACCTTTAAGTATTGGTTTATTATTTTTAGTTATGGATTCAATTAAGTCTAAAGTTAAAGTCTTACTTTTACATTTAAGACAATATATTTCCATTTAGTGGAATGAAAATTAATTCAATCGAATATAAGATGAGCAGTTTGGAATATATCCAGAAATCTCAGCGTATGTGTATTTAGAATTTTTTCTAACGGTGAATAAAAATTTATTTTTTGGGGAATTTAGAGAAATATATGAAGCTATTAGTTTAGTGGCAAGCATTTCAAATTTTTCATCATTAGAGATGTGTGTACATGTGATAATATAAGTATCTCCAAATTTAGTATTTTTTATCGGATTATATCCGACCACAAAATAAGATTGATCAATTTGTAAATCGGCAACCTTCAGAAGTTGTGCGTCCATTTATTAGCTGAAAGATTATATGAAAGCTTTTTCATGACGCTTCGATTTAACATGTTTAGCATGACTAGAACTTAACATTGTTAGGTTGCAAGCTCTACAAGTTTTTGTAGCTCTACGTATGCTATCTATAGGTTGTGATATTATATTTTCAACTATTTGTATAGGATTTTCAAGTTCCAATTGAAATCTATATTTTTCATTGAGATTTGATTTAGATTTATCAATAACTAAATATCCATATTTCTTAGATCATGCTTGTTCACATAACTGTCTAAATTTATTAATATCTTTAAAATCAACGCTTGCTCCAGAATCTCTATATAAATTATCAGTGTCCCCGGGATCTAGATTGAATAATATTAGAAAATTAGAATTTGATCTAATTGTATGTCTTGGTAAATGATAATAATTTTGAGAAATGTATATGCAATCGATATTATTATGCCTGCTTCTAGTAAAGAATGCACCAGGTGCCGATTGATTCTTATGTGTCATAATATCGTCAAATATTATTAGATTCTTATCCTGTTTATCAAACTCTTTAGGATCAGGAATATCGGATGGATCTTCATAATATTCACAAGATATATCTCCTTTCTCCTCATCTTCTAATTCTTGGGCAAGTCCTGCTGCTATAACTTCCGGCTTTTCATCGCGTTCATTAATCATTGAATTATGCATTAGGATTTCTGTTATATCAGACTTAGGTAATTTATTATCAAAGCCTGCTTTTAGTATTTGATATTCCGGTTGATGAAGGGATCTTCCAAATACATATAGCTTATTGTAATCTAACATATCTTCCTGAAGTAGCATCCGCATAAGTAAAGCCGTTTTTCCCGAACCCGATTGACCGATTATTAAGCATAGGAATGACTCCGGAAATATATCGGAATGCTTCTTATTCTTCTTCGATATCCAATAATACTTCGCTTCCATTTATCAGCATAAACACCACTTAAAATTATTTCAGTAAATATTTACCTATTAAATGAACGTGGAGTTTGGAAAGCAAGATATACTCGATCCAAGTTTAGTGATGAGGCTGGGTTTACTCCTAACAAATTCACAGAACCTCCAGTTGTTAATTATTAGATAATGAGATCAGCTCGATATAGTCAGGATTGGGCTCTACATATTTACACGTGTAATATTACAAAAGATGGTTTTCAATATTTTGTAGAAGGTCACTATAAACCTGGAGATCAATGTCATTGGGTAGCTATTGGTGATTAGCGAAACGGAATGGACTCAACTGCATTTAGATAATATCTTTTAGAATCAAATGATGATAGACCGACCTTCTCGATATCTCTTGTATATATAACGTGATTAATACTTTTAAAAGTTTGAAATTTATGTTTTGTGTTTATGCCATTGAATAGACATTTATAATAATCATCAAAGGTTATATTCTTTTTAACTACACATGTTTTAATACCTTTAGCTTTCATTTCTTCTTTCTCTTCTAAATGTATTTTATGTGAGTACATTTTGGATCTCAAATGGATCCTTCCTGTCATAATATTTCCATTACATTCGTCCTTAAATTTACCAACTACCTTTTTATTTTTATCTGAATATAGAATATGATCTTTAGGATAATCTGAAAAGTCGAATAAATCGCCATTCTCTTTCATTATTCTATATATATTTGAATCCTTAATATGTAACACAAATGAATCCGTATCTGTGTATGTAAGCTTTACATCTTTAAATATATTTTGTAGCTTATTATAGTAAAAGTCATACATGAGATGTTTGGATAATTCCAATACACAGAATCCAATATATATTGGTTTATTAAATAAAATTTTATGTTTCCTCATGTGTATTGCAACTAAATCTTTTTAAATAGTTGTATGTTGGTTTCTTTATGAGGTATTTTGCTTGATCCCAATTGTCGCATAATTTTATATCAATTCTATTTCTTATAGCTTCCATAGTTTTTCCAAACATAGCATTATTCATTAATTTGTAGAAGTTCTTCTCAAAGTCATTAGTTGCCTTTTTTCTCAATTCTGTATTGAAGTCTATGTATTTCTTAAGCCAATCGGATTGCTTAAATGATCTTACCTCATTAATTTTAAATTCAGCACCCAATTTGTAATACAGTAGTAAGGTTTTAATATGAATTGTGTATTTTGTTTTATCTGTAAAATCCAGAATTAATTTTTCAGTTTCAATATATGATTCTTTCTTCATTTGATTTTTAGAATATTCCGAAAGAGCATTTTTACTAATTTTCTTTGTTTCTGGAGCTAAAGGATAGTTCTCAAAATTACTCGTTTTAGGAGTTTTTAGTTCCACTGATAATATATATCCAGTTTCTTCATCTCCTGTAATTTTGTTATTGCGTATTTGTGAATCTAAATTTAGCAATTCTTCGTTATCTAACCATTTAAAATCTGAATGTGGTAACTTTTCGCTCATTGAGCCCCCATATAAATTATTTGCATCAATATATATATAGCAACCATTCTTGATTTGGATCGCTTTCTTTAATATTTGGATTAGTTGTATAGTTTTTACCTTCAACATTTACATATCTGTCACCTGCAACACCGCTAATTCCTCCTCTAATTCCATGTTCAATCATTTGAAGCATTCTGTAGTCAGTTAGTAATTCTAGATTAATATTAGTATATTTTAAACATGAATCAAATGTTAGACCTGGTGCTGTATAGTAATAACAAGGATCTAAATCATACGATTTTAAACAAGTATATCTAAATTCTTCAAACACATCAGCTAGTGCTAAAACATCAATTTTTAAATATAGATCTGAATATTTACCGAGATTAACATCATCAATTGAATTCCAAACTTTTAAATATTGATTATTGATTATATTCTTGATCTGATATGCTTTTTAAGTTTAATTCATTATAGAACTCTTCTCTTGAAATTATCCGATTATGTTTAAACTTCTCGAAGGAATCTGTGAATGAATATGGGTATAATTTTAATTCTTGGTTTATTTTCAGATTTCTTAAATTTTTTAAACTTTACATTAAATTCGCTATCAACAATTGCTTCTGTTTTTTCAACATCAATAATTTCATTCCAAAATATTACATCTTGTTCTTCTTTAGTTGTGAATTTAAGTAGATTTTTAAATAGCATTTTATCTTTCTTCAGAAGATTTGATGAAAGTTCATCCAATGATTCTGGCATAAATCTGTAGGAATCTAGAAATCTCAGTTCATGATCTGTTCCACATACTGTATACTTTTTTGAGAATGAAATATATTTTTCTTCGGTATTAGGTATTAATTTGAGCTCTCCCTTACCAAACTTATTTAGTAAATGTACCACATGATGTGCATCGTAGTTGCTTAAATTATGGAAGAAAATTGGTATAAACGTATTTGATTTTCGTTTAAAATTACAAGTTGTATGAGCAGCTCATAGAAATTTTCCAGTTAGATAATCATGATCTCTTATTTTTTGTTTGGAATCCATTCTTTTCCTTTGCGTGATATTGCTATGTCCTTATCAACAGGTTCATCGCATAACCAACATGTTTTGATTTTATAGTAAGTTCTTGTTTCCTTTTTTGTCAGAACTGGTTCGGGATATTTTTGAAGCATTCTATGATATTGTCGAACTATTTGTTTGATTGATTCAACAAACTCATCCACATTATGAAATGAAACAAATTTATTAATAGCTCCAACGCTACAATATGCATCTGACGATGCAATATGTTTTTTCAGTCCTTTCTCTATAACCGATTCGAAATCTCCATAAATTGCTAAGTGATGTCTAAATTTATTTGAATAGTTCTTAAAATTTAATGTCTTATTTTCTTCCGTTGACATTATACATTGTGGATTTCCAGTTGTACAGTAGAAGAGATGTTTGTCGTATGCACTTTGATTTGTATAACCAATCATACATCTTTTGCATATAATAACATAATTATCCTTTGAATTTAATGCCTTATGAACTAGCTTTTTAAAATCCTTAATCCATGCGTAATGATATTGCTTTTTATGGTTTGGTCTACATTTTCACTCTCTATATATAATAAATCAACGACTTTTTCTGAATTAATTTTCGTGTTATATAGAGGGTAGAAGTATTCATTTGTGTCTTCTGTTTCATATCCAAATACATTTATTGAGATGTTATTCATTTTTTCAAATTTATGTATATCCTTTATTTGCATTGGAAAGTTTAAACCAGCTACATTTAATGTATTCCAATATGGTCTATATTTTGTTACTCTATCTGAATGATCACTCGCTGGGTAAAGAGCAGATAATATGGCCCAAATAAAACAATATTGATCTGTATTTTTAACATTTATAATTGCCTTTTTATCCTTAATATACTCTGGTAAATCAGTGTAGGAAGATCCTTGCATATGTGTGTTTTTAGTTATTGTAATTTCAATCTCTTCATAGTTTTGAAGCACAGTTTCACTATCATCTATATTTAATGCTTCAACCCTATTTTCAATTTCTGTGAACTGTTCTTTAATTAAACCGTGTAAATTATTCATTTCGTTAGCATTTATAATTATATTCTTATTGAAGAAACGATGGTTAATTGTAATACTATACTTGGGTTTAAATAGCAGTGCTTCAACAGCCATCTGAAATTTTACTGATTTAAATTTTCTTAATTTATCTTCGAGTGCTAATACTATTTCACGTGTAGATCTGTTTTGTATATCAGCTAATTCCTCATTGATATTAGTAAACGTAATTTTGATTATATTATTATCTAATGCTTCTTTAACTACATCATGCTTTCTAATATATCTTTCGTGTTTGATTTTCTTCTTATCCAATTTACTAGAATATTTTATTTGTTTATATTTCTTTTTAATTTTTTGCTGTTCAAGTAAGGACTTTCTCTCAAGTTCCTCATATTTCTTTAAGGATAGTTTAAGCTCTCTCTTGTCACGTTTAATTTTCTTATTTAACGCCTTGCTATCCCTCAGTAGAGATCTATATTTAGAATCAAGATTAATGAATTCATCATAATCATTACTCAGAGTACTCGCTATTTATTAATGAAAAGATTATATAAAAGAATTTTCCTGAACAATTGAATTTGAATTTCTAATACCAGCCATACGTTTTGAAGCGCACTCTTTACACTTTTTTAAATATGGACGTTCCATTTTATTAATATCAACTAGTTCTTTACAGTTCTTACATCTTTTTAATCCACCTCTAGAAATTTCATCACAACATAGACACATTTGTTTATCTTTCAAAAAGTAATATTCGTCTATGGATGTGGCAAAGCAGATTGAACAACAGTTGCATGAATCCTTGAGATTATTATAATCATTTTCTTTGCGATGTTTTCTTTCAATTTTAATTTTATGAGATTTAGAATTGATATGCTTATTTATAATGCTTTCATTAGCAGTTATACCACATTCGCATTTTACTTTAGTACTCGCCATTTATTAGGTAGAATTATATATAAAAAGAATTTAAATTATTCACATAGTTTGCATGTTATTATTTTGAATATCGTTGAATTGGCTTACTTGTAAAATGGCTGAATGAGGTCATTGAGTACAGAGGTGGTCCAGGATTAATTTAGGATATGAAAGTGATCACGTATTAATATACATATCTTTGCATGCTATATGTATATATGTTTGCTTGTTATTATGAGTATTAGATAATGTACTGTTTCTGGATTACCTATGAACTCAGTGGTCGAATGAATTTAAAGAGGGGGTGAATGAAGTGAGACCCCCGAATGAAATGAATGAGATCATTGGGGGCATAGGTGGTCCAGGAACAGTACATTATCTAATACTAACAACAATAACGATCTGTAACAAGACTCCGACATCAGTTTAGATAGTTCTTTTAAATTACTCGTCTTGTGTAGGCCTATTATACAATTATATTATGCCTATTATACTGTGTACACAATATTACACATAGCATAATTTATGGATAGAATGTATATAGATAGACACATGATATTCCGCCAGTGTTCTGAAGTTTTCATGCTAATTTAATTTTGTTTCATGCTGTTTAATTTATCCTTGTCGTCTGGCACATTTCCACAGTCATTCAAAAATGCTATTGTCACTCCTCTCCTAAAGAAACCCTCGCTCGACAAGGAATCACTCTCCAACTACAGGCCTATATCCAATCTACCATTCATTTCCAAATTCACCGAAAGACTAGTCTCTCGAAGACTCTCAACTCATCTTAAGTCTAATGACCTCTTCAATAAATACCAATCTGCATATACCCAAAATCGCTCTACTGAAACTGTTCTTCTTTCTGTCTGTAACACTATTACTAACGCCATGTGCTCTAAACGTATCACTGGACTTTGTACTCTCGATCTGTCTGCTGCTTTCGACACCATCGATCACAAAATCCTCCTACAGCGTCTTTCCTCATGGTTGGGTATCCATGGCAATGCACTTGCCTGGTTTACTTCATACCTCACCAATCGTACTCTCAGTGTCAAAGTGAAAGAGTATGCATCTCCACCTTCCATCCTCAAGTACGGTGTGGCTCAGGGCTCTGTACTTGGTCCTATCCTCTTTAACTTATACACTACTCCACTTATAGCTGCTTGATCTCTTCACATTCATTAGACCATCAACTTGTCGCTGATGACACTCAGCTGTACACATGCTTCACCACTCTCCCCCTCTCCCCACTCCTATCCTGATGATACAGCAATCCTTTCAGCAGATATCATCATGGATGTCTGCCAATTTCTTGGCACTCAATCCATCCATGACTGAGTTCGTGTTGTTTGGAACACCTCATCAACTTTCAAAACTGAATGAAGTGACCCTGGCTCTCTCTTCTGACGTTATAGTCACACCAGTTTCTTCTGTGAAGAATCTTGGTGTTGTCCTTGACCACCACCTCACATTCCACGAACGTAACACTAAAAAATCACAGGCATGTTTCTTTCATATTCGAGATCGTCGTCGAATAAGACCATTTCTTTCTCTCGAGACTGCCACTACAATTGGTGCTGCTTTCGTGCAATCGAAGCTGGATTACTGCAACTCCCTATTTCTAAATCTTCCCAGTTGCGAGATTGATAGGTTGCAGTTCATTCAGAATTCCCTTGCACGTGCAGTCTTTCGTAGTTCCAAATATTCTCATGTCACTCCAATCCTCAAGCCCTTGCACTGGCTCAAAGTTCGAGAACGAACTTTCTACAAGACAGTTTCTCTAACTTACAAGTCCACTCCTGGTAATAGTTACATGTCCCACTTACTACAAGTGGGGCATCCTACCTTCAGGCAGTCGTCTACTAGGTCCTCTAAGTTAGTTACTCTAGAGAGACCGAGCCTTCCTTCACGCAGCAAGCTGTCCAGGCCCTCCTTCCAGCATGCTGCCCCGCAGATCTGGAATTCTCTTCCTTCCACTCTGCGCATCCCCTCATCTATTCCTGATCAGCCTTTCCTACTTTATGAACAGTTTCATAGACGATTGAAAGCTTTTCTCTTTGAGTTTTCCTATCCACCAAACGTCCACGAACTCAGACCAACACGTAAAGCTAAATTCCGCTAGTACCCTTCCTTGGGCTGACTACCCGAATTTTGGCTCGCACCGTTTATGGACCCCTCACTCGCCTCCTCGGCTTTGATTTGGTTCCACAGTGCTCAATGTTGTCATGGACAATAGTAGCACTCTAATCGTATTGTTGTTGTTGTAGTTGCCTAGAAACTGTTTTTGTGTCGTTTGTTAGTTCCTCCTCCTGATCATCAGGTCTCTTTGTAATCCTTCCCTTTTAAAATTAATATAAATAGTGCTGACTTCAGCATGCAATAGGATTTAAGAATAACATACTGTAGCTCCGTCATCCCTGGGTTGATTTTTAGCTGACTGCATAACCTGGAGATCTGAACCAACATATAACGATTCTGAGGCGCACTCTGTACCAATTAATGCAGTATAACTTCTCACGAATTATTTAATGGCTATTTTCTTACCATTTTGGACTAATATAGATGACTCCTTGTGTTGTTCCCTCATGTAGTTAGAGCACTGCAGAATAGGACAACCGCAAACAAGCTGCCGCCTGTAGGAGGCGACTAAGGCGGGATTTGATCACCATTAAGTTTCCCCGTTATTAAATGGCATACTACTATTCTAAACTAATGAAAAAGTTATTGAGAGTCAGTACAGAGAGACAGTTAATAGATGTGATACGAAATAAAAAGAAAAGTTGGATATGGATAGTATAAGTGAAATGGTTTACTGAAGGATATAATATAAGGAAGTGATTTGATAATAACTCATATATAGAGCGGGAAAGGAAAGATGAGGATAGAATTGGTTGGAAGAGTTATATGCCATGGGCCCTCCGTTTGCAGTGAACTAGAAGAAGATAGATGGCCTAGCCTATTTCTACATGTATGTACTGCGCAATTGGCATAGATATGGTAGTGAATACATAGTTTCCACGAGGCCTCCAATATCTTTCACCCATATCTCTATTGTTCTGCCAAACGGCCGGTCCAATATATATATTCATGTTCAGTCTACGTCACGATCCATAAAGAGCATTTCATAGATCAAAACGTTATTCCATCCAAACAACGTCATAATCCCTTAAACAACCGTATCCGTATTTTAATGTAGTCTATAGCTTGTGAATAGTGACTTCTGAAAAAGTTTTCAGTTACTTTCATCATTTCTCCTTTCAATTAAAATTCCAGTTATAACGACTCATTGCACGCACACTGCTGCTTTCAAAATGTATATTTTATTTCTTTCGCTTAGTATCACGTTTGTATACTCTAGTGAAGAAACAGACGATTATATTGAAAAAGACTAAAAGCTTGCTTAGGGATATAGTTCAGACTATGAACTATAAATAGCACTCAATTTCATAACATGAAACTATAAATAAAACATTTTTATATCCATGGTTCCGCCTACTCGTAGCTTATAAGTTATAATAATTTTTTTAAATGACCACGAAATTAATGTACTGAAGTTACACTTATGTTGTCATGGACGACAGTAGCATTCTAATTGTAGTTATGTCATATAATACGACAATTATATTGAATTCAAATACGCAAAATTAAGTACAAAATTAATTTAATTAAGTAATTAAATTAATCTGTTTCTTAACAACTAATATAGAATATTTTGAACAGTTTCCAAAGCAAAAAATCACAGCACAAAATCACAACTTCACCCTCTTATAACATCAGGAATAAAGCTTCAAAATAGAAGTAAGCAACATTTTATGTCAGCATTAGCGGCATAGTTGGTATGGATACGATTAGATCCTATGGCCTGCAACACATCCGGCAAGCGAGCTATCCGCTCCACCATACATCCAAAATGAAAGCAATAAAATAAAACTAAAATTATACCCCTACCTAGTTTGTATGCACAACTTCACCTACTACCAATATTTATCTTATTCTTCCTAAGTTCACTAAAGTTCACATCTAGTTTGCATTTTTTCCTGTCGCATTTGCTTGTTCGTGTGCTGTGTATGTGAACTCTACAGGGTTGAATGATCATTTTTGGTGTTCCTATTAAATTGAATTGAATTGAACAAATAAATCAATATCTAAGGGTCCTAGTAAACAACTAATAGTCGTCGCCTCTGGTAAGCACCTCTTTGCACGTAGGACGAAGAATTAGCGTGTGCTCGAACTGTGCCGTGTAGCTTCCCTTGACGTCACAGAGAGGAGGCAAGGGGTCTATTATGCCGATATCACACAGGTTCTTCAGCGCCAGCAAGTATTTCGTCTGTCCGAGTCTATCCAACCAGCGGCGACAGAAACCAAGTGTGCCAAAGTTTCTGTCGATAACTCCCAGAAGTTGCTTGGATTTTGCTACACGTATTGGCACGTGACCAATCTCAAAGTTCTTCATGTAGTGAGACGTCTCCATATCATCAGTAACATGACCTCGACCTGTCACATCAATCAATCACAGAGCTTAATTTTAATTTTCACACACACGTAAATAAAAATGTTAAAGAGTCTAATTAAAATCATAACCGAAGTGTCAAATTAGTTTTGATATGGCTAGTCCTTTGCATGTATCTCCTCAACATATCCTTGGCTTTTTCCTTGGTATCAACATACCAATTTATTGTCTTTGAAACATTTTCATAAAAACTCTGTTTTATCTAAAATAAACCAATAATTTTTCATAAATCAGCAAATTTTATCTAAGTATATAGATTATATAGTATATTCTAAGTTTATTCGTATCCCAACCCTGGTTAAACTGGGATTTAAGGGAAGATGATGATGATGATATAGATAACATATTAAGTAAACAATAAAATTGCCAAAAAGAGTATATACTATCATAAAACAAAAGCCGCCCCTTTTATGAAAACTAAGTATATAAGAAGACAGAAGAAAAGAATAGACTATTAATGAAAAAGTGAGCAACAAGTAGGTAGCATTAATTCACTCATGCTCTAACCTTAGTGTTATGCTATGGAGCATCTCCAAGGCACATATTACTACATAAGCTGTCATGCTCAATATGAATGTTCCATTGATCCCATCACAAAGCTTCTAACCTTTAATGTTTAACGTATAATACTTTGAGTATGTCACGCCCAAGCATATCAATAAAAATAAAATTAATAAACACATAAATAAAATTAAATAGATAAATAGTGTACAGTACAATGCATATAAAAAGAGTTATAAAGAAACAATAGCATTATTTAGACAAATGAATAAACTAAGCCCCTTATATAAGCCCCTTGAGAGATATAAAAAATCTAGCAGGGAAAAATCCAAGAGAAAGATGTGTTTTAAGATTCTTTTAGAAGTCATGAATTGACTCAGTTATTGAACAATTTAAATTTTTTCTAATGGCAACAGAAATGATTTGACAAAGTAACAAACAGTTCTACACTTGAAACAGCTTTCCAGTCTCAAACAAGCAGGCTTTCTTGAAGAGAAAAAGTACTTGAAGGAATACAGTAATCAGTAAGATATGCAGGTGCTATGTTACTCCGACATTGGAACACTGTTAAAGAAGGATTGAAAGAAGAATTCAATGCGTTGAGGAATTTTCAGTCAATAAAATTGCCGTACGGTAGTTGAGGCAGAATCAGAAGGCTAAGTACAAAGAACTAATCTTGCAGTAGCATTCTGACTTCTTCATTGACAGAAGACTTGTTACAACATAGGAAAAATCTGTTTAAATAATCCAACTCTTAAGAAACAAAGATAATAAAAATAGCAGAATTGCAGTCAAAGTACACGACATATTATCTGTTACATAATAACTGACGAATCTGATACCCGTATTCATTAGCAAGATAATCCGCAGCTTAAACCTCAGCAATAGCACTGCTGAGGTACACTATGGATTAGTTGGTATTCTGTAAGCTTTAACTCGTTGTTTAAAGTAAGGCGTAGCTGTGCCTCTGTTTTCGGAGGTTTACACAGCGGATTACCTATCCTAATTAAACTGGAATTAAAGGGAAGATGATGATGACTTCGCGGATTACTTAAACCACCGATTAAGAAATGAAATTCTAGTTATATTTACGAAGTAAGCTGATTGGCCGATCAGCATGAAGGACGGCGCTGTCATTGGCTGAGAGCTAGCATTGTAGCTAGCTTAATCCCCACGAACAGAGATCTTTATTTTGCCCTCATTCATTCAAGAATTCAATATGGACTTGAAATTTATGGTAAAACGTCTTTAAATCTGTTACATCTACTACAAATCTCTTGCAAAAGAGTTCTAAGAACCTTGCAAAATCAGCATAGATTCTATCATGTTAATCAATTATACATTAACTATGGCACTTTACCACTTCATATATTGTCTGTCTGTAAAATTATCTATAAGAGTCTCAATTATAATGGTGTAATGTCGATAGCAGTTAGAAATATTTTCAGCATTCCACAGTTAAGTCATCCTTATGAAACCAGGCTATCTAAAACTAATTATATATATTCCAATTCTAATTCTAACTTTTCTAAATCCTATATTTATGATTGCATTTTTGAATGGAACAAAATCCCTACAGTTATTCGTAATTCTCACTCAGTTAAATCGTTCGTAGCCAGATTAAAGAGCTGCTTTAGTTCATTGTTATAATAAGTTTCATTGTCATAAGCATTAAATTATTTTGTAATAATACAATATTATGGGATTCGTTAAATGCGTTTCTACATTGATTATTTTGATTAGTTCGTTCGTTGTAATTGTATACTGGGCTATCTTGTTTAATATTATTTATAGAATTTTTATTAAGTTTCAATTTTGAACTAATTAAGCGCTACTGTATGTTTCTGTATAGTTCTATGTTTCTATGTAGTGATTCTCTGCATCGGCAAAAACAATATTCTCTTTTTAAATTCCTGTTGTTATTATTTCAAACTTTATCAACTGGAATTTCTTTTACTTGTATTGCATGTTTATTTCGTTTGCCTAGTTATTTTTCAATTAGTAGGATGGAGGGGTGGTCAACTAGATAGGATACTTGCGACCTCTGAAGGCCTTCTTTGTGTATGTCACTGTATATTTTGAGTGTATCGAATTAAACATAGTTTTCTCTCTCTCTCTCTCTCTCATTTTGGCGGTTGACCTTGTAGTTAATAACCACCTGACTCATTTCTTAGTGAATACTGATATTTTTAATTCGTTGTTTACCCCGCGTCAGAATTGTAAGTAATCGACGATTAAAGCGAGTTTAGTAAATACCAGCATGAAAGTGAAAAGATGATAAGAGATTGATACAGATGAATGCTGCTCAAGGGTCAAGTGTGTGTCAAAACCAGCACCAAGATTACTAACAGTACTCAAAACAGGTAAACAAACGTCACTTAATGTAATTAACTCGTCTCAATTGGTACTGAGAGCAAAAGAAAAGACGAAAGCCCTACAGTACAAGCCGCTAAGCAGTCTGCTGATATTTGCATGTACAGAAAAAAGGTTTACAGACGGGGAAAGAGAGGGGGAAAGAAAAAGTTACCTATAAGATAACTTTTCAGTTACACCAAAGTAGTTTAATTATTGATAATTAATATTAATAAAGAATCCATTTAAGAATATTTCTGAGTTTAGAACTTTCTCACAAGAAAATATCTCACCTACATATACAGATAATATCTGACTCCCTTTACCTGTGCTTCCGAAAGTCTCTATAGCATAGAACTCTCCCTCTTCCATACGAGTAGCATCGCCTCCCTTCACTATCGGCACACTTTTACCAGCGTGAATCCTGTATGGCTCAATTGTATGTCCATGCAGACCACGTATGCTTTTTATCTGTAAACCAATAAATAAATATAGATAAAAATTTCCACAGAAATCAACTTCTGATTTACTGCAAATTGCTAAATATAAAATAATTCAAATCATCATTATCATCATCATCATCCTCCATTGTATCCAGTTAAATAATTAAAATATGATATAAAATAGTTATACCGTGACAAAGCAAATGCCAATAATAGCAATATTTTATTTAAAAAAATGAATTGAACGAGAACATACTACAAAGATAACCCTCGCTAGAAACTAAGGACAATTTCTTAAATAAAGGCACGATCAACATGCAGAATTCAACTGAACATGAACTCCTTTAGTATTTTAACAAAAAAAAGTATCATCATTTTCTTCCCTTGAATCTCCGTATAACTAAGATTGGGATTAGAAGTATTTTACGCAATTTCTGACGTCTAGGCAGTAACCAACTGAATGCCTTTTCTGACATTAGTTTGGATATTGATGCTTTGTCGTCTCTTAGTACATGTGCAGTCAACGATTGGTCTACTCTTCAGCAATCCGGACACAGAAAGTTTAACTTTAAGAAAACCGCAGTTACCCTATACTAAACAATCCCACAATGTCCAATCTCTGCAAAGAAAAAATATCAAATTAAATCTCTACATTCACCAACACTGTACCTGATGAGTTTTTCCATCTAGCTCTATCTCGTGGGACTCCATGACTTCCTGTATAGCCTCTCCCACATCACACAGTCTCACGTCTATCCCCGCCTCCTTGATGCCTGTGTTAGTTGCGTCTCTAACAGCCTGAACGAGCGGGTCGTAGCGTGGGTTGAACGTGACGGTGAAAGCACAGTCTATGATACGTCCAGCGATGTGTGTGCCAAAGTCAACCTTCATGACGTCATCATACTGCAGGACAGTCTGGTCGCCTGCATTGGGGGTGTAGTGTGCAGCGCAGTGGTTGATTGAGCAACCCGTTGGGAACCCTAAACCAGCCTGATCAATCAATCAGTCCATAAACCGATTAATAAGTCATCATCTCCTTCCTTATTATTTTATTATGAATGTCTCCAGAGTGTAGGGGTAACGTTATGAACTTTTAAATTGCAGATCCTGAGTTGAATTGTACCCTCGTGGGTTTGAATCCCAGCCGCGCTGATCTGAGAGTAAAATCTCGGACATTCTCTGGACTGGCTATACGGAAAATGGTCTAAATTGCCCAACGGTTTAAACATGTGGTATTAAAAGTGATAGATATCAACATAGTTGATCATTTCACTATAATGCGTGTTTATTTATTTTCCCCCTGAATCCCAGTTTAACTAGGGTCGGGATATAAATAGACCTTCTCCAATCCTCTCTGTTCCACACCATATGATAGCATCAGTCAATCGCCAATTTTACATGTCCTTCTTAATCACTGCATCCCACATCAGTTGCAAATCAATTAATAAGTAAAATAAACAAACTACAAAATATTGAATTGGAGGCTTTGTGATCACCAGTCCAAAGATGATTGAACGTAATCCCAAATTCTTCTCAAATATTTACTATAATGAGCCAGTTCTGTCTGTCTGAAATATCGCTGACGTCATAACGTCATATTTATAGTTCCTTAGTTTGGCTTTGTCACCTTCTAAATAATTATTAATAATGCTGAAAATAGAAAGAGCACTGACCTGAAGTCCGTTTTCTTTGATGAGCCTGCGCGAAGTGTTCTCAAGCGTCTCGCACATGTCAATGAGCTTGATACCAGGCTTGATGATGCTCCTCATGTACGTCCTCGTCTGACGATGAGCCTCAGCCGCCAGTCGAACCTGTGACGTGGTAACTAAGCGTCAACGCTGTTAACTACTTCACCTTACACTACCTTATTTCTACCCATGTTTAATCTCGATAATTTTGATTTAGTTGCTGAAGAACATTCCACCCGTGTACTGCATGGGTCGTAAAAGGCAAAAAAGTATTAGGATCCAAAACCAATATTGGAAAATACATTCGGTTGATGAGCGCCTAGGCTACAGAAAATGCTACACAATTTTATAATCCTGACCCTGGTTGAAATTGCATTCAAGTGAAGATGACGATGATGACTCTACTTTATTTCAACCTATCCTACCCAAATTACCTAGCCTCTCCAATCTTATCCTACCTCAGCCACTCCTACGTTACCTCATCCTTTCTTACCCTACCTTACCACACCTGCCTAGTGCAATCAATTTCATTATGCAAAAACTATTCATTTACCTGTGACATTGTAAATAAGTATTACCGTTTCGTTCTTAAATACTTCAGCATATGCTATCATGACTTAACTCACCTACCCTACTCCACTGTATCTCACCCTATCTAAGAAAGGATGAGGTAACGTATCCGACTGACATCAGCATAAGTAACTATAAAGATTTGCTTAGATTTCAATAGTACATTAGCTTACAATGAAATCAATGCAATACAATGAAGTTTTTTTGTTTATTTACTTTCATCATCATTTATAAAACAACAGACCAGTAATCTCAAACTTTTTCAAAGTCTGAAGACACAGTCGCTAAATCTTTATTATTAGCATCTATTCCTCTAATTTATTATAACTTTACCAATGTAGTGTCCGGGACATGAGAACAGACCAATAGTAGACTGCATGTGTCATAAAAATGGAAACTAAGGTCTATTCGTGTCCCTATCCTATTTAAACTGGAATTCAAGCGAAGATGATTATGTTTAGAACCTGACCCCTTTATTATTGTTATTATTATTATTTATCAGAACCCCACCTCTTTATTATTATTATTATTCTTATTATTAATTAGTACTCAACCTCTTTCAGCATGTCTTCCTGCATATGATCCAGTGCACGAGCCTCTTCACTGGTGAACCTGTCTTTAGCCATCGTGCTGTCTGCAGGCAGCACGTACTGCTGTATCTCTCCCACGGGACCTACGCAGCCATACGCACAATCATCAGCAGGGGATTAACGTCAAGCTCTGCAGCACTGCATCGCCACTGGATGGAGCCAGTGGCGACAACGATATGACATTCGACTGCGGATCAGTATTTGCAGGGTTCAAATCCTGGGCTATCCTGTCAATGACATTGCTTTCGAGTGAGGAAATTGACGTTAACCTTAGTTTTACCAGCTTTAACATCAAAGTCACAGGCCAATGGTAATAAACAACTACGCTAACTCATTTACATAGCTCTGACTGATTGCCGCCATAAAGTACAATATTTCTCTATATAGGCTCATAGTGATCCATCAAAACAAAGGCAGAAGAATGAGTAGATCTGCAATTATTGACATTTATTTTCATTGATAAATGAAAATTTTATGTCTACACATAAAATAGGTATTTAGAACTGCATTACATAGTGCTAACCTTCATCGTTTGAGCCAATGCATTTTTCAGGGAGGACCTATGTAATTATATATGTGTAGTAGATATATTTACCCTATTCAGATTGAGACTTTCCGATAATATTGCTAGGATCAGGCTGTTTGATAACTACACAGTGCATCTCTAAACAATTTGATAAGTATAGATTTAATGACTTTGTTGTAAGGCAACGTCAAAAGGTTCTCCAGGAAACCACGAATCATACACTACACCATTAATACATCATTACGCGAATATCAGCATTTCAGCCAACATTTTACTGTTAATCTATATGCACATGACTTACACAAGTTTACACAGTAATGAATCAAATAGCTAACTAAATCCGGTTTGAGTTTGAAATTAAAAGAATAAATGAAGCTCTGTGTTTGAGTTTGAAATCAAAAGAATAAATGAAGCTCTATAAAGACCTCCGTTGGGCATGAGCTCTATGATAGGAATCGTTGGAGGATTAGTCTGCTTCAATCCATCACTACCAGTGTTTGCCTCATCAGCAACTGGCTTCTTCTTTTTCTTCTTGTTCTTCTTCTTAGCTCCCACAGTGTCATCTCCCTGTAAATTTTCATTTTCATCGCCATTCTTGTTACCTCTGTCGATCTCTGGGCCACTGATCGTCTCCGGGGTTTCTTCTGACACAATACCATTTGATTTTTCTTCAGGGTGACTGCCACCAATTGCTTCACCGCTAGAGGCATTGGAATTAGCATTTTTCTTCTTCTTCTTGCTCTTTGGTTTACAAGCAGCTGGATCAGCACTTACTGGAGCTTCATTTGCAAAATGAACCTGCATTTACAGTATGCATATAATATATGCCCATTGAATAAATCCATAAAATAAATAATTTAAAGTAAAGTAAATAATTTAATAAATAATTTAATATAAAACTTAATTGATTTAAAGTAAAACAAATAGTTTAATAAAAAACTCACCGATTAAATCAGTAAAACAAATAATATTAAACTCCTTCTTCTAAAGCTTACTTTATTAAACAATCGATAAAATGATCTAGCTATTGAGCAAAACATGCTATTTCTCCAATTTTCCTGCAATTATCAATAAAAGTTAGTCTAATATCTGATTCCAGACAACATGATATATAGACAACATGATGATATAGACAACATGATGCAGTCTCAGAACTTTTAATGCAAAACACATTAGTTGACTAATAAACAACAGCAATTTAGATATAACTTGCACCATTTAAATTTTGCAAAATGTTTTATTATTGAAATTCATGGAAGGCAGGATAGTCGTGCTCTCCATTTAATGGTGGGTTAGGTTTAATGAAAGCATTTAGTACAGAGGATAAATGCTACAGCACATTTTGATAGTAAACGCTAGTGGTTCAGAAAGGATTACGAGCAAATTGGCTTCTGTTGAGTATTAAAAGGATGGGGAAGTGGGATTACCAATGACCAGGGTAATCCCCCATTCGACAAAATCATCAGCATACAATATGACTAATGGCCGTAGTTACTAGTGAGATAATCAAGTGTTTAAACATCAAAAGTTGCGTAAACCACTGATTCGTCACAATTTGATATTCTGCAAGCTTGAATCGACATGTGCAAAATAATGCAAAGCTCCGTGCGCCTGTTTTCGGACGTTAAAACAGTTGACATGCTATATCGCTGATTACGAAATAATATTCTGACTTTGTTTACGAAGTAAGCTGATTGGTCGATCAGCCTAAAAGACAGCGCTGTGATGGGCTAATCGACCGCCAAAATGGGCTCTGTCTTCCGCCCATTTTGGCGTTTGACTTTGTAGCTAATAACCACGCAACATTTCTTAGTGAATACCAAAAAATTCAGAACAATAGTTTACCAACAACAGAGGATTAAACTATCAACTGATCAAGGAAAAGTTAGTAAATGCCAGTATTAGTGTCAAATTTGAACTTAGCTGCTACGTTTGGTAACAGGAGTTGAATTAACCATGTCGTATGAGGTGACTGCAGAAGAAATAAGCTATCCCTGGAGCACAACTAAGCTACTTCTACCATGACCTCAGTCTTTGAAATTAGATGAACATGCTAGTAGAAGGAATGCTCCTTCGTAAACGTAAAAGTAAATTTCGAACAAGAATAATCGGCAGCGTGAAAACAGCTAGGATATAGAAGAAACAGTTTAAAGAAAGCCATAATAAGGCTAAACTACATAAACGTCACGTTGTTTTCAATATGCAAAATAAAATACTCGCCTGTAAATCATCAACTTCATCACGAGTAGGACAATTCATCGTAAACTATTAGGAGATTAGATACTGAAAAATTGCCTAGTCGATCTCTCGAAGAATTCTCGCGATTTAATAAAATTAACTAAATTGCTATTTAGGCCTAACAAGTAGGACAACTAGATAATACAAAAACAATCAAGATCTATAACAAGCGCAGATGAGGTTGTTGCTGCAACAATTTGTACTTTTATATATGATCAAAATTGATTGGACCTGCGTTCTAGATAATCAATGGCGATACTAGAGCAAGTGAACAGATATTGTATTGTAATATGAGACTATATTAATCTATGAGACTGCTGGTAAAACGTCTTACGAGCTCTCTTAGTGCACTGCCTACTGGCAGGTCCATGGTACATAAAGCCTCCACTCTTCTCTGTCTTCCGCCCAAAGATATTAGAATTAATTGTTAAATCGGTAGAATATTATAAAACGCTAGTTTTATAATAATCTACCGATTTAATAATCTTTGATAATGTTAGTTAAGTTACTGTGTATTTTTTATAATTTAAAGTGTAGTCGTACCAGTAATTACGTCAATCAGTCATCGAATAAACAATGTAAACTTTACAGATATGTAACTATATTATCAACTGTAACTTCTTTCACATTTTCATATACTATTTATAATATAATATTTACTCTCTCTCTCTCTCAATCTCTCTCTCTCTCTGTGTTAGTGTTTTTCCTACTGGCAGGTCCATGGTAGTCCTAAATAACGCCTCGTCTCTTCTCTCTCTTCCGGTTTCCTCTTCGCAGCCACATACGAGTGCATCTAATTTTGTGATATATCATTCCTTCTTGGGGGTTATGCTTTAGGCGAAGTGGACCCTTTTCAGATTCGACGGTCATTTACTGGGCAGGAACGTCAAAGTAATGAATTTTGTGACAATATCATTTGTTTTATATGTTTATAATAAAATTAACCGTGTTATGTCCGTGACACTGAAGAAAAGATCAACCGTAAAAGATCGAGTGAGGAGACTGACGTTAACATCAGCTTTACCAGCTTTTTGTCTCTATCTCTGTCTCTGTCTCTGTTGTCTGTCTTGTCTGTCTGTCTCTCAGTATGCAGCCGCAAAGGCTTTTTCGTCACATTAATAAGAATTAATTCCCGTTAACTCTTGTTCATTGTCCTATTCATTTCTGCATGTGAAACTCGATCCTCCTGCATTAATTTGAAATGTTAAACAGATTGTAGGGAAATGACCATCTCTGATATTATTTCTCTCTTTTAATGCCGAACGTTTAGCCATTAGACTGTTTACTCCATTATCCATGTTACCAGTTCTACGATTATGCGAGTTAACTGTTCGTGTCGCAAGAGGAACATATTAAGCAAGTACTGAGGTAGCCAACGTGAAATCACCTCGATCAGGAGCCGTATCATTCCTATATAGCTATAGGTTATTGTGAGAGGTTTCTAAGGAGTGCTCTCTAAGGAGATCGAAGCGTGAAAGCAACATTTGAGTGGGATCTTGGACCTGCCACTTGACAGAACGAAATTCAGAAGTGAAATTAATTTCTCATATACTGGGAACATGAAAATAATTCATACCAGTAATTCGGAATTTTTATTCATTGAAACTTGTTTTGCTAATACAATTCCTTGAATGAGCAAAAACACAATTAGGGGCCCATAGGTCTATATAATTATATAACATTATATATGTGCAACAGGTCGGTGTGCAGAATTACTGATGTTGAAAGTACAGGACAGTATATCGAGATCACCAACTGTTCCTCCGATCAGGTTCGAATTCTAACTATAAAGCAACGAAACGCTCTTTGATCTTTATCCTTTTGAAAACTTGAGAGTAGATGAACCAAACCTGGCACTAACTACTAAATTAAGAGGTGAATCAACAAAACAGATCAACAAAACGCTGCTTAGTCTTATCCGCTTGAAAACTTGAGAATAGATTAGCCTAACCAATCAATCAATCAATCAATCGGTTCCTCGCCATAAGGCAATGTCAGGGACGTCTCTTTCAGACTCTACACGAACAGGCGCCAAAGCACCACACGATGACGACTGAGTACAAAGAGAAAGCTAGATCAAAACAGTGTAAGTCAAAGGCAAGCTGGTCAACCTAACGTTGCACTAGGCGAATAGGAACATATACCAAGAGATAAAATTTTAAACTACTGCCTAATTAATTTTTGCTCAAAACCAATCCCTTTACGCTGCTTCAGAAAATTCAGATAATGTCTACTTTGCAGAAGCAGTTTCTAACTGTATCGCAGTTATCATTTGTGGAGAGAGCACGGAATTGTAACCCACTTTAGTTCAGCAGTCGGGCACCTTCCTATAGGTTCAGCCAGCAGCGTTATCAAAAACTTGCTTTTTGAGTATTAACTCTTTCAGGTTGATATTTTGAAATTCTTTAGACATTTACTCTTCTTATTGTATTATTATTTATTTATTATATTATTATTTATTAATTATATTATTATTTATTAATTATATTATTATTTATTAATTATATTATTATTTATTAATTATATTATTATTTATTTATTATATTATTATTTATTTATTATATTATTATTTATTTATTATATGCTTATTATGCTATATTGCGCTTTTACCCGTGCTATGACCCGGTTTGATGAAGAATAGACCAAACTTAGACTGCGCTTTTCGTAAAAGGCTATGAAGCACTAAGATCCAAACCTACGTCAGGAGGGGTATTCGTTTGGTGAGCGCCTAAGCTCCAAGATAGCTACAAAATTTTATTAAACGAATGGAAAAATTCTACACCCCACAGAGAAGAGTGGAGAAGGTCTATTTGTATCCCAACCCTAGCTAAACCGTGATTCAAGGGACGATGATAAGGATGATGACGATGAAACAAAACACATCACGAATTCAAATACAGCAAACCAGTACCACTTTCATTAACTATGTATTCAATACGGCCACTGGCATCGCGACATCGCCACTGACTTCAGCCAGTGGCGATGTCGGTTAGATATTCGATCGCGGATCAGTATGTGCGGGGTTCAAATCCTGGTCTCGCCTGTCATTGACATCGCTTTCGAGTTGCGGAAACTGACGTTAACATTAGCTTTTTTACTTTACGCAGACGGAGCAGTTGGGTTGATCTTTTTTTACTTTACGCAGACGGAGCAGTTGGGTTGCAATGCTTTGACTCAGTCTCGAGGTGGCGCTATGATCATAGCCTATCAGTTTCCCCCCAGGTTATCTCTGCCTCCCGGCACCAGCCTGAGGGTGTGGGCTGATACCCCCGCTAGGCTACAGGCCAGCTGTGATGTCACTCATATCAACCTCTGCTACCATGAGCTGATCTGTTGGAGCTGTGACCCAATGTGCTGTACCGCCTTAGTGAGACCTAATGGCGAGGTTAATCAATCAATCTGTCAATCAATCAATTAATCAATCAATTAATAAATCAATCAATCAATCAGTCTGTCAGTCAATCAATCAATCAATTATAGCATTAAAGATCCTTGAATAAATCAACCAACCCATCTATCTATCAATCAGTCAATCAATCAATCATCAAATTAGTCAGTCAATTTATCACTCATTCAACTACTAATTCGATGGTTCGATTAGTCAAGCAATCGCTCAATCAATCACTCACTCATTAATGCAATCAATCAAGCAATCAAATCGATCCAGCGCAAATCAATTCAATCAATCAATCACCTAGTCAGCTAGGCTTCCAGTCTGGCATCTGTCTATCCTCTGTTAAGTCGTCAGTCAGTAAGTCAGTCAGTAAGTCTGTCAGTCAGTTAGACAGTCAGGCAGGCGGTCAGTCAGTCATTAAGTGAGTATGTCAGTCAATCAGAAAAGTCAGTGGAACTACTACAATCAGTCATTCAGTTAGCTAGTTAGTGAGCCAGTAAGTCAGTCAATCAGTTGATCAATAAGACAGTCAGTCAGTCAACTAGTCAAAAAGTCAGGCAGACTGTTTGTCAGGCAGTCAGTCAATCAGTAGAAATGACTCATCCATAAAGAAATTACTGATTCTGTTCTATAAATGTCGAATTAATTTAAGGTCTTATAATTTATATTTTAACTTTGTAGGTTTTGCGTAGCGTCGGCCACTTCTCTACATCCAAGGTTCTAGGATCAGGTTTGCTCCTAGCTCTCTATTTCATTCAGTCTGGAAAATGGCGTTCTGACTTTATCTACATACATGTACATGTATATCCAGACATTAAAATCAATCTTTTACACCTCCCCTATATAACCAATACTTTACACCTATTACCTTAACGTATACTTTTCAGCTCTCCTTTATTGTTTGCATTCAATGTACATGTACATGTATACATTCCCATTGTTTACAGGAGGTGTCCTCAAAATACTAATAGTGACGTAAGTTGGGTCATTGGTAAAATACAGGAAAGTGGAAAAGATACGGAACTTTAAGAGAGAGAGAGAGAGAGAGAGAGAGAGAGAGAGAGAGAGAGTTAACCCCTCCACATACCTATATAGCAATCTGTCCATTAATTGGTATGACGACTGGCAGCCGTCGCAGATTTAATAATAACCTTCCAACAACCTGGGGATTTTTGCATTTATCTCAACACTCATTTTACAATGGTGGTCAATCATCTATGCACTAACCGCGCCCGATGTAGTTTAACGTCTTTCTTTGACGCGTAGCTAATATATGTTCGTTAAATCTCGTACCGGTGCACTAGATTTCGCAAAATTATATCTAATTCGTGATTCTAAGAAATATGCTGCATTTCTTTTCTAAATCAACAAATTGCTACTAAGCGATTAATTATATAAGTCTTCTACATGTATATCTAAATAACAAAATTAAGCTAATTTAGCTAATTTACATGTAGAATAGAAGTACAAGAAGCTTCATATTTCTATGTAGGCCTGCTGTATAGCTTTAAGCCACTCATAAAAATTATTTATTGACATTATTGGTTTTTCATTTAATTCTCTCATTCATATTGAGTAATTTTTTTCAAATTTTACTTAATTTTAGTAAATTCAATTATGCAATTTTATTATTTCTATAATTTATTTTCAGTAATTCATTTTATTCAGTAATTTATTTTATAAGGTTTGGACGGATCATCAGCCAATGGTAGATTGATCAAGTACGGTTTCTCCAGTATCCCAATGAACATTCCTCCATGTCCATCAGTCCTCAGAGGTGAGAAATCTTTACTGGTCAAAATCTAATGTCCTGTCAGCTTAGGTCATCTGATCCTACCTCATAAAAACCACTTAATAGTAGAAGTGACTTTATATTACAATTTTTATTGATTGATGATAGGAACAGCTTAAAAAACTTAAACGAATGGTAGATGATGATGATAATAAAAACAGATTACCCGTTTTGTGTCCGGATAGCTGAAGATAACTTCTACTCAGCACATTTCTTTTGCAGATTGGTCTGGGTGAATTGATCTGTGGTGATGTGTGCTGTTGGGGACGTCTCTGACATCATCCCTGGATGAGGAAATGGACGTTAAACCTTTATTATTATTATTATTAAGAATAGATCAACCGTGGGTTGCATGTGTCGTAAACGACGACAAAGCACTAAAATCCAAATCAACGTCAGAAAGGGTATTTGGTTGGTGAGCACCTACAGCTACAAAATTTGCTACAAAATTTTCTCAAACCCTAGCTAAACAGGGATTCAATAGAAAAAGAAGAAGAAAAAGAAGATGATGATGATGATGATGATGAAGATAATGATGATGATAAGATGATAATGATGATGATTGATGATGATGATGATGATGACGGACGACGACGAAGACCATGATGATGGTGATAGGAACAGCTGATGACCACTGTATTATTTATCTGTGGATAATTTCTTATTGTTATGTATTATCTAATACCAATGTTATACTGCAGTGAGTATACTGCATATTATTTTTATTATGCATGTGCTGTTCTAAAACAATGAAATTTAGCTGTGAACATTTCACTGTCATCAATTTGAAATTATTTGACTTCTAACTGATCTAGATAGCTGAGATAACGTCTTTCAATATCGCAAGCAATACTCTCAAAGACGGTCCGGTTGGGAATCAAATCGATGGCCTACTGCTTATCAAGCAAAAGTGCTATCCCACCAACTAGTAAACATTAATTGAACCTGAATAATTGCACATCAAATTAGCAAATTAATGTAAAATTGTGCGAAGCCAATTTAATGCGGATTGATCACTAGTTGTCAGCCACTTTTCTATGCAACGTTACGCGCCTTTCATTCGCGACTTCACAATTTTAACATTAGCTGCGGTGCGAAAGGAGATGTTTTGCAATATTTTGAATATAACCAATTTTTTCTCTAATTATATGAGTGTGTATCGAATATTGATGTACTCAAGTGCTATACATCATGCAACGCCATTTCTGTATTTCTATATGCACCAGCTGTAGCTGCGCACCGCCTGTGTAATGCCTTTAGTCCTTTTTGAAGGACTAACTTGTTGATTTATGGAGTTTTATATCGAGCGCTTAATGTTGGTTTTTATAAGCCTACATGCAGTAGTTAAATTGAAAATTGAGAGCCAGTGGATCTGTTAAAATGTTTGGGTCCCCTTCCGTTTTACATGATCCCTAGTATCTACAAAATGGACTCCAGGCAGGGGGACTCACTTTAAAAAGAGATCTAGGGGATTTGTGTTCCCCTGCTGCCCCCATTCTAACCACTTCTTACTGTACATCTGGGCCTATTCTGGGATAGCGGTGTATTTGTTCATTTCTTAGATCTCGTCTCCAGTCGACCAGCTGAAAGGTTTCAACGTAGAGAAGTGGCATGCTGGAGTCAAGTGAGTATGAGCGCCTCTCAGTAGAAATTACAAAATCTCCACTTAGCTCACTTAGTATCTGATTATGAGTAATTATTAAAATAATTACGACATTAATAAAAGTTATTCACTTAGTCGTAGGTTGTATTATATTAAATAAGTAATTACTATGGTAATTACGTTATTAATAAAAGTTGTTCACTTAGTCGTCGGTTCCATGTCAAATGCATTCTTGTCTAATTTGCACTAATTAGTCAGCTGGGACAGTATATAGGCTTTCATAAAGGTACACAAAGACGCTAATGTTTTACTACTTCCACTTTCCGTTGTAGGTTGAAAACACATCTCTTCCCACCATAGACTTTTTTCATCTTGCCTGACTGTTTTTTCGATCACCGGATCGGCACCGTTTAGGATCTTTTTCTTTCTCTTCAGCACATGTTTTTTCAGATGGTTTGGTGTGAATCGATTTGCAGTGACATGCGATAGGGAACGTCCCTGATATCATTCTTGTATGAGGAAATGGACTTAAACCTTTATTATTATTACTATTACAAGATATTTAACGAACTTTATGTTAATTTTCTGTGCAGTGTTAAGAAGTCGGCCTGAGCAAGTAGTGCCGCTCTAGCTTCAGATCCTGCAATTAACTTCTCACAAGACTTACTGCATAATGCGTAGAATTATTATGAAAACTGTTAGTATGCATTAATGCATTCTTTGCAATGCATTTTGCATAACGTGTCTTACTATTTTCACCGCGCGGTTGAAATAAAATTCAAAATTATTTTCAAATTCGTCATCTGTTCAGTCTTTCAAAGCGAAACAGAAACTGGCAGCTGTTTTATCTAGGAATGATAAAAAACCATAGCTGAACTGAGTAAAATTCTGATACCTACAGTGTAACTTCAAAGCTTGCCTGGCTACTTACTTTGCCAGATCTCCAGTCTTTTAAATATTATCAAGCGCAAGCAATATAACCTATTTATATAATTGCCAGGTCATGTCTTAAAAATCAGGATCACAATTCGGCTCAAGCTGTTTATCGTCCCATTTCGCACCGCAGCTGATTTGAATACCCGTAAGTCACGAATCTAGGGGCATAATGCTGCAGAGAAAAGTGTGCAAGCAGCTAGGCATCAAACGGATTAAATTGGTTTTGCAAAATTGTCCATTAACCCGCCAATAAGATAATGTTTACTAGTTCGACGGATTAGCACTCTTGCTTGATAAGCATTAGGTATTCGAATCGAATCCCAGCCGGACCGCTTTTTTAAATATTGCTTGCGACATAATAGTGACGATATACTAAGCTTCTTAGAGTGTTTATAAGTAAAAGAGTTTAATAATGATGCTCGTGAAATCTTCACAGAAAATATTTCAGTGTAGTTTGAGATCATAGCCTAACCAATCGATCCACTAATGAGTTCTAAAATATTTATAGTATGTTTTCAATACTATGCTTTAACTATAATTCTATGACCTTATCTCTCTCTCTCTCTCTCTCTCTCTCTTTCTCTCTAGTGTTGTGGCAGGTCCAAAGTACAAATTCATACAATGTTATTATTATTATTAGCCTTCAACGTTCGTCAATTAATATCCCAGAAATAGGTCTGCAATAGAAATATCTATTTTTAAATAGAATATTTCAAATAACATGCATGTACATATATACATATATATACATGTCTATATACATGTATAGAATGCAACACTGGCACTAAATTAGAAAGTGGCTAGTCAAGTAAAATTGTGGTATAGTCCACAACCGTTGTAGCAGCTAGACCTCAGCAAATCTAAAGCATGAGCGATCTATTCAACTAAATGACATGACATCATTTCCACATACCTTCTACACACTCCCCTGTTTGCGGTAGTCATTACATAACTAACACTTACACATGTCGGTAGGTTCAATTCTCAACCTTCAAAATCTACTTGGGTGGTTTTTAGAAGTGTTAAAGGCTGGAACAATCTATCTCTTATCGTATAGATGTTTATATATATATATATATATATATATATATATATATATATATATATATATATATATATATATATATATATTGTAGATCTATATGTTAAAGGCTGGAACAATCTATCTCTTATCGTATAGATGTTTATATATATATATATATATATATATATATATATATATATATGTATACTGTAGATCTATATGTTAAAGGCTGGAACAGCCTATCTCTAACAGTCTATCTCATTGTTCTAGAAGTTCTGAAAGTTAACTGTTTGGTAGCTGTCACGAGGCCAGAGTACAAAGGACCATCAGAACCTGCCAGTATTCTTATAATAACATACATGTATATAGAAGAATCGCTATGTTTGGCTTCGTTGACGCTCAATTTAATAGTCAAATTGAAAACTATGACACAGTGTATACAACTCAATCAAAATTTACATCTTTCAGTTTAAATGTCAATACAGCCACTTTAGTTCACAAGTACTTTACTAGCAGCATTTAAGAATACCTCACCACACAACCATGCTGTCTATAAAACAGTTGTACGATGTTCTTTGACAGTTAAATATATACAGCTGTTTGATGAACTCTTCTATGACTTTCCCTCCTTATATTGTCTATACAATAGTATTACGTATCACTTGATCAGTAGATCTATAACAGTTTATATACTTCAGATTTACATTTAGACTACAGTAGGTTTTATTTCTAGGCCTTACAAATGATCAAATATGTACTACAATAGACAGGTTGACACTTTAGCGTACACACAATATAGAGAAACCCAAACCATTCAAAGCATGCAAACTCCTATGTAGTTAAAAATTGTAAATTGATGATCAAGAGTAATTTACGAAACTGTAGAAATGCAACTTCAATGTGGGCAAAATATACACAAACGAAACAATTAGAAATAACATAGATTACAATACAGTTAAAAATTCAAGTGTTCTAATCAGAATACTTAGATATCCAAACCCACACTGCTCATGTTATACCATATCATGTTTGTAATATCGTGAACATCATGACATAACCTGACAGTAGAATGGAACAGCAACTTTTCTCCTACACTATAAATGAGGGCTGAAACTGTACCGTATCACGCTTAGGTAAACCAAATTTTCAATAAAAAGAATCAAAGGAGTAAAGGAATTTCTTAGGGGTGTATATTTTAATTAACTCGTCACGAAATTCGAGCATGGCATGGAACCCTACACTAAAGATTGGTTAAGAGTTACACAGAGTTAAGAAAACAGCGGAAATCGAAACACATCTAACAGCTATCGCCATTCGCAGCACACAAATACATTCTGCTCAAGTCCTTCAGCAAAAGATAGTGCTTGTAACTAAGCAATTTGCGAAACGTGATCAATTAATTGTCCCCGTGCTGTGTCCGAGTTGCTGAAGAATATACCAACCGCAGACTGCATGTGTCGTAAAAGGCGACAAAGCATTAAGATTAAAACCAACGTTAGAAAGGGCAATCGGGTGAGCGCCTAGGCTCCAGAAATAGCTACAAGATATTCCAAAAGGTCTCACCCCACAGCGAGGAGTGGAGAAGGCCTATTCGTATCCCACCCTAGCTAAACTGGGATTCAATGGAAGATTATGCTGAATCAATTTATAAATTGATTACAGTTTTGAAATAGAAAATGGGCGCCAAAGACCAGCTAGAATAGACAGCAACAGCAGCAGTTAAAATTCAGTGAATGAAATAGTTGCAAGTCAAGTATGTCATGAAAAACAACAACAACGTATTTGGAGTGTTACTGTCGTCCATGACAACACTGAACACAATGTTACCAAGTCCAATCCGATGAGCAGAGTGTGGAGTCCAAAACGGACCCACACCGTAAGACCAATGGGTGACAGAAATTTACATTACGCAATGGCAATAAATTTCTCCACTGCGATCTTGTTTGTAGTCCAACACATATTAGTAATATTTGTAGATTTTTTATATTATAGATTTAATAGATTTATACTAATTAATTATTAAGCCCTTACGAAAACGAGAAGACAATCTAAATAAAACAAGAGCTACAAAGAGCAACTACACGATCAGCAACTACACTTCTACGCAGCACAACTGTTTCCTCAAGAGACAATATTAAGTTAGCGTTAAAACAAATACTGTCAATTACAATAGTGAGATGTTATTAGGAGGATCACGCTGGTCTAAGAGAAGCAGATCAGATATTTACAATATTTACAGCGAGCAATGAAACCTCATAGTTAACCCAGAGCACATGAAATAGGAGGAGGGATGCGTCAGTACTCAGTTAATTACTCAAGCTCAACTGTCACTGACGATGCCTTTAGACTACAAAACTAGCACTCAATTTGGCTTCCCGTCACTGACTATGCATTTGAACTACGAAACTTGAGGCATTCAATTTGGCTAAGTTTTCGATTAGGAAATTTAAAATTAATGCGCTAGTGACATCTAAGTATTTGAAAAAGGAAGAGAGGAGCATACATAGCTAATCTTTCAATTCTACTCTTACAATTAATACTTTTTGAAATAATTTTCATTGGATTATATTTCAATGCATTATGTAGCAGCTTTACAGAGAGTCCAATAAACTGTTACTAGTCTGTTACAGTCTCAACTCATTTCACTCACTTCTCAATTAAGCGAATTTATGTAGGATCATAGTATGCTATATCCACTTTTAAGATTATTTTGACGATTGCACTAAAATGTGTAACTAAATTTTAACATCATTAACAGAAATAACTAAGAAATTGCTCAAGTACAATAAGTTTAAATATAAATATGATAAAGAAGATAAACAGGATCCATTACAAACGACCTCCACAAGTAAATTCGGCAACAACCACATGAAAAGACGACTACAGAGCCTAATCTAACCGGCACACGTCTGAGAAAACACAAAGATTAGCAGAATCTACTCACAAGAGCTTCTAGCAATAGAAATTAAATGGCGAGAGATTTAAAACAAAAAATTAAATGCGATGTTAACAAATAACCGGATTGAGGAAAATTCTAAACATAAACGTTGTGAATGTTCAGTGGAGTAGACTGTATCTACATGTATATTCTGGGAAAACTTTCTTCTGCATTTAACTGATAACTTAATACAAAATATTGGTAAAATAAAGGAGAGACCTTGTTAGAGAGGGAAGGACCTAGGAGTGCTCAAGCCTACGCTACAGCTAATATCTAACACATGCATATACTTATACGCACTACTCTTCTAATGTTGTATTCTGAAGATATAAAGTAAGAGCAATGTAAAACAATATAAACTCGCATACGTAGAATTTGAATGAACATGATGTACTTAAACACATGATTTACATATATATATATATATATATATATATATATATATATATATATATATATATATATATATATGTATATTCTTCAGTGCACTGCCAAGTGGCAGGTTCAAGGTACATAATCATACTCAAGTCTGATTTCTTGCTCAATAAGAGTACTTTTTAGATCAACAAGCTAATCTCTTCACAAAGTCTATGCCTTATCCATACCTTATGTAGCCTATAGCTTGGGAAAAGTATGGCTTCTGAGGTGGTTTCCCGTTGTTTTCCTCAGTTAAATGGATTAATTACCATTTAATCCTGGGGGGTCCCCTCTTGGCATCCTCAGCTCCTGCCTTAGTCGCCTCTTACGTACACGCGGCAGATTGTTTGCAGTTGCTCTATTCTGCAGTGGTTTAACCACACCCGAGCACAACACGGGGATATATATATACATATAACACAGGGATATATATATATATATATATATATATATATATATATATATATATATATATATATATACACATATTTAGACACACACACATATATATATTACAGATATTGTCTCAACGAGGTTTTAACCTTACGCTCTGCTCATGCAAAAATGACACCAGGGCCATAAACTATCAGTTAGAAAGCAATTATACATTGAAGCTGCGTGAAAAAATTATACAAAAATTTGAAATGCAAAAGAGGGTCGAATTTTGAATTATAACATTACAAATAAAGATCTGTAAAAAAAATTCATAAGAACAGCCTATAAGTGAATAAGAACAAATATATAACCCTATGAAATTGTCTTAAATTTCAATTCTCAAAAGTATCAGCTTGTGCCCAGTCTCTAGAAATATCTGCCTTACTTTAGAGTAGCAAAACCTTCAAAAAAAAGCAAACTTTCTAAAAAGTTGTAAGTTTAATTTCTTTAATTCTTACAAAATGAAAGAGTTATTACGCTTGTACTGCGATTACACTTACTGTAAGAAGTTTAAATTGTCAAAACTTCTATCTACGGTATTAAACATAGAAATATTAAATACAGAAAGCTCGATAAAATTAAATACTAAACTCAAAATAAATCACTCAAAAATATGGGCAAAAAGACGGATAAATAATTGATACTAAATTAACTATCAAAATTAAGTACAATTGGGTAAAAATCAAATGCTGTGAGAATCTACAAAACAACAATAACAACATAAACTACTACAAATGCGCACGAATATAATATGAGAATACGTATGAAGTACAGTCAAGTTTAATGCCTGACTTTCACCCGAAGGCAAATGTGAAAACCTTAATCAAACACAAGAAGAAAACTCTCCGTCAATCTACAAGAGATTCTTGTGTTTAGAAGCACTCATGTTAGTGCGCTTTCAGAGAGAAGAAAATTCAGTCATATCAAAGTAAACATATCGCAAAAATGGTTAGTACAAATAGAGAATACAGTTATGTAAAAGGATATATATACATACATACATATATATATATATATATATATATATATATATAAAATATATGTACTGTATACATACATATATATATATATATATATATATATATATATATATATTTTTATAATTCCGTATAGTTACACACATGACATACCGCATGTGTTTACAATGTTTCCTTTCTTAAGTTTCTGTTTTTGTAGTTTTCGTTATTTCCTCCATACCTTTCTATGGTTATTAGTAATCGTTGCCTTTTGTTGGCGCTCCAATAGCAGCCGGCGCGGATTTAAGAATAACCTCCAACACCCTGGGGATTGTTTACTTTCAAAGCTGTCTACACGCGGTCTTCCAAAGTGGTCGCCCACAATTTACTAACCGCGTGCAGCGTGGCTTTACTTCGTTCAACTGACGCGCAGCTTAACTGAGTGCGCTAAATCCCCCCCTATATATATATATATATATATATATATATATATATATATATATATATATATTAAAAAAAGCTAAAGCTAAGGTTAACGTCAGTTTCCTCACTTGAAAGCGATGTCAGTGACGGGCATATAATAATGGCATATATATATATATACATGCCATTATTATTTCAAACATGTTATAATTGCTCTATAAGAACAAATTTAGCAATCCATCTCCTTAATGTGTTTAAATTGCATTAGACATAACGATCGTAAAGGTTAAGAATAATAAGCTAAATAATAAAAAACAATGAAACTCAACATCAATAACAACAACACATACATTTGTACACAATAAACATACAAGTACCATTAAGGTATGAAACTCGATTCATGATTTCAATTCAAGAAACATCTTCGTCATAATTACCGAGTTCATTAAATTGGAAACCATAATAATAGTCTATCTCTTGTCTCTCACGTTAGATGTGAACTTAAAAATTAAATATAAACTCAAAATTAAGTTGTGAACCTAAATATAGGCTATTAACCAGAAGATAATGAAATAATAGGAAGAGAAGGAGGCCATAGTGAAGCTATATGTACCTGTAGCATTTACAAAAATCAGCGAATCCTGGGCAATTTATCATACAAAAATTAGTAGAAATAGGTTTCCATATCAATAAATCGTTAAACTGATATATTCTCAAATTCGGCGACGTGTTCATAATGCATTTTGCAAAATCCAGCTATGACTGCAAAAGATAAAAAATGCAAATAAAAACAAACAGAATATTTATATTTTGTTATTAGAGACTTTATTGTATAAAAAATTGACAAGAAACAAATATAAAACCAAATAATAGTCACACAGTCTTTATTATATCGTCTAAATTAAATGCCAAGAAACAATACAAAACGAATTAACGCAAACAAGAGAAGAAAATAATATATCTTATTATACAATCTACACCTCTGACGCTAAATTAATTTCTACAAATAATCTAAGTAAAATCTAAACCATGACTCTTAAACAATTTACTTTAAGAGTCCTTTTTTTATTTATTATTATACTTTATTTAATTTTAACTACATCGGCTGTATCTGTATCCAAAACATCCACTGCGTAACTTTCTACTTTGCTTCAGTTAAAGCTTTAGATCAGTTAAACTCTCCAAAAACAACACAATTCTGTGATGTGTACACTGAATTAGCATCAGACAATAGGGCTGGGGCCCAAGAAAGGGTATGACCTGACATGTACAGCTTGTATTGTCACGAAATTTGGAGGAAATGTGTAGAATTGACCTAGGAATAACCTTGCTAATTCACATCACAAACAGACGTCAGGTACAAAAATGATGCATAATTTTCTGTAGAGGTGCCATTTGTTATGAAGCAGTCTGTATATATATATATATATATATATATATATATATATATATATATATATATATATATATATATATATATATATACAATACATCTTAATGATCCACAGTTTACTCTGCACTCTAAGGAGAATCTCAATTCTTTCTTTAATACACGTTTTACATATAAAATATAATTTCATATGGGTTTTGTAAATTCCCATGCATAAATCGGACTGACTATGGATGTTACAATAAGTTCAGGACGTTAAGCTTCAAAACAGTTACATATTATTATCTAAATTTACTTTAGTAAATAATTTCTGTGGTAACTAGTACTATTAAAGCTACTACAGTCCGGATAATTACGATTAATATGAACTAGCACTAGCAAAGAACTAACTAGTCCAATTTTTAATAATAGTCATTTGATGCTGAATGAATTTAGCAATATACAAATAAGATAGCTGACTAGTAACACCTAGCTACAAGCCGTGACCCAATAGTCAGTACTAAGGCTACAGAATATTCTAAAAATACAAAAATTTAATAGACCTAAGTTAATATATAGGCCTAAGTTTATTTATACTAGATAAATACCTTAGCACACCTTAATACCTTAGCATACCTTAACTAGATACCGGCCATTAATTAGCTCTCTGTGACAAGTACTGACTACTACTGCAATATAATACAAATATCTTGGCACTGCAAGGAATGACCTTACTTCACGTCATAAACGCAAATGGAGCTAGCCGCAGCAGTGGCTCTGAAAATTATAAATTAAAATAAATAAAAGGTTTAAGTAATTAGAGGATGCTAATTATAGTTGTCAATACTGAATGCTTAATATATTAGGCAGTATTGTTAATTACACAGGTCTTATTAATATCTATTATTTCTTCCAAGATCAGCCCGTCAATCTATCCCACAAGACATATACCATCTAGGATTAAATTCTACAATGTAACATTATCTCCAATTTTACGACGTTATCATAAACTCAGCACTGAGCGTAATGTAGAGTGGACTTATTAAAAATAAGAAAAAGGATAATAATAATAAAGCTACTACTATAATAATAACAATAATAATAATCAAAAGAATACCCTTCTTAGGGGGTTAAAACAATAATAATAATAATAATAATAATGCCTGTAATACAAGTAGAAATAGAATAATACAAGTTAATTTAAATTATCAAATACTCTGGTCATGATTCTACAATACATCATGACTGCAAATGCCGAGACTTTTAATTTATTGAATATCTTAAGGAAAGCTTATACATATACAGTACACAAAAGGTCAGCTCATGACTAACGAGTCATATAACGCAATGAAATTTTAATTCATTAAGTCAATAATAAATTCCATAAGATCCTGAACCCTTGAGAATTGACCAATTGCACACTGTATCTTAAACAAAGAAACTACTTAGGAATGCAATGAAAACTCGCTTCAGACGTCTCATCAAGGATAAGCTTTGTAGCGTGATAGAAGTAAAAATTTAATAATAATATGTATTGTTCTAGAGACCAATTGTTTTTTCTGTCAGAGACTGTGATATCAGACTGAGTATGATTATTTTACCTCTAACTTGACAACAATTTTTAAAGAGGCAAAATTGCATCAATACTTTCACACTGTTGAAAGCTTAACAAATTAAAAAGCCTGTGATATTTAAGCCACGTATGGCAGGATCGCTGAACAGTGTGGTCAAATTTCTGTTATCAAGAAAAACAGTAGTACTCCAATAATATTCTTTCGTTAAATTGGTGTTTCCATTTCCCTAAGGTAGTTAAGCTTCAAAAGCTAGGCTTAGTCCATCACTGGTACCTTCCTATTCAATTTGACTGTAATCTTAGCATAAGAGCATTAAAGAATTACACAAATAGGTTCTTTGGCTTGCGCTATACTATATTACTCAAAATTTAACCATCGATAACCAAAGTTTCAGTATTTAAATTGATCTGATAAAAATCAAATCATAAAGAAGAAAACGAAGAGTTGATCAAAACTGTCAACGCTACACCTCAATTAGAGTCGTATACTGGAGCATAGATGCAAAAAGCAAAATTTAAACGCAGTAAAAGTGCATATACTTTACTTGTCACACATAAAAAGCAGACGTCAAATATTTACAACAATATACCGGTATCGTTTCAGTAAAGCTGTACCAAATTGACAGCAAATAGATGTGTAGTGAATGTAAATAGTTCAAGACAAAAAAAATCAAGCGTCGCGTCAAATACATAGCAGAGAAAAATACACCGAGTACTACAGTACTTAACAGTGGATACCCTGTTACATACAGCATCAGCACGAGAACCACAGAACTTCTATAGCAACATAGTTTTGCTTATAATCATATAACTGACAAGTTGACATATAGCGACTTAATAAGGGTAAATTTTAATAATTATTATGACAAGAAAAAACATGAATTTCAATAGATCACCAATTACATATTATTTAATTATGCTGAAATTTCGAATAACACAATCCGAGAAAATTCGACATAACATCAACATTTAACAACACTAGTCCTTTAGTGCAACTTTGGCTAACTAAGAATGTGGCATATAGTTTTCACCAAGTCATATTATTAAAACATTAACTTTACTAAAGCATACAACTCTCTATACTCAACATTAAATTGATAATTTTTTGTCGGTCACGAAGTTTAAAAATTCGGCCAGCTATAACTCATCTTTATACTATAGAGCACAATATATCGATTATTATTTTACACATGTCACATAATGGTAATTTTTTCACAACACCAACACAATTCCCAGTAAAGAGTAAAAAAACCTGAGTAGATACTAAACTTTTTCATCTTATTGTGCTAGAATTACAAAGCTTTTGTTTTAAACAACCCGCTAAAATACATGCAAAATAGAACAGACTAATACTTAGATTACTACATTTTATCATGAATTGATCTTGAGAATTTTGGATTTTCTCAAAATTTTACGAGAACATTTTTAATTTGCCACGACTAGTCACTGCAAAATTATGGTCTGCTTTCTTATTTATTTCAATGAACTCCTTTCTAATTACTTCTTTGAATCAAACTAATTTCTATTCACTTTAATTTACCTATCAGTTGATTCAATCGTAAAACTTGCGTTTAGCTAAATATTTTACACAGGTCCATTACAATTATTGCTAACTAACACATAGTAGCTCAACACACGACTCGTTCAGTTAGTTATTCAACATCCACTAGTAGCATGCACTCTAGTTCTAGTTCTTTCATGTTCGCCTTGTTGAATATTTCACTTAATTATTTATGGTTAGCTCAATATTGTACTTATATTCTTCCTTGTGCCATTCACAATCCTACTCATATCCTTGCTTCGTTGTGCACTCGCTCAATTAGTCATTCAACCATATATTTAAACTGCATATTCGCTCACATTTAGAACTGTCACTTTAGTCACTAATGCACTAGCTTTAACGTTCAATCATTCACTCAATAGTTCACTCAGTCACTGAATCAATCATTCACTCAATCACTGACTCTATCATTCACTCAATCATTGAATCAATCATTCACTCAATCATTGAAGCAATCATTGAATCAATCATTCACTCAATCATTGAAGCAATCATTGAATCAATCATTCACTCAATCACTGACTCAATCATTGAATCAATCATTCACTCAATCACTGACTCAATCATTCACTCAGTCATTCACTTAGTCATTCACTCAATCATTGAAGCAATCATTGAATCAGTTATTCATTCAGCCATACAATCATATGCTCACTCTTTCGTTAAGTAACACGGTCAATCAATCAATCAATCATTCACTTGCACATTCTGTCACTAATTCAATCACTTAGTGACTATGATCATAATTATCTTTCACTCAATCTTTAGCAAACCCTAACCCACTTCATTCACTCTACATCCACTCAATAACTTTTTCAATTATTCGCATCTCACATAATACTTAACACTTCACTTGATCACGCAATCAATCAGTAGCTCCATCATTCTCATATTTTCATCAGATTTATCTCTTCACTCAATCGATAACTCTAATCATATTTGACACGCTTGGCATTTCTTGCCGATCTTGACGTCCCCTCACTCGCTCTCTTACCCCCCACGCTTGATTCCTCAGGTATTTTCTTGCTCCCGGGTGGCAGCACAACCCAGCTGTCGTCCTTCCAGTATCCCAGCGGCTGGCTAGACACAGCGGTACGCCGGTGTCTGCGCAGAACCTGCGACTGCGCGGTAAGCTGAAGCTTTATTGCGCTGGAGTTAAGCTTAGGCGCAACCAACAGATCTTTAATCTCCTTCATCTTAGCGCTACGTAGATACAGTTTGACTGAGTGACTAAGTCGATCCACAACAACTCCTCTGCATCTACTTCCACCAGCCGGATCAGAAACATTTCCGAACAAACCGGAGCTCACAGATTTGTAATCGTCAGATGCAGTGCTAACACACGAGGGAGAAAATGTGCCGAGCTTCGACTGAGACTTGACGTCGCTCCAATCCTGACTAACCGACACTATCAGTTTACTCAAGTCCATCTTAGTCTGCGCCGCAGGACTAAAGAAATGCGAAGACTTCCTTCTCTCCAACATATCCTCAGTCGTTTTCGGCAACTTCAAATCTCCGAGTTCTTTATCGGTCATCGACATCCGCAATGACGTTTTTCCACTCAATTTATCTGCGTCTGATCTCAGCCCTGATTGCATGAGCTTAGAATCAGGAGAAATATGAGATTTTTTCATCAAGCTGTCATCACCGCTCGTCGGCGACTGTGCATATATCAGCGGAGTCGTCTCAACTCCAGTAGATGTTGAAATGGAAGAACTGAACGGTTTACCGCTGCCTCTCAGGTACTCTGGATTTAGAATAGAATCCCCGCAGGCATGAGCCAGAGCGACAATGGTTGAATTAGATTCAGCGCTAACTCCGCCCTCTCGATCCACGCGAGACGCTATCTCGTCTATTAGTGACTTTATCGAACTCTCGTCGTGACTCGACTCTGAACTTAATAAATCGCAGGAACGTAACCTTTGCGTACCTTCTAAAGCACTATCGTACTCTGGTGGTTCCTTTTTGACTTCTAACTTCAAGATGTCAGCACTTGTGCTGTCAGCCAGTGGCTCATCGCTGATATTCGTTGATCGTCTCCGCGTAGAATCGTAGCGAGGCATCTCACTGCTTGTTACCACCTCATCGTTATCAGCACCTTTGTCAGTACGTTCGCTCAGTACTTTACTCTCCGTTGCTCCGCACTTTTCCTCACTCTCATCGTCGTCTGGATCAACGCAGACTATATCGATGGCCGCACGGGCTCTAGGATCAAATCTTGCCACGGATGCTATCATGTGAGTGGCCCAAGTTATGTGCAGCACCGGAGTGGAGCTTCCTTCTTCCCACTCGCACAGACCGTCGTAGAACTGGAACAAGTACGCGCAGCACTCGGGGTCCTCGAGGAATAGCGGAGAGTTCTGATCACAGCTCGACCTGACGTTAGATTCAGCAGCGATACGCATTATCTGCGGTATAATCTCGTTAGCAATCTCTAGAAACTCCTTGTAGACCTCCTGATCGTCCTTCTGATAGTTGTACCTGTTAGGAATATGTATATATAATAGTAACATAATATCTTCTGATAGTTGTACCTGATAGAAACATGCATATGTAATAGAAATATAATATCATCTGATAGATGTACCTGTTAGAAATATGTATATATAATAGTAACATAATATCTTCCGATAGTTGTACCTGTTAGAAACATGTCTATTATAGTAACATAATATCATCTGATAGTTGTACATGTTAGAAACATGTATATAATAGTAGCATACTATCATCTGATAGTTGCACCTGGGTTATGAGAGTGTCCAATAATAAAGGTGAAGTTAATATCACAATAAATGCTACGAAATTGGAACAGGTAAGGAGTTTCAAATATTTGGGTCATACTATAACCGATGATGGGAAATGTGAGACGGAAATATGCAGTAGGATTGCACAAGCAAAAGCGGCCTTTGGTAGTAGAAAAGAACCATTAACAAAAAGGCTAAAGAAAGACGCAAAGATAAAGATAGTGAAAACTTTGGTTTGGACCACGCTATTGTATAGATGTGAAACATGGACCTTAAGGAAGGAAGACATTAGGAAACTGGAGGCATTGGAAATGTGGATTTGGAGAAGAATGGAGAGGATTAGCTGGACTCAGAAGGTTACAAATGAGGAAGTCTTGAAGAGAGTTGGCACAGATAGACAGTTGATAAATGTATTAAGAAATAGGAAGAAGAGATGGATAGGACACATTCTAAGGGGGGAAGGTCTATTAAAAGAGGTCATAGAAGGTAGAATGAAAGGAAGAAGAGGCAGGGGCAGGACGAGATTAGGTATGTTAGATGATTTAAAGACCCACTCATATGTGGAAATGAAGTGGAAGGCGGAAGACAGAGAAGAGTGGAGGCGTTATGTACCATGAACCTGTCAGTAGGCAGTGCACTAAGAGAGAGAGAGGTTGCACCAGTAGAAATATATACAATAGTAACATAATGCCATCCGATGGTTGCACCTGTTAGGAACATATAATCAGCATTATTATCATCATCATTATTTTTATCATCCCAATTATTATCTTCATTATTATTATTATCATTCCAATTTAATTTTGGTCGGGATATGAATAGACCTCCTCCTTGTCCTCTTTGTCTTTTTTATCCTCTTTGTCCCATACCAAACGTCACTCCCTTATTTTTCATATCTCTCTTAATCACCGCATCCCACGTCAGTTGTGGTCTACCTTAACCTCCATCTCATCCCTCCAAACTCTCTTCACTATATCCTCTTGTACCTTTCTCGCTAAATGACCATACCATCTCAATCTCAATTGCGCAAACGTATTTCTAATCCTTAAGCACTCTAATTCATTCTCACATATTCAAAGATTTATTTTTCATGAAGAATACATATAATAGTAACATAACATCATCTAATAATTGCTCTTGTTGAGAACCTAGATCATCGTAATGTTATATCGACCGATAAGTGGACTTGTTATTATTAATTTGATTTGCTTATTACTTTAAAATATAATTAATCATCATCATCATCCCTAAAATCCCAGTTTAATAGTCCCAATTTAATTCCGAGGTCGGAATACAAATAGACCTTCTCCAATCCTTTCCGTCTCACAAAAATCACAATATTCCCATACCATTCCATTCGTTTAAATTTCAAATTTCTGCAACAACTTCTGGAGCTTAGGTGCTCACTAACCGAAAACTTTTTCTGACTCTGGTTTGGATCTTAATTTTACTTTGCCCTTACAACCCATGCAGTCCACGGTTGGTCTATTCTTCAAGCAACCCGGACACAACATGGGGAACTTCATAATATAATATTATATTTATATTAATGATTTATATTATCTAACGCTTGGTATTATCAGAGTAAATCAATAATAATTTAACGACCGGTTCCTTGCCATTGGGCAGTGTCAGGGACTCTGCACAAACAAGCGCCAAAGCACCACACGCAGACGACTGAGTAAGCAGAGACCACAAGAGAAAGCGAGATCAAAACAGTGCAAGTCCAAGATCCAAGGCAAACGGGCCAAAATTTAGACTTATGGCGGAAGAAGATGGGTTTTTAGCTTGACAAGGAAAGTACCAAAACAATTACAAGATATTATCAGAGTAAATCAATGACATGTGCCACGTACTTGCTGATGACGGCTGAAGCGTTAGACCAAGCCCTCAGCGCCTCTCGGTACCGCGCCAGTCGATAGAGGTAGCCACCGAGATACGTGTGCGGGTAGATGTGCATGTCGTTGTAGTGTCTGCGCGAGGCATCAATGGCGCGCAGGAACATGACCTCAGGCGTAGGTCGTCCAGGCGTGGGGCTGAGCTCCTCTATGTCTCCTATATTACACAGCGCCATCGGGTATCTGAACGTCAAAACACAATTTTAACGTCAGTTTCCTCACTCGAAATCGATATCAGTGACGGGCGAGCCCAGGATTTGAACCCAGCACATACTGAACCGCAACGGATATAAGTCTCTGATAACTAGAGACTAAAGCCTATTTAACGTCAGTTTCCTGCTCAAAAGCATGTCAGTGACAGAGAGAGCACTGTACTTGAACCTTGCACCTACTGCTGTCGAACAACATGCCAACAAGCCACCAGCTCAGCCCAATCAATCAATTAATAAAGTAAGGCTGGTAAAGCTAAGGTTAACATCAGTTTCCTCAGTCAAAAGCGATGTCAGTGACGGGCGAGCTCAGGATTTAAACCCCGCACCTACTGAATAGATCAATCTGAATATGTAATAGATCAAACAATCAAGCTAAAGATAAATAGGAATCATCAGAGGAGGAGAAGAAGTGATGGTGCATCATAGCAAGGAATAAAGGGTAAATTACACCGTACGGAGCCAAAAACTATAGATCTATCAATGAAATAACAAATAAATCAACAGATTTAGATGAGTTAAAGAAGTCAGCAAATAATTATTTGAAGCGATATAGTTTAGGACTAGAACTATCCTGTTTCACGTATGTCTGGCACTGGCAGAAATACAAAACGGTTTTATGAAACAAGAAACAAGAAATATTATCTACGTTTTGAACAGCCCTCTGCATACATTCTATGCCATTCAATAAGCTTAAACAATTACTACACACAGCTATCAACAACAACAACAACAACAACATCTAGTTGTCTCGTACCAGATTTCTTATATCTAGCAATGAAGGAAATTTAATACCTTTATTTTGATATAAAAACAACAAAAGATTGCATAGCAGAAGATCTGAAAACCTGTTCAAGTGATCGAGATCATGAATAAGCCACAGGAGACACTACAACAACAAACAAATACATGATCAATAGAAACAGCACTAGACAATATCATGAGATAGATGGACAGACAATATCATGAGATAGATGGACAGACAATATCATGAGATAGATGGACAGACAATATCATGAGATAGACGGACAGACAATATACTAAACTTATTCTCTAATGTTTTTCATATTAATGCTCCTAGTAATTTGAGGCAAAGCATTTTTGGGAAAGGTTTTTAGTGCACATGGTTTATTATGCGTGTCACTAAAGGAGCTAAGCACCATCGGGCCCTATAGCACTTAGACGGGTGACCACCTTGGAAGACAAAAACCTCAGAAAACCCAGAGGCTGTGAGAATGCTTGATCCACGCTGACTGCAATGTACTACTGCATTGTAACATTTATATAGTCAACAATTACCACTAATCACAGAAAGTAGGAAATAATACAAACTTCAAAAACATCAACTTAGACAAGGAAAGCTTGCGTATTTTTGTGCTCGCACTTGTGTAATCCGAAAGAATCTTTTAAACAATTATTGATATATATTCTTGCCAGTTTCAGACCCACCTGTTGATTGAACACACATAGAAGCAACCTACCTATTGATTGAAAACACATAGTAGCAACCTACCTGTTGATTGAAAACACACAAGAGCAACCTACCAGTTGATTGAAAACACATAGGTGAAAACACATAGGAGCAACCTACCTGTTGATTGAAGATACATAGGAGCAACCTACCTGTTGATTGAAAACACACAGGAGCAATCTACCTGTTCACTGACACATAAGCACTGACTATCTGTTGATTGACACATATGCACCGCCTACCTGCTGATTGACACATAAGCACCGCCTACCTGTTGACACACAAGCACCGTCTACCTATTGATAGACACTTGCACCGCCTACCTATTCATTGACACATAAGCACCGCCTACCTGTTGATTGACACTTGCACCGCCTACCTATTGATTGACACACAAGCACCACCTACCTGTTGTAACTGGCTGAGCAGTGCACTGTCCAGTGTTGTGCTGATTGACGGGTTTATGCTGATGACCATAGCGGCGACCTCCATGACCCTCGTGCACTTAACAGCGTGACCCCCCAGGTACAGCCAGCCCTTGTCTCCAGCTCTCCCACCCACTGACTCCCCCCTCTTGTCCTCCACTCCCTTACCTGAATCAATCAACTACTGCTCTGCAGTCATCTTCCACTGTGTATAATCAACTACTGCTCTGCAGTCATCATCCAGCTGCGCTTCCAGACTTTTTGGGGTAACATAGGTTTCTGACAGAGTATCAGTGTGACGGGGTTGAATTTTGAGGGGGTAAAATAGTAGCTGTATGCAATGGTTAAAGTGGGAATTACCTTTTTGCCCTCCCCCCGTAATGTATTTGCAGGTCTCTTAGTATCTAATATGGGCCTCCCTAGCAGGGGAATGCACCTGAGAAAAATTGAGCTACGGGACCCCCGTCTGGTAACGGTCCCCACCCAGCTGCTAACGAGCCTCCCATGCCCTCACCCTCTTTGAAATTAAATAAACTAATAATTTCTTCTAATTAATAACACTACATCTTGAGCTTCCTAAGAAATAAAGTACCTATTTTCTTTAATTAAATCACATAAGGCATATTAAAAATACAAATAAAATTATTTGTTAAGACTAGGAGTTACTTAAGCAGACTTTTTTGTCTGTGGGTCATACTTTAACCGCTGAATATTCTCATGAAGACAGCATCTACATCCAATCTCATATGAGATAAACAGTATGATTAGTAAACTAAAACACACTTTTTCATATAAAATATCTTACAACTTAAAACTCAGCAAATACATCACAGACACATATTCAGTCCTATCACATGATGATATCTTAAATGTAACAAACTTACAATGTTTCACATCTATATAATAGCGTGGTCCACACCAGAATTTTCGCTATCTTTATCTTTTTGGCATTCTTGAGTTAAAAGTCTGTAATTTCAATTTTTTAAGTCTATGAGACGTCCCTGACATTGACTTTTGACGAAAACTCATGCTCTAATCCAATGATACACTGCTCGACTCCATAATGGACTCATGATGATGATGGATTAACAGACAGCATGATTGACCAACTGGTGGATTTAGTTTGTGACCGATTGATTGACTTAAGTAGATCCACAAATTGATTGACTTATTGATTGGCTGATTGCTTGATCTACTGATTGATAGATCATCTGATTAGCAGATATCTAGTTCAAGTGACTCTTTCACTGACTTGTTGACATACTGAATGTCTAATTAACTGCCTGCTGGATTGACTTACTGATTGGAGAATTGACTGATTGACTAAATAATTGATTGATACCATGCCACGTGACTTCAGCAGATTCAGCTCCATCGAGCCCAAATGAGACCCAAGCGTGATCCTCAGAGAGACAGAGATGTACGTCAGACAGGCCCAGAGACTGGCAGGCTGCCACCACACACACCACCACCCCAAAACAGTCCAGCTTATTGGCTGCAGCAATACACATGTAAATATGTATGGGTTATTATGCGCGAAATAAAGCAATAAAATAAAATAAAATAAAATAAAGTAAACAATACTAATAATAATGTTTGGTACAAAAAGCACTTTATGTTAATTAGTGGCTTTAATTGTAGTTAGTTCAAAAGTCAATTCTATTGCTAGTGCTAATTCTAATGTTAATGTTAGTACCAATGTTAATGTTAATTCTGATGTTGATTAGTGCTTCATTAGCGCAAAAAACAAAAACGCACTAATTATATGCTTGTTAATACCCATTATATATGCTTTAAACGTTCTGGCAGCTATTATTATTCAATTCTTTCCATGGCTATTTATCATTGCTATTGATAGCGTCAACTTGAATCAAGCTCCGATACATGATTAACCTTCCATTGGCTCAAGGCAATATAGATCTATCATTAGGTGACTGACCTGGGCTTTGAACCCAGGCCACTTGAATCTTCGGCGAACGCTAACTGTTGTGCCAAATTCATTTCCATATATAGTAACATATTGCCTATTAGGACTTAACATGAAGGCCTGAGACCAAAGTCAATTTGTTAAAACTCACACTATAGTGAAAAGATCATAAGTGACGATATCTATCACTTTTAAGACCACATGGATGTTTAAAAAGTTAAAGCTACAGCTAAGTTTAGCATCAGTTTTCTGCTCGAATAGCATTTCAGTGAAGCGGGGATCACTGGATTTGAACCCTGCTCTTACTGATCCGCTGTCAAACAACTTGCCAACAAGCCACTGGCTCAGTCCGCGCATATGGCAGTGTTTAGTCAATTGTCCAGGTTACCACTCCAGTGAATGTACAAGATTCTACTCTATGGAGAATCAGATCCACTGTAAATTGATCTCATGCCCTCTTGAGCAACCATATAAAGTTCAACGACGTTACCGGAAACTTTACACACAAATCTATTCTACTATACTCTAGTAGAATAGATACTATACTCTAGTATCTATTCTAGCTATATTATATTTACAGATTCCAGTCACTGGAAGCTACTTATAGAGACTGAATTCTATCAACAGTAGAGAAATGAGAGAGAAAGTCAGAGAACCAATAATATGCATGTACAGCATATATTGAGCAATTGTCACAACTGTTTAGAGTTACTGTTTATGCCACACATACGCTCAAACCGTTAAAGCTTTAAATATAAAGCCAAGTTAACTTAATCTACTATTATTCTTGTTTATTATTCAGCATAATGAAAACAGAAAAATGTTAATTAATTTAAACTATTACACAAAAAATGGGAAGCTTCTATCATTTTTCTCCAGGTCTTACAACATTGAGCACTCAGTCTACTGCACAGCTTCTTGAATTACCACGTTGCGTTAAATCAGAATAGTTGTTTGCAAAATGAGATCTGAAGTAACAATACAATATCAGCAATTCGTCCAGATACTCATACAATGACAGGAAAGGTTCAAAAATTTATACCTTACTTCACGCTAGGCCACAATCACCTGTCCAGTCATAAATCTAAACTGATATTTTATTCTCATCCATGAGGCAATGTAATCACTGGCTCAAAAATTCTTTTAGTAGTCAATATATATTTAAATCTTGTATTATATTGGCACCTTCAATACTAATTAGAATAATTATAAATTAATGACTCACATTAATTATAGTATCCTGTACATATGGCTTGCATTGAGTGGTGTACAATACCATACGGAATAAAATACATTGTTATGACAGATTAAGATTAGACTGTGGTATTCGTGGTAGTTTATTACACTTATAATTTGTCTCCAGTCTAAAGTGATAACCTTCAGAAAATCAATTCAACTGATTCATCCACCAATATGGATCCCTTCCAAAACAAAGAAAGCTGGAGAATAAACGGAAGAACTCATTCATCTTTCATACTGTATTCAGAAGACATGGGTGGGAATGAAGATGGGCATTGGAACTGTCAACTGATTTTAGCAACTAAACAAATAATCCATGTAGCAGCAGCCCTTAATTAAACCCAAACATGAAAGGAGCCCTTCAGTTGTTCAGATGAATTCAGGTTTATAAAAATTTTCCTGAAAATCTTATCTGTAATAGTAAATGTGCAATAAAACCCTGGACAAGGATATACATCATAATCCATATGGTCATACATCGTAATCTAAACAGCAACAATTAATCAAATTAAATCTATTAAATAACAGAGTTATTTACATAATAATGATGTTAAGGAAAGCGTGTGCACTAATTAAATTAAGACAGCTACAATATCAGTAACATAAAATGCGGAGTGAAATTGCCTTTATCACAGAATGACAGCATATCAAGAATTGTTCACACTAATCCACTCAGCCCTGGCTAAATGAAAGGGGATTACACAATGGGAACCAATATTATTTTCTAATAATTACAGGAAGGTTGTGTAATACCTATAGCAAAATTTCATACTGAAATGGGGGCCTAAATCCTGTGCAGCAATCAGCATAGGGTATAAGACAAAAACAACACAGGACAGAGAAACAACAAGCATGTGCTAAATAAATCACAATGTCACTTCTAGTCAAATAACTAATTCTCAGAAACCACTTATATTGTCCAATTATATATCTATAAATACAAAATCCAGGAAGGTTTTATGACTGGAGTCCAGGTTTAGATGAGTCATCAAGATTTATTGTTGATCCATGAGTGAGCACAGAAAACAAAGGATATTAGTCAGCAAATTTATTTTTACTTTCAATAATCTTGCTTTTCCTCTCCCTCTCTCTCTCTCCCCCCCCCCCTCTCTCTCTCTCTCACACACTCATACACACACTTATTGGTCTTACGAGACAGACAGAGAGAGAGAGAGAGAGAGAGAGAGAGAGAGAAGATAGATAGAGAGAGAGAGAGAGAAGATAGAGAAAGAGAGAAGATAGAGAGGGAGAGACAGAGAGAGAGAGAGTTTTAATATCATCCGCTATTGTCAATATTTTCAAATCAAACTTTTACCAATTACTAAGAGACTAATTTTAGAAGGGGTGGCCAATTTTCATCCATTTTAATACACAGATTGCCCTGTTATATAAGTTCCACTGATAGTAAGACTGTTTGTATATACAATTAGTAAATATTAATATTTTTAACATAGCCAATGAAATCATGGATCATATTTAAGGTGGCATCCCAGTTAAGCCAGAGTTCAAATGCATGACATTCCATTCTTAGGTATCCCAAGAAGAGAGGAACTATTATATAATACATGGCATTAATTTAATATACATTATCAGCAATTCAATGTTATTTCCATTTATAATAAATCATACATAAATTTTATGCAAAATGAGATTGTTCATCATCATCATCATCCTCCCTTGAATCTCAGTTTAATCAGGGTCGGGATACGAATAGACTGTCTCAAATCCTCTCTGTCCTACACCACACCTCCAGCCAATCCATTATTTGAGATTTTTCCAATCGTTTAAATTTTTGTAGCAATTTCTGGAGCCTACGCGCTCACCCACCGAATGCCTTCTCTGACATTGGTATGGATCTTAGTACTTTAGTTGCCTTCTACGACACGTACAGTTATCAGTTGGTCAATTCTTCAAATAACCCAAACACAACACTGGGAATAAAATGAGATTTTTCAATGTATTTTAAATAGAAGCTGCAATTCCTATCTTCTAGATAACTGCTTTAAAAATACTTTAAAGATTTGATTACATGCAATTATTTATCTAAGAATTCACCACTTAACTTGAACAGTGCCTACAAAAATTATTAGACTCAATGTCACTTCTATACATTCCCATAGGATCCTTTGTTAAAATTATAGTTCACACAATCTGTATGTTCTTAGATTAACACTCTTTTAATATTTACATCTGCAAGCAGTGTAATTCAAAAATCATAATGTCTAAATTGTGCAATTTACATTTTTGTCAAAATATCCTATATAGGAAAGTATAAAATTGACTTTGAATCCAATAATTTGGGTCGCCACAGTTCAAGTTTAAGGTGGAATTGGAAGATTTTGTTGCTTAAACAATTTTGTTAGAGTGGCATTGTATTGCCACACATTCAATGCTGTGCCACTGAATGAAAATAACTGATAGAAAAATGCAAACATCATCGTTAAAATTACCTCAAACAAATTATATAGATCTAATGATTCAACTTTGATTAGATGCATTTTTTACTTTACACAGCAGGCTTAAAAAAATAAATGAAATCATCGATTGAAATTGAATTCAAAATTCTAGAGATCTCTAATACAAATATCTCATAGTTTGAGATTTAGCGAACTTCGCCAAATATCAATATATCAGCAATTAAACAGAAATGAATATCAAGACGTTCACTCAAGAGGGAAAACTGAGCAGAAATTGATGGACTTCTGAACATACCTTACCATCACTATGAGCAGAATTCTCATGGCAATACAATATTATTTAATACTTTCAATTTTCACAGGTCTAAAGTATCCTTACAATGATGATAGAATTTCCAATTCATCATTACAGAATGCAGTGACATGTCTTGTAAAACTGATCACACACATTACAATATCACAAAGTCTCCATCAAGATATAAATATCATCAACATCATCTTCCCTTGCATCCAAATTTAACTATAGTCGGAAAAAGCTTTTCCATTCATTCTAGTTTTTTTTATAATTACTGGAGTCTAGGTGCTCACCAACCGAAAGCCCATTCTGGACATGTTAAAACCGTAAGGCAATTTATTCCATTTTGTGGATAACCAGTCCTGTGAAAGTCCAAGATTTTACTCTCAGCTCAACATGACAAAGAATCAAACACACACACGAGAGTTAATACATACTTGTTAGTAGACTGTACAGCGATTGAATATGAGCTCGATCTTTGTAGTATGAACGACATAACGCCGACCATATAATGTCGGAAACCCGCTTAACCATTTCCTTTGACGAAACAAACGATTCGGCATTGTCAATGTCCGATTGCATATGTTTTTCTGTATCCACAACTATATTTACATTTTCAATTCCTTTTACACTACCTCCGACATCAATACCCTGGCTAACATTCTGTACACAACTATCAGTATCAGAAGCTCGACTTTTAGGAATTTTCTTGTTTCCATCATCAACAACACTCGATTCTAAATAACTAAACAGTTCATTTCCAATAAGTGGCTCACGCACCATCTTCATAAATTTCTTGTACAACAGCTCAACGGTTGACAGCTTGATAGGAGCGAAAGTTCCGCACCCCGGTCGTTTCGATGGCCGACTTTTCGACTGATTACTGGAACTGGCATTACCATCAGGGGAAGCAGCTGATGCGTCGATGCCAGAAGAAGTTGTTAATGTCTCTTCCACAAGTCCCAGAACAATCGAGATTAATGCTAGGTCCGGGCAGGGTGTTCCGCTAGAATCCCGGGTTTGGTTCAGTTGATAGCGGAATAGTGCCACTACGGATTCGACGGAATCGAGCGGAAAATATCTCGAAATATATCTAAATTTTTCTCGTAAAGATGTCTCCATGCTTTTCGCTTTGTTTACACTGGAGCATAGAGTCTAAACCCGCAGCGTCATCAAGTACCGATGTTGTGATCTGTATTATAATGCGTTAGCGTTTTTCATGTTTAACTTTTTTAAATCGTCCAGTTAGCATAATAGTTCAAAATAAGAGAAATTAACATTGTACGCCTTATGTTTGTATTTATAACTTTCTAAATATAAGGATTTTAATAACCTGCATGTAATATCTATTTAAATTGAAAGAGCACTTACGTCGCTTTAACCAAATTTAATTCTAGTTAGTTTGAAAAAGGGCAAATCCCTTTTAAGTCATATTATTTTCAATCATTACAATTGTTCAAAGGTTACTATACATGTAATTTTGAAAGTATATAACTTCAGGCTAATCTTCGAAATTAATACAGGGGATCAGTTAATAAAAGTATATATCGATTAACTAGGCTATACGTATAGTTCGATACAGTATAGCGGCGTTGTAGGAGTATGTTATCTGACGCACTATAAATGAATGATATTAAATTTCTTGCAAAATAGATTTGGCTTTTAAAAATAAACAGTTGTATAACTCTTCAATAATTAAAGCAAAATTGTATTATTCAGGCAGCGCAGTTGACATATCCTATTTAATTTAATATATAAATTAATTGCCCATACGTACATTAATTGTTATATATTTAGTTAGTCATGCAGTCTTAAAGTTTCTTTAATAACTAATTAATAATACTTAATTGGTGTGGGTAAAGTAAAATATAGTCTAAACTCAACCATGCAAAACCGCTTTCTCGACTGTATTTACTAAAACTACATGAACGCTTGCGTAATGCCAGGAAACATGACTAAACTGCGCGGATCTATTTTTAGAAGCGTCGGAAAACCAATGTTGTCGAGAATTCTACTAAATAATTTATGAAACGGCTGACCAATTGTACGCGTGCTTACATCTAGAAAGCAATGAATAGAACCTCCTTAAATGAACTCCTAAGATATATTTGCGAATCTAAAGCGCAGTTAAATCAACAATTCTTATTGGCTAGAGAAGCTTGGATGCTATCCAATAGAGCTTTCCGTAACAGAATGGATGATCAACGCATTTGATCAACAAAATGTGAATCAGCTAACTATTCTATAAGTTCTCCCGGTATCCGGAAATGGAAATGCCACTGATCCTGAGAGACAAATACTGAATACATTGTACGAATTTTCAAAATCTGCATTATTTTGGTAGGATTTGCTCAGTTCAGTCCAAGGCTGGAGCCGTGTCTACTCATCAAAGTGCTAAATAATGAAGACGACTGGAGCATAGGCCTATAGGTAAAACAAATAAGCCTAATAATAATAATAATAATAATAATAATAAAATTCTGGCTGGGATTCTGGAATTTTGGAATTCAATTTTTTTCACGCTCGCGGGTTCGAATCCCAGCCGCTCTGATCTGAGAGTAAAATCTCGGACATTCACTGGACGTTTTACACGGAAAATGGTCTAAATAACGGTTTAAACACGTGGTATTAAAAATGATAGATATCAATATATAGTTGATCATTTCACTATAATACGTGTTTACTTTTTTAAATAACAACAATAACAATTAAAGTGCTACAGTCATCAATGACAACATCGAGCACTATTGAAACAAAATCAAGCCGGCGAGCAAAACGAAGGTCTAAAAACGGTGTAAATTCCAAAATCAAGAAAACCAGTCCAAAGTTGGCCTAAAGTAGTAGTATTGAGACCTGTTGCTGTAGTACAATCGTGTAAATGTGGTAATCATGCAGGCAGAGGGACATACAAGTTTTTATTGGCCTTTAGGTCTCTGCACTTGCTTTATCCATTTTTTCTATATTGGCCTACCTCTCTCTATCTCTCTGTCTCTCAGTGCACTGCCTACTGGCAGGTCCATGGTATATAACGCCTCCACTATTCTCTATCTTCCGTTTCCCTTTTCACGTCCACGTACGATTGGATTATTGGCCTACCTAAATATCAATATTTTTGAAGGACTACTAATAATAGGCCTATAGGCCTATTTATAGTACCTACTACTTAGATATATTTAATTCAATATATATATATATATATATATATATATATATATATATATATATATATATATATATATATATGTGTGTGTGTGTGTGTGTGTGTGTGTGTGTGTGTGTGTGTGTGTGTGTGTGTGTGTGTATACTGTATATATATATATATATATATATATATATATATATATATATATATATATATACTTTTTATTTAATTTTTAAATTATTTTTATATTAATAGCCAGTGGCGATGTCGGTTAGATATTCGACCGCGGATCTGTATGTGCGGGGTTCAAATCCTGTACTCGCCGTCACTGATATCGCTTTCTAGGAAACTGACTTTAACCTTAGCTTCATTATATTTTCATTTGGGCCTATATTTACTTAAATATATTTCTATTTAGTATTACATTTTTGAAAGGCTATTAAAAGGGCGGCCGTAACTCCAATGTAGGCATTGTATTGTCTCTATTTGTAGTGTCGTCATTTGTAATTAATGACTTGACCGTGCATCGATAGCCTACGCGAGACCAAGGCCTCCCACCACACCCCTCTAACGAAGGCCCTTCGATTCCTCATGTAGCTATTGCCCATTTTATCATGACAAAGTCGCAGTGACTAAGATAGTATGATTCATGCGAACTCTTCCTACTGCAGTGAATTAATACAAATATAAATCACATCTGTGCAACTTATGTGATATAAGCCTATATATATATATATATATATATATATATATATCTGTAATGACTGTAAAAGGGCCTGTATAATATAACTATTATTCAGTGCATAATTAAGGGGCTCAGATGGTTAGGCTTTTGGATAGGTCTAGATAAATCCTTTGTCCGTAGGATTTATCTAATCATGCATCAAGTAGGCCTACGTGATGCATCAAAGTACGTATCATATAGGCCTAGGCCTGTAAGTCGTACGGATTCGAATTCCGGTCGAGTTTCGATCGATCAACTTCGGATCAAGTAGGCCTACGCATGTAGATGATATGCCTATGACCCTACGTACAGCTATTGGCCTATACTGAGTAAAATCTAGGTCATAGGCCTACATACATCGGCCAATATTGATTGAGTTATACAGCATTTGCATAAATTTGGATGAGATTAATTGCACAGTAAATTCATAGCCATAAGTTAGCATTCAAATTTTTGTGGTTAAAAATTGTGTAGATCGGCTTAATTAGAATAACGAACGAAGTTATAGATCTAGTGGTTTAATGATGCGATCATTTAGACAATATTTTCCTGAATTAATTTACTGCTGTCGATTTAAAAGCACGATTATTTTCTCTTATTATTATTTTCTCTACGACTCAAAGACGCGTTTAAATATGAATCCCTGACTTCGTCTTCAAGCGTGTAACTGAACTTTAAACTGTCAAATATTGATCGAGTGATTTTTTTGCAAAATACAGAAGATATTTATACCGTAGCTTTCGTATCTCGATTCATAATGTGTGTGGGTCTATAGGCCTATCTACATATATTTATAGACTACTCACTTGCCTACAATTGGCCAATAAAAATTAATTAACTAATTTTTAGCAAAAATTAGCTGCTTAACGAATTAGATACATCTCGATCTTTCTCTTTCAATCTCTCTGTTTCTCTCCCTCCCTCCCCCTCTCTCTCTCTCTTTCCCTCCTCTCTCTCCTCCCCTTCTCTTTCGCTCTCTCTCTTTCTCGATTATGTCACGATTTCGTAGTACTGTGAGGAGGGAGTATGGCGTAACGGTTAGAGTGTTTGCCTCGTGAGTGGTGGTCCGGTTTCGAAGCACAGGTCAGTCAACAACTAATGGATATCTCCTTGATCCCCTAGATCGAAACTTGCTGCCAAAGTAATAAGCGTTATTAACAGCAAAGATATGTTTGATCATGGAAAGCAATCTCTAAGGCCATCGGTAACCGCCGGCTATGACAAAGCTGTAGAAACGGTCGTTGAAACAAGTGCACTCCTTTAAAAAAACATTAGGCCCATACAAAAACGTTTTTAGCCTTACAACAATAAATTGATAGACTTATGCATGAAACTCGGTACAATTTATTTCGCGACCATGCTTTCAATATCCTTATGGTGACAGAAACTGGTTTGCGAGATTACTTTACAAGCGCTTTCTGTTGTTTGTGTGTATCATCCTTTAATTTACATTTAACCTCGAATGGAAAATTAGACTGATAACACCCATACTGGGGTGATCAGGTCGATGGAAAAGTAGCCTAATAGTGTTTTATTAATTTGAAATACTTTTAATTAAATATTCATATTCGTCATCATCTTCCCTTAAATCCCAGTTCAACCAGGGTCGGGATACGAATAGGCACTTTTTGAAGTTTATCCATTCGTTTAAGTTTTGTGGCAATTACTGGAGCCTAGGCGCTCACCAACCGAATGCCCTTTCTGACGTTGGTATGGGATCTTAGTGCGTTAGTCGCCTTCTACGACACGTGCAGTCACCGATTGACAAATTCTTCAAACGACCCGGATCCAACACGGGGAAAAATTAAATATTCATATTAATTATTAATAATTAATAATAACTAATATTCATTAACATTCATAATCATCTTCTTCTATTGAATCCCAGTTTAACTAGGGTCGGGATACGAATAGACTGTCTCAAATCCTCTCTGTCCTACATCATATCATCCATCAGTCTATCCCCTATTTGAGACTTTTCGATTCTTTTAAATTTAGTACCAATTTCTGGAGCCTGAGCGCTTTACTGACGTTGGTGTGGATCTTAGTGCTTTAATCGTCTTCAACGACACGTTTAGTCACCGGTTGGTCAATTTTTCAATCAAAACCCGGACACAACACGGGGAAATATTCATTATTCTTAATTATATTAAATTGATTCACCATCCAAATCAGTATTTAGTAGGATAATTATTAATAAATTAACGTTCTTTTTATGTTTAGTTTACAAGGATGTGTAGTCATTCAGTCTTTATAGTTTGGGATAGCCACAATGCATCCGATGCCATCCTTCATAATTTACCATTTTCCGTACAGCTTGCC